>OU015498.1:70424227-70979227 GCA_907164885.2 Dolomedes plantarius | reverse complement strand
CAAGTCGCAAGAAACTGGCGCTAAGATCTGTTTGCTTGAGAAACAACACACACACACACACACACACACATATATATATATTATTTATATATATATATATATATATATATATATATATATACAGTTGGCTCTCTGTTTAACGACTTTCAAGGGACCGTGAAACATCGTCCTTAAGTAGAGATCGTCCTTAAATAGAATTTGTGAAAAAATAACATTTCCCTTCACACTTTACAGGCTTAGGACCACTAATATATTTCTTAATATATTGGCGTGTTTAAAAATGTTATTTTTATTATCATTATTATTTTATTCACAAAAAGTTATTTTAAATTATATTGAAAAAAGAGTACAAACAATACAATAAATTCAATAAAATAGGTTTTTAAAAAGTAAAAAAGTGTTGATTGCTTCATTTTTCGCCTCTTTTTCGTTATTCTCTTTTCCAGATTTTCTAATATGTTAAATGTGTCATCTTCCATATTCGATGTAATATAGCATCGGAGAACATATAGATCAGAAGTTGCATCTGTGTAAGACGGTGGCAGTGTCTCGTTTTCTGTGTCTTCAACTCCACCTTCTTAGTCTGACACTGTGTTTTCGTTTACTATATCTTCATAAATTTGTTCTGCATTTCTGCAATCTGTTGTTAAAAAAAACAGATTCATCGCAATTGTAGAAATCTTGAATTGAAATATCCTCATCTTCCACAAGACTTCTCCATTCTTCAGGGGTAATGTCATCTTCATTGATTTCTACATTCGTTCTTTGTAGTTCCACTACAAGTTCTTTTTGAATTCCAGCAACGCGAAAGCAGTTTTTTACCGTGGAAGAAGAAAGTTACTTCTTTCCATGCTGATGTTATCATGTGCTTTTCTTAAAAGATAGTAAATTTTCCAATTTTCATACTGTCAGCCGAATTGTTTATTCATTTCCTAATTGAAGACTTTCTGTAGTATGCTTTCACACTGCGAATGATACCGAGGTCTAATGGCTGCAACTTGGTAGTGCAATTAGCTGGTAAGAAATGAATAGTCAAATTTTTAAGTCTAGGGATATTTGGAGTATGTGCAACGCAACGGTCGATTAAATGTAAAACTTTTTTGTTTTTTGATGACTTTTTTAATCAAATTTTCTAATCCAGTCAATAAAAATTTGTGATGCTATCTACGCTTTGTTAATCCGATACTCACAAGGTTTCCTGGTGATATTCTTAAAACATCTTGGTTGCTTTGATTTGCCTATAACTAGTGGTGGAAATTTATCAGATCCATCCGAATTAGTGCACAGTAAAACAGTCAATCATGCCCTACTGTGTTTTTCACCAAAGTACTTTGCGCTCATATACGTTAAAGTTTTATTAGGCACCATATTGTAGAATAGGTCCGTCTCATCTGCATTGAATATGTTCTACTCATCATATCCATCTAATATCCCCTTCTGCACCATTTTCCATTCTTCCACTATTTTTTCATCTACGGAATCACTTTCGCCAGATACGCTTTTAAATGCAAGATCATATCTTTCTTTGAACTTTGCTAGCCAATCAGCCGAAGCCTGAAAATTTTGCATTCCAAACTTTTCTGCGAGAACAATAGCATTTTCTTTAAATATCACTCCGGAAATTGGAATATTGGACGCTCTTGCTTCATGAAATTATTGCAGGACTGCCTTATCAAACTCTTCTGATCGGCCACATTGAATTTTCTGCCGTTTGGATTTGGATCCCAAACCAAATGTTTGTGCTGCTTCAAGAATTTTCTCTTTGCTTGCTAAAATGCCTTTGAGAGTAGACAGGGGTAGCTGAAATTGCCTTGCGAATTGGACTTTTGTTATTCCAAAACTTTTTTCCCAGTTTTCCATAATTTTCACCTTTTCATGTAGCGTAAGATACTTTCGCTTTGATGCCATTTTGCTCTGCTCACATCGTAATCGTACTGAAATGAGCTTCTACACGCAACCATGAATTCTCTAAACATGAACACCTGTTTCTCGGAAGGAGTGAGAGATGGCTGCTATTGGACAGTTCGTAAGTCACATGAGAACAGATGGTAGAGACAATAGGGGTGATTCAGCTCCTGCACTAGGAGCTCCATGAAAGAATATTCGATCTTCCGAATAACAGTAATCTCTCCCCCCCGTTTTTCTCGCTGCAACATTGCAAACATCAAGAAAATTCTTGTTATTGAAACCAAACTTGTTTTCCTCCATAGAAGGTTCCCCTCCTGCAGATAAAATGTTGAAGAAAAAGTTCATCATGTAAAAAAAATTCGTCGTTAAACAGAAACAACGTCGTCTTTAAATAGAATTTTCTTAAGTCGGAGGGGCCGGGACTGGGAAATATCGTCTTTAAATAGAGATAGTCGTTAAGTAGAGCGTCGTTAAACAGAGAGCCTACTGTATATATATATATGTCACGGTACTTACACCACGTAACTATTATCTAAATAATTAACACTTAATGGCAGTCATTAAACAAAGTAGGTCCGTGGCAGAGAAAGACTATTAAATTACAACCAAGATCCTTATTAATTAACATTAATTAATTACCCAATCAGCCCAGCTAAAACGCTATTTCCTTCATTCTCTCAGTCCTTGACACACGACCGGCCTTTCTGAATCCGCAATCTAATGCTTTGTTCATTTTCGCGCTCTGCAATTACTCGGGCGAAGCATCGTGAGTCACCCTCTCGTGATTTCGAAAATTCGATGATTGTGTTAGTCCCAGCGCGTGCTAGGCAATTAATTATTGATGACCTCGGTCTTGTGAACTCTCCGCTGTAAAAAACAACCTACTTCCTAAATTGCAAAACAGTAGAATTTCTAATAGAAAATTACCATTTAACGCTAATTTGCCTAATTTTAACCCTAATTAATATAGTTAAATATAGTTAACATTCCTAGCATTACTTACACACACACACACACACACATATATATATAAATAAATAAATAAATAAATATATATATATATATATATATATATATATATATATATATATATACATATATATACATATACATAAATACATGCATATATATATTATATAAAAAATATTATTTTTCTTCTAGATAAGTAGACAGATTTTTATCTCTCACACTCGAATATACTTGTCTAGGTCAAATTAAATAAAAATATTGAATAAAAATATATAACATTAATTTTTAACCTTACAAATATCTTCATGGCAATTCCCTTAGCACAGTTCTTGAAAACAAGTCTTCATGCCAAATAAAAGAGTGTTTTTTTAGACTCAACAATAATCAATCTCTTAAATTTAGACCCACCGCCAAAAGAGTTATGGTACACTTTCCTTAAGTGGAATATTTAAAAATTTACGTGATCTATAACTTGAAAAAAGTCATTCCGTTACCTTTCAAAAGTTATTGGAATCGGGTCAAAAATGAGCACGGAAAGGCTCTATCAATCACATCCAAAATCTTGTTCAGCTATTAATCGAGGCTACGTGATGTAAAAATATAACTTCACGCTATTTTTAGAATGATTCGATATTATGCTCTCGGCGAATTCCGTTTTTTTCCTGTTAATATTAATGAATTGTATGAAAATTGATTTGTTTTTATGGAGATATTTCAAATGCCTTCAGCTGTATTACTCTATTTACCTAAAATTGTTATTTTATGCAAAAGAAGCTCCTACATGTATCCATACCCAACCATGGGTACACCCACACATGCATACATACATACACATATATAATTATATATATATATATATATATGTATATATAGATAGATATATATGTATGCATATATGTATATATGCATGTATATATGGTACATATGTATGTATGTATGTTTATATGCATGTATGTATGCATATATGTATGTATATATATGTATGTATATATATATGTATGTATCTATATATGTATATATGTATATATGTATATATGTACATATGTATGTATGTATATATGTATGTACGTATGTATGAATATAGGTATGTATGTATGTATATATATATATATATATATATATATATATATATATATATATATATATATATATTTCTTTTTTTTTCCAATGGCAAGTATTACAGGACAACGGATATCAAAAAGACAAAAATACATGGATAAGATGGAAAAATAACATCAGTTAATCCATGAACTTATGTCTGGCAATCCAGTAGCGCTCCCATAAAGAAACGGGACGTAGAGCAGGGCAAGAAACAAGGTGAAGCATGCTCATTTCATCCTGGTTATCAGACAAGATACAAAGAGGCTCGGGAGCCGAGTTTATATATATATATATATATATATATATATATATATATAACGGAAGTTTTGTTAAATCATTTTATTACGTATACGACACATCTTCACGTTGCAAAGACGAAGTGTAGAATTCGCCTGTACCTGACCACCGGCCCTTATATAACATTTCATAGACGACGTGTCATGTGACCATGCAACGAGCAGCGATTCGCTGAGCCTGGATCTCCGAGCTTGAAAACTTATATAACGGAGAGGAATTATCTAGAAATATACAGGAATCGTATAGTATCTGCCGAAAAACAAACTCCTTTGTTCTTAAAATGAAAGCGAAGAACGGAATTAATCTACGAACAAGGAAATTTAAAAGAATTTTGAAAGGATTTGGGGTTTTTATATGTTATATATATATATATATATATGTATTTATTTATTTTGTTTTTTTGTTTAGAGTATCAATTAAAGTCAGTTAGAATCAAAATCAATTTAAGAAATTTAAGTAAATGAATTAATGGAAAAGTAAATAATTATGCTACGGTCTTTTCTATTTCAGCCTGTAAATCTCTATAACTTAAATTCAACATGCTGTTTGCTGAATGAATGTTCTAATTAAACCCAAGCAGTTATGTTTCATGCACGGAAGAAATATCTTGACTCCTACTTCGTTTCTTGTGCCCAGTGGCAGGCTTCGAAGTGACAAATTGAAATCGTTGCTTGTTTTCTTTTTTTTTTAAAGAATCTAACAGAAACAAACTGAGTCTTAGACGGGCTGGTATGATGAAGCTGTTATTCTGGAATCAATATCATGAAACATGTTTCTAAAAACTACTTCATTCGAGGTCGTACGGTGGGTAATCTTTAGTGTTCTGTTTCTACGATATCATTAGATGATGAATATGTTTTCATGCTTTGGTGGTGGCAGCGAAATAAGAAAGTGAATCTAAAGTGCTGTGTCACTTTGAAGCGACAGAACACACTTTTCACAAAACAGTGTTTGTTATAGTTGATTGAAACCGTACTCACAAGTTTCAAGAGACGATGATTGCTCCGCCTTGTCTAACTCTAATATCGTAAAACTCAGTGTGCCGATACTTATGTTTTTAAATGGAATATTTTCGTTAAACTTGAGTTTCTGGTTTTATGAAACCAATTTCGCTGACTGTGCGGCCTGCCTTAAGCATAAAGATGCATATGAAGAACTAGCTGAAAACCCCCACTTCACTGCGGAGTACATTCAAAGTAAGTACAACGGTCAATGTATGCAATTAATGCCAAATATATACATACATACATACATATATATATATATATATATATATATATATATATACTTATTTATTTATTTATTTATAATATATTCAACGATCAATGATGCATGCAATTGATGTAAAAAAAATATATCTATAAAAAATTCGTAAGGGATATTTTTATAGACAAAATAATGTACTAGAAAATATTAAAATTAAATCTAATTGAACATACTAAAGAATATAGTACAGTTAATATAGTAAGGTTTGAGGGACATATCATTTACTGTATTTTAATATTTTGGTTAATGTCCAATCGTCTGCCGCATTTGCAAGAAAAAGTTTTTCTGTTGTCTATTTCGTTGTTATGCACGTGACAATAAATTAATTTAAAGTACCAGAAAAAGAAATCATGTGATCAGCATATAATAAATTAAATTCTAAAAATTAATCTTTAAAAATTCACTAAAAATCAGAAAATGGGGATAAAGATTTGAAAAAGATTTCATTTGAAAGGAATTTTGATGATTTTTCTCGAGATATAAATTTTATAACCCTCAAATTGTTATTTTAAATGCTAACTTTAAAAAAGTTACTAAAACAGCTTAAAAATTTAATTTTAAAAAATCTAAGACGAATTTTTCAAAAATCTTTCTTAGTGCATCCCTACACTGTAAAAAGGATCGCCATGCAAATTTTCAGCCCTTTAGGTGCAGCGGTTTGGTTTGTACGTTATATGTAAGTCAGTCAGTCAGTCAGCTACGGAACTGTTTTATATATATATATAGATTAAAGGATTGTTTAACAGTTCACATCATTTAGAAAAACTTCCTGGAATGCTAATTTTGGCATCTTTGATAAAGAGATAGTATTCTTGGACCTTACTGTGCTAGGAACCATACTTTTCCCGCACTTTTCATTTGTTTATTTTTGTATCTGAACCTGACCGTGTACTACGTATTTTAGTTTTTTAGCTATTTGTAGATGACAGTGTTTGTGAGAAATTATCTATGGCAAAAATATTTTCAAATTCTATTCAAAAAATGTTGATTCTGGAAATGTCAAATTTTCGAAATCTTATCGTAAAATAGTTTAGCCCATCTTTTCCCTAAGATTTATTTATTTGGTTGGCACGAAAAATCCCAGACACAGGATGGCATTAGTTTTTGTGATGAGTCTCTAGGACAACTGCCAAATAATAAATAACCCACGCGCAGAATTTTCGCCAAAAGTCGCTAGTAGAAGGCCAAAGGAAAAATATATTACATAGAACTTCCGTTTCTTCAAAGTACAACCTTGCCGTAACATAGTAATATAGGAGTTGAACATATGCGGATCTAGTATTATGGAGGAAATCAAACACGCAGATGACTGATTGAAAACAAGGTTTCTTATCATCATTGTGAATCATGATCTTATGTGATACTGATACGGTGAATAGAAACATATTCATGCACCTTATAACAGGATTCAGTAAATATTACAAATTAATATTTCCTTCTCTAGACTGATACCAAAAAAATTACTTTTCTTAGTTTCGCTAAAGAATATAATATTAATACATAGCTTTTCTGTGTATTAGTAATTCATGTTATCTCAATGATTGGAAGTTTAGTTACTTGTCTAAAGTATTATTTGTCCATTACAGTGTTTTTATGCCCTCCGTTTATGCAAATGAAGTTTTGCTAAAGAGGATATAATGTGTAGAGTCGTTTAGGAGAGCAAAATGACAGCTTTGGGGAAAGTCAAAATTTATGTATATAAGTATAAAATAATTACAAGATAAAATGAACTTTTTATATACCATGTTTTTAAATTTTCTGTTGAATCATATAAATTTGACAATTCTATGTATTAATAAATAATTAAAAAAATTTTTTTGATGAATTATCCCATCAACTTGAAAGGAAATGAAGATAATTGGAAGTTAACTTGCGTTTAACTTTTCGTTCCCGTCCCGGGCTATAGATGACTGCACCATTCAACAAAACAAAATTAACTGAAAATGAATTCAAATCTGCTTAAAGATGGCTAAAATTATTAAAAGAATGCATTGTCTTTGTGTTCTGAGCTATTCTAAAAGTTTCAAACGTCTAGCTAGTCGGGAAGTTATTTAAAAATCGATTGCAAGTTTTATACTGGACAAACACACAAACACACAAACAAACAAACAAACAAAAAAACAAGAAAGCAAGTTAATTAAAACATGGTAATAAGTATTTTTAAGCACAAAAAAGGAAATTGCAAAATTGAGGTTGTTTGGTTTTTAATGGCTTAAGTTCCATAGAGGAAAGCATACATATATATATATATATATATATATATACACTGCTGGCCACCCAAATTGCAACACCAAGAAAGACAAGAGATATCACAACAAAATTTATTTTGTAGATAACATGTTGACCAAGTATCAAATGAATAAATTTATAGACTTCTGTGAAGTGTGGTTCCTGCCAAAATCAGTAGCCAGAGTAGCCGCCATTGTTGGAGATCACCGCTGCCACACGCCTCGGCATTGATTCAAAGAGACTTTGGATGAGTTCTTGGGGTACAGCAGACCAAGCAGCTTCCACACGTTGCCAAAGTTGATCTGCTGTGGCAGCTGGGGATGGAATCTGGGTCAATCGTAGAGCAACCATGGACCACATGTTTTCTATCGGCGAAAAATCCGGAGAGCGAGGCGGCCAGGGAAGCAATTCAATCTGGCGATTGACGAAGAACCGTTGGACAATGCGTGCCACGTGTGGTCGCGCATTATCCTGTTGAAATATGGCTGTGGGCAAGCCCTGAAGGTAAGGAAGGACAACTGGCTCCAACACCTCGGAGATGTAGCGCTGGCTGTTTAAAGTACCGGCAATGCGTACTAGATGTGTGCGAGAGTGATATCCAATTCCGCCCCATACCATAATAACCAGTGCAGGACCAGTGTGGCGGTGCATAACGCAGCTGTTCAGCATCCTCTCTTCACGGTGTCTCCAGACTCAAATGCGACCATCGTGGTGTTGCAGACAGAAGTATGACTCGTCAGTAAAGACAATTTCACTCCATTCTGCCGTCCACATCCTTCTGTCATCGCACCATTGGCGGCGGAGACGTCTGTGGTTCTGCGTCAAGGGTAGACAAAGCAATGGACGTCTTGCGGACAAACCACTCTGTTGTAAACGGCGTCGAATGGTACGCGCAGACACTGGATGATGCGTTAGAGACTGCATGTGCTGTGCTAAGGTTCGTGATGTGACTGAGCAATCCGTCACTGCCATGCGCACAATTTGCCTGTCAGCACGTGAAGTGGTGCGCTGAGGTGGATGCGATCGAACACGCCGGTCCGTCGTACCCTCCTGCATCCAACGATCACATATCCGCATTACAGTTGTTTGGTTTCGTCCAACACGACTGCCGATTTCCCTGAAAGATAATCCACAATCTCGGTAGGCCACTATCCTTCCTCTGTCGAACTCGGATACTTGATCAAAAGATGATCGCTGTTTTCGTCGAGGCATAATTGATTGTTGTTTTGAAAAAACCACAAGAAAAACACAATTGCCGAACTTGAAATCGTCGAAATCTCCAAGCCTTAAATAGCGCTTTGAAGTGGCGCCACAGGCGCGCGTGATGTGCGTCTGCGCTGAAATTCTAATCATTTGCATATCTCACCTCCGCTAATGCATGTTGTAAATTTCATGTTATTTGCATGTTTCCTTCAGGGTGTTGCATTTACAGTGGCCAGCAGTGTATATATATATATATATATATATATATATATATATATATATATATATATATATATATATATATATATATATATATATATATATATATTTGTGTGTGTAAAAACAGTCAAAATATGGAAAAAACTGTATAAAAACACAGGTATAAAGTATAAAATTTAGGAGTATAAATATAATATAAACAGTTTTACATAAAAAATTAAATTAGCGGATCAAAACCGATATGACAGATGAATGTGAACAGTGAAATTTGCAAATGTTCACCAATTAAAATTTATAAAGATGGAGATGAACAGTTTGATAGATAAATTAAGGAAATATTACTGTATTTTATATTTAAATTTCTTAATTGACAGATAAATTAAGAAAATTAAGGAGCATGTGTACTGTACATGTTCATTATTTTTTCATTTCCACGTGCCACTGCATCATACAAAATTGCAGCATTTAAAAAAGTGTAAAATCCATGACCATACAATGTACAATCTATTTTAGGAAATGCATCTAGAGCGCATGTGTAAATACAAGGTCTGCGAAGAATTAGAGAAAGAAAACTAATTTAAGAAACACTTCTTGTGTGAATTAATTAGAAGGCCCTTCACATTCTGTAAATTTGTGAAGAGTAATTTGTTAGTATTGTGCCTTTGATTAAAATTTAAATAGAATCAGCCTTTTAACTCTTATTGCATACATTTCCCATAAGCACATTTCGCACTACATAGTGAAGCAAATCAAAAGAGACTGAAGAAGTTACTTAAGGGAAGGTTGATTATATTAAATCTATTATTATTGTTGTTTGCTAATGCTGGGTAGTTGCTCATTAAAATATTCGCTCTTAAGGTTGCTATGTACTAAGAAAAAACATCGTATTTCCCCTTTCCACTTCTTGCAGACTCTTGTGGTGGGAGGAGTCCAGTTGACAGTTCGAGAATTACACCTCCCCCTTAGGATTGACATTTTGAGGGATTGTAATGGCTCTCTCTCTATAGGGGGTTAAACGCTGCCCCCAAATTTTTTATTTAAAATATATTTTTGCAAACTATTTACAGGTACATAAATGATGATTATCAAATAAAATTGGTATTGTCAGATAACCTGAACTTTTCTGCAAAGCGCTACAGGATTCATTTTATAAATTTCGTTCACCGAAGGAATTTATGAGCTTTCAAAACACACTATACCAGATATTTCCCCGAATAATTTAAATTTTAAAATATTAATTGCATTTTTAAAAAAACTAAAGATGTACACAAATGTAAAATTTCACTCTCTATGACGGAGTACAATTTAAAAAAAAAATCTTTGAATCCAAGTCGGCAATCCGTGGAAAAATTTTCTCCATGGGTTAACATTGAGGTGAGCGAATCTAATGGGGTTAGTACATAGCAACCTTAATCCACGAGAATCTTTAGTTACTTTCAGTGCGGGCACCAGCATAGGTGAACCCCCCCCCCCTTGTGCTCCCTGAAAATGGAACGAGAATACCCAGGGGCGACATCGGGGGATCGTACCTTCTACCATCCTCTCTGATATCATAGATGGACTTTCCTGTCTACGGATTTAACGCGCCCATATCCATCTTAGATACGATGGTATTTAATGCAATCGTCGGGATTCGAACCGAGCAGACCCTGGTCCAAACCCAACGCACTATCACTAGACTAACTTGGTTAATTAGTATATAATAACTTAAATTACCCTAAAGAGTCCATCTATGTATCATGTATCACATCAGATCATGCAACAAAGCTCCGAAGTAGGCGCCCGCAATTGTATCATTTAAAACGTGCTTTTGTCAATATTTATATCTTAATCACGTAAGTGTGAACAGTTCTCGGCTTTGTGCCTGTTGTGACATGGCATTTTGAACACCGATACTGCTAGTGTCGATCTTTCACCAAAACCTAAAATATATGATACAGGGTACAGATACAGCAATGTAGATACTTCCCATCATGATTAGCATTGTAACGGAGAAGAACGTTAACACATGCGGAGATTTTTTTTTATAGAATACAAACTGATTAGAAAGGAACATACGCATATGGCATTTTGTAAAACGAAAGTTTTGCATAATCGTTATGTATAATACCATGATGTTGTTATTTATGACACTGGGGCCTCAGTACAAGTTCCCCAGTCTGGAGTATATATGGAGGGACAGACGACAATATACAGAAAGAAATACACAGATGCAGAGATAATTTATCATTGCACAGATGATGACCCCTGCGATGGGCAGTGGTATTTTTACAACTTCCCTTTCGAGACGGGGTTCTTATTTCAAGCGGAAGACATGATAAGGATGTGATACTGATAATGTGGATGATAAGAAGTTTAAACGCTGTATAACTGAAATGAGTATCAGAAATTAAGATTTCATTCTCTTGCTCGATACCTAAAAACAAATCTGTTTTACTTTTGAACGGCTTATTTGATATGGGTATATTAAATTCGTATACCGGATAGTCCCTCTACTGGTACAATGAGGGTGGGAAAGGGTACGAATCTCAACAGATATCACCACTGGGTGTACTCGGTCAAAATTTAGGTAGCCCCTATTTAAGATGGACTCTCATCCTTATGGTGGTATTGAAAACCGAAGCTGCCCTCTTTAGCCAGCAGAGACCTATATCGACCTGGTCTGGATTACTTCTGGCCATAGCAATTAGCAGCAGCAGCAACAACAAAGACTAACACTTTAACTTTTTAGGAGTTCTGCTCAAGAGTGAAATCTGCCATCGCCCTTTCACGGTGATCTCATCCAGCGCTTGACTAGTTTTGTGGCAGAGAACCGGGAAGAGCCATGAATTTTGTGGGCAATCGTGCTCAGTAGACTGCTTTGTCAAGACTCCTAAGTGGTCAACTGAAGTGCCTTAAATTGTATGAAGGCAATAAGATATTTCCCATTTGTGGAAAATGTAACATCAATCATTTCACCCCTGACCATCTTCTTCCTTGCTTCGGGCTTGAAAAGGAGGATTTGGCTCAGAGTCCCCTCTTTTCTTGGATATTTTAGATGTTCTTGGTCTCATGGATCTGGCCTAGCCTATCGGATAGATCAGATAGGATTAGCAACAACACTAACACAACAATGACTAAATTTATGTCTCATGCTTAAATATTCTCCATTTTTAAAAACTAATTCGGCCATGGAATCGTTCTCATATCCGTATTCTTTTCAAATAGTTGTACTGGCCCTTCACCATACTAGGCCATGATATGTTTGCTAATAAACCTTCCAAAGAAAATAAAATCGTAAAGAACACAAACAATAAACACATTAAGTTTACATAGTAATTCATACAAAAAAATATCTTTTAAGTTTTACATAACTTCAATAAAATTCTAAAATTTTGCATGAGTATAAATCTCTGTCAATCAAACTTCAATAAGTCAAATTATAATCGTTGTTTATTTGTTATAAGCTCAAAATTCTTGAAACAAATAAATCAGATTCTTCTTTACTCGGGACATTTTCAAACCACAGTTTGCTTTTCGCTTGAAAAGGGATATTCATTCGAAACCCGAATAATTCCGCATTTGTAAGCCTTTAATTAACATAGGTTTGAGAAATTTATTCTAATGTAGGTTTTCAATAACAGTCATTAATTCCACTCCTTTTTAACTGCTTGTTTATTTCTTGCACCAGGACTAAATAAACGTAAGTTTATACGCATTTCTTAAGAAATGTGAAAGAAATGAGATCCAATTTTCATTAATTTTGTAACATTTATTCGGTGCCATTACCTCACACTTTAATGCCCCCCATCTGAACTAAAATTTCCACATACCTTAATACCGGAAAGAGTTGAAACTAATAGGATGAATGAATAATGCAGACGTTATTCTAAATAAAGGACACATTCGACACAATGCTTTCAGGCACTGCATTGCTGCATAAAGTATAAGAATGAGATCTGGATGCTCGCTGCATTTTACGAATAAAGGAAATATTTTTCCTTCCGCCCGAAGACGAACTTCAAACGGTGTTTCAAGTTGGTATATATCATATATTTTCACATAAACATATATATATACTTACATATATATATATATATATATATATATATTTATGTATATATATACATATATATTTATGTATATATATATATATATATATATATATATATATATATATTTATGTATTTTTTATTTACGTTAAATAGTTGGCGGGTAGTATCTTTATTAGAGTTTTATTACATACTATAGGAGGGGACTTTGCACACCCTTCACAGACGGATCCCTTTCCTTCCTATCTATGCATGACTTGTAAACAGGAAAGAAATAATAAAGGGTTAGGAAGAAATTTAACAGGGGGGGAAAGTAAAGGAAGCGCCCCCCCCCCTTGTTGGTGGATTATTTCCGTTTTCATCTATTTTTTTTTGTCGATATGAAAGAAATAATGAAATATTTATGTGTATCGGAGAAAAGATTACAGATTCAAGAGAATTATATATGTATATATATATATATATATATACACACACACACACATATATATATATATATATATATATATATATATATATATATATATATATATTATAAACAATGTGCAAAAGAGGTAATATTCAAAGATAAGGCGCCGAATAATGCTTTTCACTTACCATATAGCCTGTCTTGGCAGCATGTACTGGGAGAGAATGCAATACATCGGTAAAAAAAATTATAGATAGTATAATCTAGGGAATGTAATATGCATTAAATGAATTCACAATTATAACAAATTACTTACACAGGCATTTGCATGTAAAGAAATTTTTCCGGCGAATTATATGCATTAAATATTATTTATCAAGAGTATTGGGACTCTTCTTAATGCATTTACCGTATTTTAACAAGATAATCAACCATAATTAATACATTAAGAAATAAATATTATCTAGTAACAGGTTCTGTTATGCTACGGCAGTTTTCTTAATAGATGCCAAGTTTCTTTCTTCAGCAATTAGTGCAGTTACCTCTATCCAATTTTCTTTATTACAGAATGAATTTCTTTTTTTCCTGTAGAAATGGTCTTAGTGCTTTCATTTTGTTTATTTTGTAAAGAAATATTGCTTAACGTCAGCTACGGTAGTTTACGAAAAGAAACTATTGGCAGCATTTGCCGTTTTTGAAGATTAATTGCATGGTTATGTTATCGAGAAGATATCATATGTCAATAGATTATGGAGAAAGGAGAACAAGTTTAAAAGAAAATGGTTGGATCTGTCTCAGCAATGGATGCCCAATAGTATAAAATTTGTCATTTATAATTATCAGTTCGGGATGAAAAATGATTTAAAAACAGTTTCTGAAGATATAGAAAATAAAATTATGCAATTAATTGCCGTTGAATACTTGGAAGGTTTTTGACAATGCTTTTACATTTTAAGTTTGATTTAGATAAATTGTTTAAACTCATGGCATAGCGTTTGTATGAAAAATTTTATTTTATCATACTTTCTTGAACAATTACTCGTAATTACTAAGTTGGTAGTCAAAAATTAAGGATTTTGTTACCTCTATTGTTCAATTATCTCTGTGTGTGAATTAGCCTGATGGAAGAAGATACTAATAAAGGTTAAAATCAGTACAAAATTTTTTTTATTCATGGTTATTTTCAGCTCTTTTTGTGTGTTTCGACGATATTGAAATTAAGACTTAAGTCTGCTATGTTGGATACGCTCACCTCAATGTCAGCCTATGGAGAAAATTTGTCTACTACTGACAGCTACACAAATGCTGATAATCCAATAAATATGGTATTTTCAGATAGCCTGAAATGTTCTGCACCTTGCAATAGGATTAATTTTATAAATTTCGTCCATCAAAGGAATTTATGAGCATTTAAAACACACTATACTAGATTTTTCGCCCAAATAATTGAAATTTTGAAATACTATTTGAATTTTTTTTAAAATGGAAAATACCTCGTGGTGTAAAATTTCTTTCTCTATTATAGAGGACAATTAAAAAAAATTTAAATCCAAGTCGGCAATCCTTGGAAAATTTTTCTCGATATGGTTAACATTCAGATGGACGAAGCCAATAGGGTAATACACAGCAGGCCTAAGGCAACATCTAATCATTTGAAGAGCATAAAGATGCAAAAAACTCCTCCGTCAGTTAATCACGTGAGATCTTGTTCAGCATAACTTCATTAATACTGTGAATCACCTGTTTTTGGAGTAATTTTATGGCGTGATAATGCTAATGAGATTAAAAACATATCAACAATTGGATAAAAGCCTAGATATTACTTGTAATACCTGCTGTAATATTTTAGCTTTTTTTATATAGAGAGATAATTTCCACAACTTTAACGTAATTCGAGAATTTCATCCATTTTGGAAGACTCTAGGGTAGAATTTTAACTCTTACTTTGAGACAATGGGAATTATCTTGGATCTTTAATGATTTCTGGAAGTCTGCCTGAATGAATTCTTTTGAGAATTCTCTCGTTTTATTCGTTTTTACACTACTGAATCCGATGTTATACAGTTTATCAGAAATTATTCCATTGGATTCTCTATACATTATTCAATCCCTAAATGTTTTATCAGCCTTACCCTAAAATAGACTATTTGCATTTCTCATGTATACTACAATACTGTTTCACTCATTAGAATATCCGGTAGATTTTACAACCGAAGTGGAATTCAAGAGTATATTCTAGTTCAGAAAATCTTTTTTATTGTAAGTGTTTATTCGCAACTCCGGTTGATTTATGTACATAATAAATTGCTAAATCTTTATACGAGCGTTTATATTTGTGAAATAAATTCCAATCTACGTGGTAAGTTCTTAATAATTCATGATTAACACCCATTCAGATTATATTTATATAAAAATGTCTATATATGTTTCCGATACACACTTAGATAGGTAAATATATTTAAGCACGTGCACCTGTGCGCGTACCTGTGTGAAGCTAGATGTATAGAATACAAATGTTACTCGTTCTCGTTGATCAGAAAAGGGGAAATTTTTTCCCACGATTAGCAGAGGATCAACAAACACATTCTTTTTGCTACATTAGCGGGCTTGAACATGGTAAGGACCTAAATAAAGTGAAAATATATATAAATTCTGTAATAATTACCGTTATTTACACCATTGTACTCTTCATAATCAATTATGCATTATTGTACTTTTAGGAATTGCATTGCACATTATAAAGGTTATATCGATGATATAAATCAGTAATTAGAAACTTACTGGATTCAAATTAGCCAAGATATTAAACAACATACAATACAATCAGCGCAGAAACACATGAAGCGGATATATTCTAACTAGCAGAATACTCGTGCTTCGCTACGGTGTACATTCAAATTGAATACAACGGTATTGAATACAACGGTCAAATTGAACACAAGTTTCAATGCATGCAATTAATAAAAAAAAATTTTTTATATAATATATATATATATATATATATATGTTTGTAATAAATGCAGCGGCCAATGTATGCAACTTGATTTGTATGTTTAATATCCATAAAATATACTAATTTCTATTGAGTTCTTAAAAAACTTCCATTTCAATTAGTCAAGTGGTTAAATTTTATCTTTTGAAGTATTTTAATATTTTTTTGTCATTTATTTCGTTGTTATGCACGTGAAGCAACATTAATTTAAAATATCACAAAAAGAAAAGAAATCTCGTGATCAGCATTTAATAAATTAAATTCTAAAAATTAATCTTTAAAACTTCACCAAAAATCTGAAAAGGGAGGTAAAGATTTGAGAAAGATTTCATTTTAAAGGAATTTGTATGATCTTTCTCATGAGATAAATTTTATAACCCTCAGATTATTATTTTAAATGCAAACTTAAAAAAAGTTACAAAAACAGCTTAAAAATTTAATTAAAAAAAACTAAGAAGAATTTTTCAAAAATCTTTCTTAGTGTACCCCTACACTATAAGAAGAATCGCCATGCAAAATTTCAGCCTTTTAGGTCCAGTGGTTTGTTTTGTGCGTTATCTGTCAGTCAGTCAGTCAGTTACGGAACTGTTTTATATATATAGATTAGCATGAAACTTGGCTGTTCCCATTGTATAGTTGTTATTGTATCAAGCTACCACTTCTTGGGATAGGGGGCCATAACGCTCCTAGCTATCCAATCAACAATCACCGCTTGGCCCGGTGGTTGAATCCTGGGAAAGGAAATTCTATGCTGTCCTCTCATGTGTTATAACATTGGTTTACCTATTGGGAACTGCTATCATAAAGACGTCTGTGAAACTCGAAGTGTGTATGGACGTAGACATATATCTTGGATCAAACACTTCAGTAACTTGGATAGCAATGTTTAGAATTGTAAGAGGCTTGGCAGTTTCGCCGGCAGCTTATTCCCTATAGGAACTCTGTTACTATTATCGTTACCGAGGAGCTGATCTGATTTGGATTCCTTCCTAATATGGGAGAGGTATAGAGCTGCTCTGATTTGGATTCCTCACCGATATGGGAGAGGTATAGAGCTGCTCTGATTTGGATTCCTCACCGATATGGGAGAGGTATAGAGCTGCTCTGATTTGGATTCCTCACCGATATGGGAGAGGTATAGAGCTGATATGATTTGGATTCCTTACCAATATGGGAGAGGCTTAGAGCTGCTCTGATTTGGATTCCTCACCGATATGGGAGAGGTATAGAGCTGCTGGGAGTCTTGTTTCCTTTGAAATCGCTGTTCTTTAACCCATCAGCGGGTGCGCCCGTGTACAAAGTGCAACATTTTCGCAATTTTAAATGGTTTGTTTTTACGTGTAACGTTTGAATGTTCTAAGCAGTTTGTATTTATAGCTAAACCCTTTCTAATACAGGTCTGATTTTCTGAACCTTCTATTCCTTTCTATTCATTGTTATTCTTGATTTAACCGTGGTAAACCAAAGATTATACTGGATTACAATGCGACAAAAGGAGTTGATGTAGTCGATCAAATGTGCAGCTATTACACGGTATCCCGCATATCACGAAGATGGACAGTCTCATTGTTTTTTTTGGTTTTTGGACATAATAGGAATCATTCGCAAGTTGTCCTTAGATCCTATAAACCGGACAGTTTACAAATAAGGCGATTGTATCTGCATTCTTTGGCCTTTAACTATAAATATATCTCAATATTATCACAATTTTATATCTTGTCGTAAAAAGCAGAATTATTATTTTCAATTTGAAAAAAATTCATTACAAATGGAATATTCAAAGTTGAAAGAGACGTTGTACTTTGTGCCAGGCGCGCCTGCTGGTGTTCTAAAAATTGCTGCGCCCGCTGAAGGGTTGATTATCATTTACTAGTCATTAATAGTAAAAAAAAGACGTACACCAGATACGTGTCTGCCTCATTAGAAAACATAAGGAAACTAAAATATAAACAAATTATGCGTATTTAAAAATACTCATAATTAAAGTAATGTTCCATTTTGAATTTATGAAGGGAATTTCCTCTTTATATTAAAATATAAACGGAATATAGATTAGTTGAAGTTCGGATTAGATAATGCTTCGGAAGTCTATCTCTTAATGACGTACTCTTTTTGTTTTTATTATACCATATGCCGTGAATTTAATATGATCATATTTTTAATATTGCACTACAAAATTCTGGGCTTTCCACATTTTTCAGTTAAAGTATTTCACATAATGTAGTTATTCGTGTTTTATGAAACCAGTCTGTCACACCTGGCTCAGTCTTAAGGTTACATAAGTGCGGAAATAAGTAAAAAAAATGAAACGCACAAAGAAAATTCTTATTTCCTGTACTAAAAATAATTCATGATAAAATTTTTTTATGTTTTTGGAAGGATGTGGGTGGGGGTGGGGGGGGGAAACTTATTTTTTGCGAGCATTGGGGATTTTACGATAAAAGGTATGAAACTCCTCATGCTCGCTTTATGTGATTTTGAAAATATTAATGGTTCTTATTGAAATAATTTATCGGAACACTTATCCGTTTATATTTATTTGACTATGTACAGGATTTTAAATCCAGGTGTAGTTAGTACGCACAGATTGGAGTAAGTACGGTATAACATTTTGTTTCAGTGACTGAAATTCCATAGCATTGATACTCTGGAATTAATAAAAGCATAAACAAGTCTTGAATCTCAAAGTGTATATTTATCAGCAATTTGAATTTCCATTATACCTTTTTTTTCCAAATTCTATTCTGTTTCTTTAATGCAATTCTACTGTTATTACAATTCCATTGAGAATTTCCATCGCATTTCCCAAGCAAAGGAATAAATTCCCCCTATCAGTTCCAAAATATCCAGTTGGGCTCAATTCTGTTATTTATTCTACGTCCTAACAAAGTGTGTAGATGTATGAAGGAGAGTAGGTTAGTGATGTATCAACAGTAGTAAGTCGAACGGAAGGAATAGAAAGGCAGATAAGTCTGAAGTGTTCTGCAATTATTTTCTTTGACTTTGGTCAACAGAGGTTTCGCACGGGGCATTTTTTTTTCGTATATGAAATACGTTAAATAAGAAAAAGAAGAAACCGATTCATTAGAAAAGTTTTTTTTATGTAAGGAGAAAATTTTGAGGTTTATTAGCTTACGAAATCAGCACCGAACAGTGCGGATGGGAACTTCTTAAGGCTGTTTGTTGTATACTAACCCTATTAGATTCGCCTACATCAATGTTAACTTATAGAGAAAATTTGTCTACTGTTTACAGCTACATAAATGCTGATAATCAAATAAAAGTGGTATTATTAGATAGCCTGAACTTTTCTGCACCTTGCAACAGGATTTCTTTCATAAATTTCGTCCACCAAAGGGATTAAGGATCGTTTAAAACACACTATACCAGTTTTTTCCCCGAATAATTTCAAATTAAAAATATTATTTGCATTTTTTTAAACAAAAAATGTCCCAAGGTGTGAAATTTGTTTCCATATACGGAGTACAATTTTTTAAATAAAATCTTTAAATCCAAGTTGGCAATCTTTGGGCAAATTTTCTCCATAGGTTAACACTGACGTGAGTGAATCATAGGGTTAGTACACAGCAGCCTCAAGCAAGGGAAAAAAGAAACTGATTCATTAGAAAAGAAAGCTTTTTATGCAAAGAGAACATTTTGAGGTTTATTAGTTTACAAAGTCTACACTGAATAGGGAGTGCCTAAACTTCTTAAGTTCAGAGCTTCATGTTTGAATTAGTTTTTAAACTTACCCTAAACTGAGATTATTAGTAGTACAAAAGTTTGAAAGGAAACATAATAATTATGTACTAAAATATTTAAAATTTAAAATTTATTCAATATTAATTTTATTTATTAAGGATGACTTGAGGAAAAAGAAGGTTTGAAATTTAAAAGTAAAAGTTACATGGTGAGAAAACATAGAAATGCACTGAAAACATTACTGTGATAGGCCGTTTTGATTTGTCTCAATCTAACTGTACTTAAGAAAACTTAAATGTAAATAAATATTTTTTTTTGTGACTGGTTATTACACGACCATTCATTAAACAAAATACACCACGAATATATTTTATATTTTAATCAAATAGAACAAATATGATTTAAAAATCAGAAACAAAGAAGTGTGGGTGAAAATTCTGTGTTAAAATTTAATTTCTATTTCAATATTTATATCTCACTGAAAATATTGTGAACTAGATACTAACGACACTACAATTTTTTTTGTTCATGTCTATGCTATTTTTTTTCTCTGGAACAAAAATAAACGATACAAATTTCTTTTAAAAAGATAATGTTTCCTTTTCACGATACAATTACAAAACGTATCCAGCTAATATAAAGTAACTTTTCCATTACTTTCAATTCTTTAAGAACATTTTTTAAATTTCTTATACTTAAGTAATATTTACGGAACTTTTGAAACGTTTATATTGTATAACTTTACTTTAATCACAATAACTTTATTTTCTAACAAGATTTTTTTTAAAATATGTGATAAAAATAAAACTTTTTAATGATATTTATATTTATTTTTCAAACAGTGAATTATATTAGTGTTACTAATTTAGTCAAATTCATTCCTTATTTCTCTACAACATAGGGTTAAAAAATCGATTTGTATCGACTCGCATTGCTTTAGAACACATAAATTTATCAATATTTGCAAAGGCAGAAAGTATGAGCATCTTTTGAAAAAATTGAAATCTTAAAACTACACTGAAAATTTAAAAAAATTAATTAATTAGGCAGTCAGTATACAAAATAAAACTGAATGAATCGATTATCGATTCTTTACTTTCTAATAACTTGTACTTTCAATTTTACATTATTCGTTGGCAATGGTTCAAAAGCTTGCAGTAGTTGCGGTTTAAATCTAATAGTTTAACCACTAGTTTCACTGAATATCAGGTAATCATTGAATAGTATTTCTGCGGTCACGAATTGGATTTCCTGCCAGTATGTCGTGTGACGTCATCATTCTCTTTTCAAGTTTCATCGAAATTAATTAAAGCTGATTCTTGAAGATTCCTGAAACACATATGAAAGATTTACTGAAATACTCAGAGGATTTAATCAAATATAAGTACTTGACTTTAAATTATTATTAACTCTGAAATGTGCATTATATGTAAAGTCATTTAGTTGAAACGAGATACTTTTAATTAAGGGCCAAATCGTGCTGTCGTTTATCAACAGTAAAGTATATACTTTAGGAAATAAAACACTTTCATCAAAGGCTAGTTATTTAAAATATCTACACGTACGATATGCTACGGCTAATGCTACGTTATAGTACAGGGTGAGGTAGAACAGACTCCCACATATCTGAGGTCACTTGTAAGGGAGTGGTTACTTGTAAGGGCGAGAGGTACCGACAGTTCGGGAGGATCTTCTAGTTGTCAATAGACACGATGAGTTAGTCCGGTGAGCATCACGGTTTCGTGATTGAGGCATTTAAAACAAACAAACAAACGAATCTCTAACCGTGACGCAGAGGGCATTATAGACGTGTCATAGGGACATAACAGTAGTGTCACGGCCAGGGGCAGGATCATTGAAAAGTACAGGACGAAGTAAAATAATTGCCAAATGCAAGAAAGAAACATGGCAAATGACGGGCAATAAAAGAGAAGGGAAGAAAGCCAGCAATATACCGAAATGAAATTTAGAGATTGTGTTTGTAGCAAGAAATAGAAGATAAAAGTTGAAGAGAGTGAGTTGCACGAATAGAAGAAAAGAAAATTTATGGTGGCTATAAAACAGCCCACCCTGCTAGGGCACTTTCTTGTCTGGTACAGGCTCCGTAAGTCATTGCAGACACTCTACGCTCATCGTCGGTTCTCTAACTCCATCACTTCTTGCAGACCCTCGGCACGGGATACTGGGCGCTCGACAACTTGTATCTCCAAACTTCTAACTCACCCTCCTCATATGTATATGTGCCTTGACACCACTTCTATATCTAAAAAACTTCTAACTAACTCTGACTTGTTAGGTTCTCTCTGCCTTCACTCTATTTCTCATTTCATATTATTTTCTTATTAATGTTGACTACGCCTCTTATAATTTCCATTGGTCATATTATTACCATGCTATCGCCATTCGTCCGTGGCTGCCTCTTCTCAATCCCCTTTTTACCAATGCGCATCGAGGGCGAGATTTATAAAATTCTCCCTCAAATTTAACTTTCCCATGCTTCGGCTTCAAGCAGGGTGGGCTGTTTTATAGCCATCATAAATTTTCTTTTCTTCTATTCGTGCAACTCACTCTCTTCAACTTTTATCTTCTATTTCTTGCTACAAACACAATCTCTAAATTTCGTTTCAGTATATTGCTGGCTTTCTTCCCTTCTCTTTTATTGCCCGTCATTTGCCATGTTTCTTTCTTGCATTTGGCAATTATTTTACTTCGTCCTGTACTTTTCAATGATCCTGCCCCTGGCCATGACACTACTGTCATGTCCCTATGACAAGACGCTCTTTTTGATCTATGCAAATGGTGCCAACCGTGATCGAAAAACAATCCTGCGACGGGTTTCAAACGGGAGAACGAATGGGATTGATTCCCTCACAATGAAACCCACTGGTCATCCTAGGAACACTTGGACACCCGAAAATGGGTAACAAGTCCGTAAATCCTCTGTTCCTGAAAAAGTGGCCGGCATTCTCCCATAGATGACCAACAGAGTGATGGAAAACTTTAGAAAACGGCTTCGGCAGTGCACCGCAAATAACGGGCTCCACCTGTGTTAGGTTGTATTCAAAACCGATATCGAAAGAGAGGAAACAAAGTGTTAGTCCTAGTAATAGAGGTGCACCTGAAAATGTGCAACGAGACCGTGAGTGCGTATTAGTCAGGAAGTTGCCGCCATTCCCCCAGAGATTACCTACAGAGTGATCATCAAATTTAAGCTTCCCGGACCGTCAGTCCATAAGCATTTGTTTAGCCTCAAGACAGAAGCTGCGTATCATAACCTGCAAACTCAGCCGAGGGTTGATTTTCCCTGTTCGGTGATGTTTCATATGGGCCTGGGCATCGGACGGATAGTACAGATCTTCCGACCAATTGAGCAACCCGGGGCCCTGACCTACAGAGTTATGGAAAACTTTAGAGAGCTGAAGCAGCTGAGTCACAAATAACGGGCAGTGCATCGCAAATAACGGGCTCAACCTGAGTTATGTTATATTTAAAACCTAATAGAAATAAAGGAAACCGAGTGTTAGTCCTCGGAATAGTGGAACACCTGAAAATGTGCAACAAGACCGTGAGTACGCTTTCGTGAGAAAGTTGCCGCCATTCCAACAGAGTGATGGAAAACTCTAGAGATGGCTTCGGCAATGAATTTTGAATAACGAGAGCCATCTGAGTGATGTCATTTCCAAAACCTAATGAAAATAAACTACACTGCTGGCCACTGTAAATGCAACACCCTGAAGGAAACATGCAAATAACATGAAATTTACAATATGCATTAGCGGAGGTGAGATATGCAAATGATTAGAATTTCAGCGCAGACGCACATCACGCGCGCCTGTGGCGCCACTTCAAAGCGCTATTTAAGGCTTGGAGATTTCGACGATTTCAAGTTCGGCAATTGTGTTTTTCTTGTGGTTTTTTTCAAAAAACGATCAATTATGCCTCGTCGAAAACAGCGATCATCTTTTGATCAAGTATCCGAGTTCGACAGAGGAACGATAGTGGCCTACCGAGATTGTGGATTATCTCTCAGGGAAATCGGTAGTCGTGTTGGACGAAACCAAACAACTGTAATGCGGATATGTGAGAGTACGACGGACCGGCGTGTTCGATCGCATCCACCTCAGCGCACCACTTCACGTGATGACAGGCAAATAGTGCGCATGGCAGTGACGTATCGCTCAGTCACATCACGAACCATAGCACAACACATGCAGTCTGTAACGCATCATCCAGTGTCTGCGCGTACCATTCGACGCCGTTTACAGCAGAGTGGTCTGTCCGCAAGACTTCCATTGCTTTGTCTACCCTTGACGCAGAACCACAGACGTCTCCGCCGCCAATGTTGCAATGACAGAAGGATGTGGACGGCAGAATGGAATGAAATTGTCTTACTCACGAGTCACGCTTCTGTCTGCACCACCACGATGGTCGCATTCGAGTCTGGAGACACCGTGAAGAGAGGATGCTGAACAGCTGCGTTATGCACCGCCACACTGGTCCTGCACCGGGTATTATGGTAAGGGGCGGTATTGGATATCACTCTCGCACACCTCTAGTACGCATTGCCGGTACTTTAAACCGCCAGCGCTACATCTCCGAGGTGTTGGAGCCAGTTGTCCTTCCTTACCGTCAGGGCTTGCCCACAGCCATATTTCAACAGGATAATGCGCGACCACACGTGGCACGCATTGTCCAACGGTTCTTCGTCAATCGCCAGATTGAATTGCTTCCCTGGCCGCCTCGCTCTCCGGATCTTTCGCCGATAGAAAACATGTGGTCCATGGTTGCTCTACGATTGACCCAGATTCCATCCCCAGCTGCCACAGCAGATCAACTTTGGCAACGTGTGGAAGCTGCTTGGTCTGCTGTACCCCAAAAACTCATCCAAAGTCTCTTTGAATCAATGCCGAGGCGTGTGGCAGCGGTGATCTCCAACAATGGCGGCTACTCTGGCTACTGATTTTGGCAGGAACCAGACTTCACAGAAGTCTATAAATTTAATCATTTGATACTTGGTCAACATGTTATCTACAAAATAAATTTTGTTGTGATATCTCTTGTCTTTCTTGGTGTTGCAATTTGGGTGGCCAGTAGTGTAGATTCCACTGCAACGAGAAATTATAAATCTTTTTTTCCCTGTAAATTGCTTCACTCTGACGAATTACACTTTGAAATGTGAGAATCTATTCTGCTTCACCCTGTACTATTGTCGTCGGCTGTACAGATAGCGTTCCATATGTATATGTCGCATACAAACATATTGCATATTATATCATCCTTAAGCATGACTAGAAGGAAAATAAATAATGTAAGATGTATTAAAGGGCAGATCAAATCATACTTCTACTTACATTGAAAAAGTGAGCAGGCAAAATGTAACGAAGATTATCATATTTAAAGGTTGATTTATGATATTAAGGAATTATTTCTGATAATCTATGGTACTATTTTTTTCAATTCAATTATTGTTAATCTTTCCAAGTAAAAATAAGTTTTTCTAGAAAAATAAGGGAAATTAAATTGAAGAATAATGGATTCCTCCCTTTCTGTAGGTCCGTAAGTTCGCTATTGCTGACCATTATTCCCCAAGAGATGACCAACAGAGTGATCGAAAACTTTGGAGATCGGTTTTAGTATGCATCGCAAATAACGGACACCACATGAGTGATGTCATTTTCAAAACCCAGTAGAAAAAAAAAAAAAACTAGATCCTTGGTACTTTTATACTAGATCGTTAGTACGAAAATATAAAGCTTTTTAACTATAAATTGTTTCCTTCGTTTTTTTGTTAATCTTTGAAATTTGGAAGTCCATTCTCCCACACTCTATGTAATTTAGCAAATGGGGATAAAAAAATTGATATGATTTAAATTAATGTAAACTACAATTTTTTCTTGAATAGATCCTACAAATAGATGGAACAAATATTATTTGTAAATGGCCACTTTACTTCAGGTGAATTCGATTTTCTTAGGGTATTTAGAAATTTTAAATTAATTTATTTTACACCTGAGTTTTGAATTGAAAATTTTCATTTCTTTCTGTAAAATTATATACATAGATCCAATATGCATTTACCATTAAACTTGAAATTAATAAATAAATCCATAGATAGGCCTATGTTTAAAGATTATATGTTGTTTTGTTTCTTACTTTATATGCAAATATTTACGAAATGTTATATATGAATTCACGCTCGTAAATTAAATTTTATCTTAATTTGTCATAAAGTGCTTGAGTGCGAAGTAATTAACATATACGCCAACTTCAAAATTATGAGATCGGGAATCACTAATTAAATCTTCGCGCCAAGTGCTTTGAACGTACCTTAAAGCAAGTGTTCCTTAAATTATTAGAATTAATTCCGCAGTTAAGGAAAATTGAAATTCATGCGACGTAGTAAAGCAATTAATTTTCTGAAATAAAAAATGAATATCCATATGGGGGTTAAAGTATCTTAAGCCATTTAACTCGAATAAATCATGAAATATTATATCAGAGGTGATTTATTCTAGTGAAATAAGTTTTAATTTGAGTAGATCCCCTAATGGGTAAGTGTTATGTAAGATGCATAGGCTAAAAGTGTGCCAAGGTGATATATATTAGAAGACGACGTAAATTTATATTGTATATATATTATGTTAAATGACCATGAAAACAAACTTGATATTATTTAAGACGAACAAGTTAAAAGTGTGCTAAGAGGAGATAAATTAGTAAACAGCTCTTTTACATATATATATATATATATATATATATATATATATATATATATATATATATATATATATATATAATATATATATATATATAATATATATATATATATATAATATATATATATATATATATATATATATATATATATAATATATATATATATATATATATATAATATATATATATATATATATATATATATATATATATATATATATATAGAGAGAGAGAGAGAGAGAGAGAGAGAGAGAGAGAGAGAGAGATAGAGAGTGAGAGAGAGAGAGAGAGAGAGACAGAGATACATACACACGCACACATAATAGTATGTTAAGCAACCAAGAGAATACATTTTCCATAGCTAATTTGATATTTCCATGTCAGTAAATTAAATATAGGCAGATAAGTATTCTAAATTCTTCAGGTTTTAAGAAATTCGGGTTGGATAATAATAAAAATAGGATAACGTTAAAAAATTATGTAAAGCGAAATTTGTGAATTGCCATACGTTTCCTTGCAACATGATGTATATGAAGGAGAAATATGTTTTACAGGAAATTAAGCAGTAAAATACCCAACACTGGGTTATCGGTGAAAGGATTATTCGTTCTGAGGATAATCCTAAACGTAAACGTTTAGAAGTTTGATAGCAATCGTTCGAAAGAACATCAACAGCTGTAATAAATAGAGGAATATACTTGATTTCTTTCCCAAACCATGAAGATCAATTTAAGCTTTATGACTCTTTTAATTAATCGCTTGTTAAAGGACTACGCGCAAGTAATTTAAAACCCGTGAATTGTAAATTTTTTACAGGAAATTTACTCATGGATAGGGGTTATTTATTTAATTATTTATTTATTATTAATTTTTTTTGCCTAAAGCCTGCGGAAATTATCATAAATAATGGATAATTCAATACAAAAATGTAGATATATGCCTCGCAGTTTCTTTTTAATTTTCATAAGTATATCATGCATGTATATATCTGCCAACATGGTGTAGTGGTTAGCGTTCTGAGCTTACACGCAGTGGGCTTGGGTTTAAATCCCGAATAAGGCTTGGTCGTCTCTGTGTCGTCCATCTCATAGGCAGCACTTCTGGCTCACCTATATGATTGGCTCACCATAACAAAGTAGCCAGTAAATCGCGATGAACAACAAAAAGCGAGTGTCTCACGATAAAGTGCCACGCAGTGGGCTTGGGTTTAAATCCCGAATAAGGCTTGGTCGTCTCTGTGTCGTCCATCTCATAGGGAGCACTTCTGGCTCACCTATATGATTGGCTCACCATAACAAAGTAGCCAGTAAATCGCGATGAACAACAAAAAGCGAGTGTCTCACGACAAAGTGCCACGCAGTGGGCTTGGGTTTAAATCCCGAATAAGGCTTGGTCGTCTCTGTGTCGTCCATCTCATAGGGAGCACTTCTGGCTCACCTATAGGATTGGCTCACCATAACAAAGTAGCCAGTAAATCGCGATGAACAACAAAAAGCGAGTGTCTCACGATAAAGTGCCTCCGCAATACGATATATATATATATATATATATATATATATATATATATATATATATATATGTATGTATGTATGTATGTATATATATATCATGTTATGTATGTATATATATGTGTGTGTGTGTGTGTTTGTGTTTGTTTATTTGTTTAAGAACCGGTTAATCGCATGGGCTTTTTTAATCTAAGAGCTACATAATCATTGTTTTATTTTTTTTTCTGCTTTCTACGCATTGATTCTGAAATATACAAAAAAATTCGAAATTTTTTCGAAGCTTTTACAGAAAAAAAATTTTAATGCAGTATGGAATGAAGAAGAAAAATTTTGAACTAAATACGCAATAAGCTCATGTTTCTACTTTGTGAAATTCAAATCCGGCAGTAGGGGTAAATTGAAAATCTGTTAACATTTCAGACAGGTAAATATCAGAATACTGGAATGAGAATAGAAAGAAATCTCTACATGCAGTTTCATTCCGATGTTATTTAGAAATATTCTAATCATGATAGATAAAAATTATTCACATGTTATGCAATATTATACTTCCTAAGATATTCTTTTACGACTTTTTCCAGCATAATAATATTTATATTAAGAATCTTTTGAAAAATAAACTCTTGGTATATATAAAAATATTATCTGTTTTGATAAAATTGTTCACTTTCATCTTATATAAACTCTTCTTTAATATTAATGTATGTAAACACACTTAAAACTGCTCGTTACTACATAGCATATTGTTATTATAGTATGGTTTAAATATATAATAATATTACGTTTTACTTCAATTCAAAATTCCGTAATAAAGTGAAATGTAATAAATTTATTTTCTGCTAGTCTATGAAAGGAAGAAAAAACCCCAAAGCTCACTTCGAAGATAACTAATTCTTTCAACATTTAATTTAACGATGGTTGGAGAAAAAGAACAATTTGAGCTCTAAATTTAGATGTGCTCGTAAAATAGTGCGAATGAAGAGCAATATGAAGTTTTCATCACTATTTAATTTAGTAGAAAGAATACTAATGGATATTTTTTTTAGTTTTTTTTTAAGGGCATTAAAATTTAAACCATGTTGTATTAACAGTTCTCTCTGTTTTTCATGTCGAAATCAAAACTGAATTTTTATATTTTTTGTTAATATGCATACGGATTTCAACAATGAAAGGGATTAATTTCGAACGGTTTTTCAATATGCACTAATTTATTAAGGCCTCCGAGTAATAAAATTATAAAAGAGAAAGGATTAAATTAACATTTTTTATCCGTCGTAGTTTTATTTAGTTCCTACTACGTAACTTAATATAACAGTAATAATGGATCTGCTAAAGTACCATTGGTCATCACACTGTTTGACATTGAGGATTCAACAGATTATTCACTCGCTAATTTAATAAAGAATATTTTGTATAGAATTTTATTTTCCAAGGGAAAAAGCTTGATAGTTATACATAAAAAGGAATAAAAAAATAATAGTAGTCTCTTCTAATGAAACTACCGCGGGTTATTAACGTAGGATTAGTTATCTTTGCTTACCTATTTTTGTATGTATATATGTATGTATGTGTTATGTATATATGTATCTCTCTCTTTCTCTCTCTCTCTCTCTATATATATATATATATATATATATGTATATATATATATATATATATATATATATATATATATATGTATATATATATATATATATATATGTATATATATATATATATATATATATGTATATATATATATATATATATATATGTATATATATATATATATATATATATATATATATGTGTGTGCGTGTGTGTATGTGTGTGTATGCGTGTGTGTGTGTGTATGTGTGTGTATGTGTGTGTGTGTGTATGTACATGTATGTATATCAAAATTTTGACTCATTTTTGGTACTTATGTGTAACTGTTTACTGTTTGCCTTAGCGATACAGACTGGGTTTGGCGTGCTGCCAAAATTATAACTTTTGACGCAGGACATCTGAAATTTTTCTTTCTGGATAACCGTTATGGAGGAACGTAATCCTACGTCAAAACAGATAGCTAAAAAGGCAAAACATAAAAGAAAAATAAATAGAAAGTCATTGGTTCATCTGGCTTCTTGCCTTCAAGTATGTCTCGGATACGAAGACTTCTTGCAGCGCCATATGTGGGGTCCATCTAAAATTTATCTGACACCCAGAGATAACAATTAGGATTCTGCAGCACACCGATATTAAAATGGTGTGCTGTAAGGCAGACATGGCTGGTCAACAATCGAAACGTCACATAAGCTTTGCGATGGGGCTTATCAGGTACAGCAGGTGACTTTAGAGCGTTTCAGATCTTTGTGGAGACTCCATAAAGATTTTGGTGCTGTAAAGTCACTATTATTTTAACATAAAGACTTGCGGTATGAAATGGTGTTTTCCTGAATATATATTGCTTAACAGAAGCACATAATATTTGTCAGTAAGTCGGTTAGATCATATCGAAGAATACTGCAGAGGCATGGAATACACTGAATGGTGAACTGCTCAAATTATACGTAATTTAGCTTTCGGTTTTGTGACAATTCAAAGAAGACATATTTTATCGTACGCTGGACAGAACATTCTGAAGGTGAAGGTTATGTTTTCTTTGATTTTTTTGACAGCTCCTAAAATATATATATATATATATATATATATTTCGATATTTTTTGTTTGAATGAAAAAGCGAAGCGGAAATAGGGTATAGAAATAAATCCTAGTAATAAATAGGTATAGAAATAAATAGATTTTTAAATCCTATATTTACCATCGTACATACCGTTTATTGCAATATTTAGTGCTATGAAGTATGCCCCCCCAAAAAAAAAGATTACTATGGCAGAAACTTAAAACTATGAAGCAGTTAAATGAAATTTTAGCAGGATATTTCGAGTTTATTCATTAGATCCTAAAAGCAAAACATAAACTACTGTATGAATAATCGCTGACTTTATGCCTGATAAGCATAAAATGCTGCCTGATAAACATAAATGCTGGAGATTTTCGAATTAAAGTCGTGCCCTGGGAGCTTGTTAGATACCCGCGAAGATTGATAATTTTACCCAAGAGACAAAAGTTATTCAGGAAAGATCTTAATCTATATTATTGAGAGTTTAAATTTAAGCTTAAAATTTACTTTGAATGAAGTAAGATATTGGGTTTCTCCCTGTACAAAAAGTTTTACTTTTTCAATTTAGTATATAGTGTTTCATTAAAGTTAATGTACATAGATGAAATCTGTTTTCTTTATGCTATTGCATTATACCCTCTGCTACAGTAGATAATTTTACGTCATTTTATTTCACAACGATTTTGCATTAATTATGAAAATGTTGAATTTAAGGGCAAGCAAAATTGCTCAAATTTTTGAAAAAAAATTTACCGCATTAAAATTTTGTGTGTTCTTTTACGCTTAAAATGACGTTTAAATCATGTTTCTATCATAATTAGAACAGGACAAATTATTATTTTTTTGTAACATTCTAATAGTAGCCAATCGTTGTTTAAACATGTAAGTGCGTTTTTCTACATGATGGTTTTTTTCCCCATTTGTCATCTTTAAATTTTTATAAGTCAAGAACCGTTAAAGCTAAATGGTTGAAACTTGGAACATATATTTTTCAACAATTTTACTTTAATTTTAATTCATCAAATTTGAAAAAAATATTTATTTTTGAAAATATGATATTTTAAAAATAAGTTACATATTTTTTTTTGGAATTTTTAATCTAAATATTCTTAATTTTTTTAAAAATTAATATAAATTTCTGAATCAAAATTAAAACTTATATATTTCTGTTTAATTAAATGAAAAAAATTTTGAAATTCGACAAATAATATTTCGAATTATAACGATTTTAAATTACCCCACTTTTATTAAAAATTTTAAATTTCAAAATTTTTTTAAAACTTTTTGACAAGTTTTATGATGTGATTTTGTTTAAAAATTATACGGTTAACATCACAAAAAAAATTCAAAATTTTAACTCAATAAATAAATATTTCTTTTAAAGGTGTCCCGGACCCCCTTAAGCAAAAAGTTTTAAGTTTTTAATAGGACTTTCTTTTGCTATTTCACTTGTAGCATCCTCAAACTAGTACATAGGATTTTTTAAAAACTTTTGTCTAATGTGGAGAAACCTGTCGTGAGACATTCACCTTTAGTTATTCACCACGAGTTATTGATTTATTATGGGAGCACCATATTAGAGAGCCAGCTTTGCTCCCTATGTGAAGACAACACGTTGACGATCAAGTCTTATTCGGGATTTGAACCCATGTGGAAGCTCACAAAATTAACTATTCTACCATGTGGGTGGCACATATGAAAACACTAGCTGAAAACCCGCACTTCACCACGGAGTACATTCAAATTAAATACGACGGTCAATGTATGCAATTAATGCCAAAAAAAATAAATATATATATATATTTCTAATAAATACGACGATCAATATATACAATTGATGTAGAAAAAAATATATATTTATAAAAAAATCGTAAGGGATATTTTTATAAACAAAATAGTGTCCAATAGTCTGCCGCATTAGCAAGAAAAAAAAATTTTTTTTGTCTGTTTAGTTGTTATGCACTTGACGATAAATTTATTTAAAGTACCAAAAAAAGAAAACACGTGATCAGCATTTAATAAATTAAATTCTAAAAATGAATCTTTAAAAATTCACCAAAAATCAGAAAAATAGAGGTAAAGATTCGAAAAAGATTTCACTTTAAAGGATTTTTTATGATCTTTCTCGTGATATATATTTTATAACCCTCAAATTATTATTTTAAATGCAAACTTATAAAAAGTTACTAAAACAGCTTAAAAATTTAATTAAAAAATTTAAGAAGAATTTTTCAAAAATCTTTCTTAGTGCACTCCTGCACTATTAGAAGAATCGCCATGCAAAATTTCAGCCATTTAGGTCTAGCGGTTTGGTCTGTGCGTTGTATGTCAGTCAGTCAGTCAGTCAGTTACGGAACTGTTTTATATATATAGATTACTCTTTGATGCATACTTAATGAGTATTTTCTCATAGGTTATTTCAATCTACAAAAGGTAACATATTCAAATAAAATTTCGTCATGATGACACTTCTTTAAACTATTTGTTAAAATGCATACTTCCGTATAACTGTCTGTAAACGCTATAAACTAGACGATAACATGGAGACTCTATATTTTTGTCAGCAAGGATCAACCTGCTTTAACACGTGCGCATGCGTTTATTTAAATGTTCCATTTAAAAGTGGAAATCGATGTTTTGAAAGAGTTGTTATACACAAGACAAAAATTACTATACCTAGAAACTTTTATTTCCGGGAAGAAGAATAACGTCAACAATGATATTACATTGATAATTGTGAATCATTGATAATTTTCATCACGTTAAAAAAGATAATTTCATGCAATACACAAATACACATATATATGAAGTTATATATATACATATACATGTATGTTGAGGGAAAGATATGCCATTTTTTTTACTGCGTTGAACATTATATGGACATTTTGTGATACTATGTAAAATTTAGAAACCCCAATAATGTACTGGTTATTGGATCAGTCGATTATCCAGTTATCTTACGATTGGTACAAAATATCACACATTAAATGCGAAAAAAATCATGCACGTATTTGTTTACCCTCAAAATGTAAGTATTAGAAGGACAAATAGTGAAACCTTATTTTCTAAGAAACCTAACTTGTTGAAGGGAAAAACATTGGAAAATTATAACGGATATTTTTCTTTTTGCTTTAAAATTTTTAGCCAGAGTCCATGAATAGTGTTTGTAAGTAATATGAATTACAGGGTGCCACAAAAGGACCCTCACATTTAAAAGGGTAATAAAAATGAATGAAATGATTTATAGAAAAAAGGCTTTATATTTTCAGAAATTTTTAATTTATCCACTAGGTTTTGAAAGTACCATCTCTCAGGTGGCTCCCGTTTTCTTGCAATTCTCTACCGAAGCCGTTCTACAAAGCTTTCCTTCACTCTGTTGGTTATATTTCAGGAAGTGGCGGCAACTTCCTCGGACTCACAGACTCGTTGTACATTTTAAAGTAGTCTATTGTTATGAGGACTACCACGTGCTTCTCTTGGTAATGCAGAGACACTTGCTTTCACGGTTGAGACCCATGTCAGGATTGTTTTTTTTTACTAGGAACGGCATCATTTGCACGAAGTCTGAAACGCGTCATATATGCCCTCTGTGTCACGGTTACAGAATCATTGTTTTTAAAGAACGCCGGTAACAAAAACGCGATGTTCACGGGACCAACTCATGGTATCTACTGATATCTAGAAAATCCGCCCGATTTCTTGCCAGTTTCCAAACCGCCGTACGACAACCACTTTCTGTGTATTTTGGCTGCTTATTTTGTAACATGGCATTATAAATGAATAGAAGATGAATTTCATATGATTTATTTCCCTGACGTAGAAATTCGTTCACTTTACTATCAAGAGCATATTTCTTACCAAAAACTAAAAACTATAACGGATTGTTACATGGGAATAAATGGGTTACGTGGCTGCAGAGAAAATTGATGTTAACTCAAGGCTTTAACGTGAGAATTTTTTTTCTATGTGTATATGTACAATAATGTAATACATGACTTTTAAACAGAATTACAACCCTCAATGTGTGCAATCTGTCACCAGATGGGAAAAAAATACGTTCTCTGTATACCCTTTATCCCAGATATAATGGCTTTAGCATTCCAAAGCTTTTAAAATCACATTCTTTCTTTCACTGTCTCTTGCTTCCATTTTGGGAAACCCAAATATATCAAATTAGATGCTTGAAATGCCAAGGGTGGCCTCAGAGATGTCTGTCACGTTGCCTTTACAATCGGTACAGCGAACATAGGTCAAATGGGGGCTGGGATTTAATGCTATTACCACTAATTAATTTTACGAAAGAGCAGTATGAGAGTGGTTTAGAAAAATGACTTTGTTTGCATTTATTTTGATCATTTATAGCTTTGGTTTCTTATATCCTTATATACTGTAATCAAGTTTATTTTATATTTACCAAATTTTTAAAAAGGAAGTTCCTTCTGTTGTATGGGGAGAATTTTAACAAAAACGTACCTATCATATTAACACAAAATTGCATTTTTTTTACGATCTGGATAAATTTATCGTAAATATGAGTTTGAGACTGGCGAATACACACACACACACACACATATATATATTATACATATTTTATATAATATATATATACGAGGGTCATTTTTTAAGTAAGAACCGTTTTATAATGGAATAAAAGAAACTTTAGTTATGACCGTAAATTGAATCACAAACTAAAATATGAACATTTTTTTCACTTTTCAACATAGTCACCATTGACATTTAAACATTTGTCAAGTCGTGTCACCGGCTTTTGCATCCTATCATCAAAGAACTACTCTGCCGCCGGACCGTTAAACCAGTTAGTAACAGTTTCTTTCAACCTGTCATCATTTTCCAAGCGCTTTTCACCAAGAAATTCCTTAAATTTTGGAAACAGATGAAAGTCTGATGGTGCTAAGTCAGGGCTGTATGGTGGATGATCCAGTAATTCTCAATGAAAATTGTCCAGTTGCATCTTTGTTCTTGCCGCAACGTGAGGCCAAGCTTTGTTGTGAAGCAGAACGCCGCCGCTAGAGAGCAGTCCACGCCGTCGATTTTGACAATTTTCATTGGGAATTACTGGATTATCCACCATACAGCCCTGACTTAGCACCATCAGTCATCTGTTTCGAAAACTAAAGGAATTTCTTGGTGGAAAGCGCTTGGAAAATGATGACATGTTGAAAGAAACTGTTACTAACTGGTTTAACGGTCCGGCGGCAGAGTTCTTTCATGATGGGATGCAAAAGCTGGTGACACGACTTGACAAATGTTTAAATATTAATGGTGACTATGTCGAAAAGTGAAAAAATGTTCATAATTTAGTTTGTGATACAATTTACGTTCATAACTTAAGTTTCTCTTACTCCATTTCAAAACGGTTCTTACTTTAAAAATGACCCTCTTATATATATATGCATGCATACATACATACATACATACATACATACATACATATATATATATATATATATATATATATATATATATATATATATATATATATATATATATATATATATATATATATATATATGCATATGTACGTCTGTTAGTGTGTCTGTAATGCATATTTGTGTATGCAATTGACTATTCTATGGAAAAGTTATTTCCATTTTAGTCATATCATCTGAGAACACAGCTTACCTGTAATTGCAAAATATATAGTTAATTGATAATGTGCCACTGAATTAGCACTGTGGTATAGTTGCTTTCCGGTTTGAGTTTAACCCGTTAACGCCCAGCGTCCTCATTTGAGGACAGTGTATAAAAGAGTGCCTAGAATCTATATATTTTTCGGAAACGATTGTTTATTTTGCATGACGGTAGACGGCACTACCACAAAACATCCCACAAACGACCTTGTATCTGGGGTTGTTTAGAGCTGCATGATATCGATCACCATTTCATGTTTTTTCATGTGTCAGGCTTGCATTTGCTTTCTGTCTTGCTACATTGGCTAAAGTAAGGGAAGACATTTTATTTTTACTAGTATATCAAATTAGAGTACTATGTAAACGTATAATAGAAAATTAATTTGTTTTGAAAAAAATTTCGTTTTCAAAAATGGCGTCCAATTTTGCCGTCCTCAATTGAGGACGCTGGGCGTTGCAGCCAACTTTTATACAAATTTCAAGAGTCATTACAATTTTGGAATTTTTTCGTCTAATAATTGTATTAAAAATTCGTTCAACTTTTATATGGTAATTAGCCATACTTTGTTTTGTTTTAGGAGGGTAGTAAGTAATTATAATGGCTCGTAGGTTCTTAACGATTGCAGAAGCTCATGAATATTTATTTTCCGAACAAATTGAAGCTGACATCATCGCAATTCCACCTGACGTAGATTAACTAACTGATGAAGAGGATTTTGAAGATGAAAGTACAGCTTTAGCTGAAGTACGTGATATTGCAGGAACAGCTGAAATCGAAATTTCTGTAGATCCAAATTCAGATGATAACAGTGATTTTGATGAAAATTATGCTGTTCCGCCTCCTTGAAAAAAAAAGTGTAAAGAAAAAAAGAAAAAAATGGATATTGTTATAATTTTTCTGTACATGGATGCAAAACTAGTTCAAAGACTAAGCAAACTCTCCCTTTGGGAAGTCAAGTTGTATTAGATATGCTGTCTATTGCTCAGAATCCATTAAAGCATGTAGTATTTTTTGATAACTTTTTCAACAGTTACCAGTTGTTAGTGATGTTGAAAGAATCTGGATTTCGTGCTTGTGGCACTATAAGAGACAACAAAATGGCAGGATGTCCTCTGAAATCTCGGAAAGAAACAGAAAAAGAACCAAGAGGGTTTTACGAGCATAAATTTGATAAGGAAAATGAAATTTTAATAGTCAAATGGAACGACAATAAGTCTGTTACTTTGGCAAAAAATTATGAGCAGATTAATCTTGTGAGACAAACACTGCGTCGGTATAAAGGGGAGAAAGACAGACTTTCTGTTCCACAGCCAAACATAATCCACTCATACAACACATTTATGGGTGGTGTTGACCAACATGATTGGCATTTAGAAAAACATTCAATATCCATTTGGGAAAAACTTGTACTGGTCTTTATTTACAAGAATGGTCGACATGGCTGTTGTAAATGCCTATATATTGTATAAATCTGTCCATAAAGATGTGAAAAACAAGCATTTATCGATAAAAGATTTTCGACGAATAATAGCAGTAACTTACTTGAAAAAAGGAGTTACAAACCGCTCAGCGAGAGGTCGTCCGATGTCAACACCATCCTCTTCGGCTGTAAATGTTGACAGTGTTTGCTATGATCTCGTAGGACATACTATTTTGAAACGAGACAAACAAAGACGTTGTCAGCTGGAAAATTGTGCGTCAAAACCACGCACATTCTGTGAAAAGTGTAATGTAACATTGCGCATTCCTTGTTTTCCCAAATATCATACCAAATTATAGAAGTTCATATTTAATGTAAATTTTTACGTATTTTGTTTATTTATCTTATATATGCGTTTTGTTTATGTATCTTATGTATGCGTTTTGTTTATGTATCTTATATGTGCATCTTGTTTTCCGTCATTCTGAATAAAAATTGTCCTTTTTATCAACAGTTATACTTAGAGAGTATTATGCTCACTTCTACCCAGACTTGGGTGTATATAATTTGAAGTGGCACTCTATTTGAATTTGAAGCAAACACAGTTTATACATGAAACAATGTTTATTGAATTCGTTGCACATATAATTGGCTTTTACAGCAATAAGCATGCGTACTACTTGTACGGAATGTATAAACACAGCTTTCAAGAACAATATATTTTTATACTCACGAACAGTAAGTCAAACCAGCAGTACTGCCATGTAAACTTGTGGCCCGCTAAGCACTAGCGCAGGATAACACCTTTTCAACCTTAACAACCTCCCCTTTTCATTAATGACGCTGCGTGGTATTTATACTAAGCGCGTATGCCGAAATTAGCATATCTAAAGCAGCTTCTTTAATTCACTCAAAAGTTCGATTCTTGTGAATCGAATCTTGTGTATACCTTACACTGCCTCCCTCGAAAAAAAAAATTAGGTAACTGAGGTCTGAACGGCTTCAGTTAACTAATTGAAAATGCGTGCTGGTCTGACTTTTTACATAATGGGTGGCAAAGCCAAAAAACCTTCCACACGTTGTGTGGGGGAAAAACGCCACTACCATTTTACAAAACTAACCCCGAGGGGTCCAGGTGACACCATCAAACAGTGGATTTGCAGAGATGCGGATACTGGGATGCCAACTGCGCCCTAAAATATCTATTTTAATTAAAAGTGACAACACAATTGCACAGCATGACATTTCTTGACTGTATCTGCTCTCCCCCAATTTATAATGTACATGTGTTATTTTTTGTGAAGTTAGTACATTAGTGGTTAATTGGTATATTGTGCAGTATGTATTTTTTTCCTAGTCACTACATGTCCCCTTCAAAAATTTATAAAACAACAGTATGTCTTTTTTTTTCAGTGCCTCACCACTTCCCCTCAAAATGTTTACAGTATATACACTGGGGGAACTGCAAACCAATTTGGTTCGGTTTTATTAAAGGGTGGGAGTTAGAATAAGAAAGTTGATACAAGACTTGTTCCTCATGAATGCAGCAACTTCCTTGCACCAGTCTGTCCAATCCGTGGAACCTCTCTTGATGGTCGCGGTCCTAGTAAAGGGGTTCGTTGACCGTGTGGGCATCCTTTGTGCAGCAGGTCGTAGGTCCTGAGGCGCTGGTCCGGCTTGACGATGGACAGGAGGTCTCTTGGGAGGAGGCCAACCTTGCTGGGCGGCAGAAATCTTCCGTTTCCTGTACTTATGCAAAGGAACTTTAAAATTGTCATTCTTCCTTTTGATAACCTTGTGTACCTTATCAGCGACGCATTCATCCTTTGATGGAGTTTTTGTAGTGCACACTTTACCTTTCTTCGTAATTTTGCTTGTATCGGTATTAGATTTTAATGCAGATTCTATTTTTTCAAATTTATAAGCCGCACCAACGCGTTTACAAATTGTTTCGCTGCTTGTGTCATGTTTTTCAACAACCTGACTCTGTTTTTCGTATTTGTGCTTATACGACTTCTTTTTTACCGCCTTAATTACTTCAGTATTAGCAGTTTTAATGCTGGAACCTGAAGGCGCTTTTTCACGTTTTTTATCCCCCTTAACTTTAGTTTTATCCTCTTTTGACGAAAGAGTCTCTTTAAAACGTCCTTCTTCAGAATCGCTATCATTTAATTTCTTTAACACTGCTTCAGTTTTAGGAAGATTAAGATTTTCGTACTGGTGCGTTTTAATGCAAACGACGTCTATAACTTCCGAAGCATCAGCTAAACTACTTACAGTATAAATCGGTGTCAACTTTTCATCCTGATTCTCAGTCTGGTTTTCATGTACTTTATTTAAAACCATATTATCAACCTGGCCTACAGCATCCTCATTCGGATGGAAACTTGAAATAATATCATCATTACCTAGCGAGTTCCTACTATCGTTTAAAGAATTTTTATTGTCGTCAACTAATAAGTATTCACTAACTTCCGTAACGCATACTTCGTCATCTACTAAATTTCCTTCATTAACAGATGTGTGAATATCATCTAAAATATCAGGTATAGCATCAATAATATCAGGTATAGCATTAATAATATCAGGTATAGCATTAATAGAAGTGTCCGATGATTTATTATCTAAACCACTAGCATTAGTATCGGCCCTATTTTCAGAAATTTGTACTGGAATTACCTCATCATTCCAGCTAGACTCACTTTCTTTATAAGCCACAAAAATACCCTGACTTTCACTATTCTCAAAATAATGATTACTGCTCGGACAAAATAATACATTTGACCAAACAGTTTCAACAGGTTGAACCATATCATGTGAATCAACTTGCCAGTGCAAGTAAGATGCTTGCATATTATTTTCTTTAAGTGCACTAATTTCATTATAACGCCGTGCGCTTCTATTATTTTGCTTGCGGTACTGCTTACGCTGCTGGTTTGAAACTCGCGAAAAATTTTGGCGCGGCTGTATAAAACTTCTCGTGCCTGAATGACGGTGAGGGGTAGCGAAGAAATGCCTATTGTCATATTTAGCTAAAGCATAAAGGAGGGTAACCTTGCTTGTAATTGTTTGATTATCTAAAAAATTTTGAACACTTTTCTTCAAACGTTGGATAACTATTTTTAAGATTACCGCTTCCGTTACCCCTTCTAAATATTCCTCACACTTGGAAATCTTTTCTGTAGCAAAATCTAACGCAGACTGACCTTCACGTTGCCTTAGCGAATAAATTTCCGCTTCAATTTCACTTTGATTAAAGGTCTTTGGAAAAACGCTAAGAAACTGTTGCTTGAATGACAAATAGTCAAAAATCAGATTACTGCTTTGCATGCATGTGTACCACTGAAATGCACTACCTCTTAAAGCGGCTAGAGCAATTTTAAGTTTATCCCCCTCTGGGGTGCATTGTTGCTGAAAGTAATGCTCAATTTTCTTTAGGAATTGGCTTGAGGGGCCGCCATTGAAGGTGGCTTCGAATGGCGCAATTTGCTGAACCATAATTACCCGAGGGAAATTTCTAGCAGGATTTTGTTCTACAACACTCATTTTTTAAATAGTATATAAGTACTTGCAACAATTTTATCAATATAAGTACACAGTACACAGTTTTTAATTTCAATTATGTTGTTCGTTACAAATGTAACGCTAACTACCAGGGTATATATATCTTTCGGGCGCCAGTATAGAGTTTCTTACTTAGAGGGTACTCTATTTGTATTTTATACAAATACAGTTTATACATGAAACAATGTTTATTGAATTCGTTGCATATATAATTGGCTTTTACAGCAATAAGCATGCGTACTACTTGTACGGAATGTATAAACACAGCTTTCAAGAACAATATATTTTTATACTCACGAACAGTAAGTCAAACCAGCAGTACTGCCATGGAAACTTCTGGCCCGCTAAGCACTAGCGCAGGATAACACCTTTTCAACCTTAACAACCTCCCCTTTTCATTAATGACGCTGCGTGGTATTTATACTAAGCGCGTATGCCGAAATTAGCATATCTAAAGCAGCTTCTTTAATTCACTCAAAAGTTCGATTCTTGTGAATCGAATCTTGTGTATACCTTACATACTTCACTCAAAACTAAACATTATAGCGTTAAATATTACTCTGTTTGAGATAAATTGGCATTAAATAATAAATAAATGTTAAGTAAATAACAGTTTAAAATTAATTTTATCTTAAAATTCAATAAAATACTGTAACTAGTCCGTTTTTACATACTATTACTTGTTGTTTTCGAATTTGCTCACTTCACTGAATTTCTTGATTTTTTTTCACCGCAACGCCCAGCGTCCTCAAATGAGGACGGGCTATAATTTTAAATCTAAATCACAAATTGATTGAATTTTAGATTTTTTGTACTCAGGGGGTCGTAATTACATAGATTTGAGAAAATGATGAAAATATTTCGAGCAGAAATAATTCGGGCGTTAATGGGTTAAAGGTCAGCGATCATTACGTGCATACTTTACTACGTTTCCACGGCAACGACTATGAATCGGTATGATGTAATTTCTCAGGTAACTATCCTATCAACAGTTATGTAACGTATCATTGTGAAACAGCTTTCATATGGGGTATCGAAAGCGAATGACTGAATGTATGAATAAATATGTGCGTGAAATGTGTAAATAACTGAATGCGTTTAGTGTGTTCACGAAATTACCGAACGTTGCCGAACATTATTTGACTTCATATCTATAGTCTCTGCATTATCAGGACAATTACTTTTCGTTTATGTGCTATTCAAATGTGCTGTTTTATAACATTGATTTTTGAGACAGCTTTATAAATAAATGTTTGCAAGTATTCGGTCATCCCATAACTAATGCGGATTTTTTAAGGTCAAAATGAATGGTGCAATTTTTTACACTTATTGCGTGATTTTACGATTTGTATGATTTATCAGATTTATTTTACTGGTACAAGATTCACATTGATTATTAGTGTACAATGTATACCCATATAATGAATCATACAGATTGTAAGATCACGTAATAAATGTAAAAATTTCATCATTCAATTTGTCCAATAGGAACAAAACCGCATTACTTATGGGTTGATCCAATATTATTTATATTGTTGCATTGTTAATTAATAACCATCTGAAAGTTATATTTAAATATAATATTTATTTACACAATTAGAATAACTGATTTTTTTCTATAAAAAGTTGGGTTGTAATTAAGATTTTTTCAAAGCGGATAAAACTATTTAATAAGTCTACTTTTCAATGAGAGCCTGATATCAGTTGCAAGAATTTATCCAATTTTTCAAAACTGCCAATATTTGAATCTTCTACTGTTTGTTGTAGACTATGTATTTAAATTTGTATTACATATTGTTGAATAAATATTGATTTTTATCCTTTTAATAAGGCTTACTGCTATCAGAATAGAACATAAAATAAAGTTGGATATGACAGGATTTACTTTTGCTAATCATCTTAATGTCAAAATCCACATGCACTAAAAGCAAATATTAAAATATTGCAAAACAATCATTCGTAAATTTGTACTGTGCTTCAGATAATCATTTGGTTTGAAGGGTATAAAGATGAAAAAAATAAACCCACCCACTGTAACAACAATTATGTTCTCCTGCATCAAGGAAGACAACGGCATAAACACTAAAGGTATGTTTTGCTTGGAGCTACTATAGCGATGATCGCGGGCCAATAGACGTGCCGACATTGGCCAATCGCAGGCCAATGTCGGCTATAGCGAAGATCACTCGAAGCAAAACGGAACAATACAAAACAATACTAAGCACTTTTCCGTGATCTATGCTCTACTATCGCTGGACGATCATTGCAATAGTAACTCCATGCAAAACGTAACTTTAGGATGCAAGAACAGGAAGCCTTTTGTGTTGTAAACTACTAATTCCAAAAAGTTCGTTGTTGCAGGATGATCATCCAGCTAATATTGTGAAATTAAGTTCTTTAGTATGATAGTACCAATTAATACCGTATAGAGCAAAGATCCCATAAAAGCAGATTTTTATTTGGTGTGTGTGTGTGTGTTAGTTAAAGTTTTAGGTGTATTTTTGTGTAGTCTGGAAGTAAAAGCCCTATACAACAGTAGAACACAATTTAATGAAAATGAATAGTCATACACATAACTTTGAAGGTGATTAATTCATGAAACATTTACAAATGATACAATTTGCTTAGAAACATGAAAACGGGATAGAGTTGGAGGCTGGTAGCAAGACGGCAGTAGTATGATACAGGTTTTTCAACGATACAGGTTCGCAAACGATTTTGCTTAAGGCTTTTGTGTACAAACCCTATTGGATTTGCTTACTTCAATGTTAACCTATGGAGAAAATTTGTCTACTATTTTCAGCTACATAAATGCTGACAATAAAATTAAAATGGTATTTTTAGATAGCCTGAATTTTTTTGCACCTTGCAACAGGATTCATTTTATAAATTTCGTCCACCAAAGGAATTTGGGAGCGTTTAAAACACACTATACCATTTTTTTTAACTTTATAGAACGTAATTCAAGAATTTCCTTTTTTTAAGATTGACGTAAGGGAATCTAGTAGGGTTAGTACACAGCAGTCTTAAATAACGAGCCCAGCATCTACGTAGCTGCCGACGAATCGCTTGCCGAATGAAAAATCAGCATACGCATTCTCTCATTCGGCAGTCGCGTGTAATAGAAAGTTATTCCCCACATGTGTAACCTTTGCACTCTATTCTGAACCACCATAAAATTCGATAAAAAATATATAAGAGAATAAGATGCTAAAACACCAAAATAACCTATCTGGATAACTAGTTCTTGAATTGATTGTGTCATTTACACACAAATATGAGTTATTTATCTATAAATATTAGTTGATTTTGAAGTCATTCCTCATTACGTTACACCAAAATAACCTATCTGGATAACTAGTCCTTGAACTGAATGTGTCCTTTGCAGACTAATATAAGCATTTATCTATAAATATTAGATGATTTTGAACTCATTCCTCATTATGTTACACCAAAATAACCTATCTGGATAACTAGTCCTTGAACTGAATGTGTCCTTTGCAGACTAATATAAGCATTTATCTATAAATATTAGATGATTTTGAACTCATTCCTCATTATGTTACACCAAAATAACCTATCTGGATAACTAGTCCTTGAACTTAATGTGTCCTTTACATGCAAATATAAGTGTTTATCTATAAATATTAAATGATTTTGAACTCATTCCTCATTACGTTACACCAAATAACCCCATTACGTTACACCAAAATAACCTATCTGGATAACTAGTCCTTGAACTGAATGTGTCCATTACACACAAATATAAGTATTTATCTATTAATATTTGATGACTTTGAACTCCTTCCTTTATATGTATATTGTATAGTTAGCCTGACGAATTATTATTCCATCGAAGGCGTCATTTTAACGACTGTGGTTCACCGAGTAATCCAACCAAGATTTCCTAAACGACGAGGCCAGCGTTCTCTTTACTGAGATCACTCAGATAAGGGTGATATTATCAGTTGTGAATGCCACGAGTAGCAAAATTATTATATGATAGCTTTCCTAGCTGGAAAAATAAACCTGCTGTTAGAGACTAAAATGTTCGTATATGGTTGAGAATTTTATCTTAAAAAATTTCGCATTCAAGAACTGAACACTATTAAAACATTCGAGGCTTTACAAAAGTGATAACGAAATCCCGAACTCCATAAAAAGAAGCAAATGAAGATTCGAATATTGGTTGTTTTTTTTACATAGTTCGTACCCTCTTTGATCCCAAATGGAGCCGACAAAATACCAAAGTTTTCTCGAAAGAAATAAAGTTAACTCTCCAGTGCCCATAAAACGGAATGGGACCATTTAGAAAAATATGCTATTTCTGTCTATGCTATCTGAGTGGTAATAGAAACACGGGATATGTGGTATTTTATAAGAAAATGATATCATTTTTAAAATGTATTTTCCGTTTTGAAGTGAATATTTTACCCTGAAAAATCAAGAACTTCTTTTGCTTTATAGAAATTCCGGTTTTGGTTGGCAGAATTTATTAGTAAATTTTGTATTCAATTTTTGCAATTGTATTTATCTTAATTTCTTTTCCAATATAGGTACACTAACTGAATACCCGTGCTTCGCTACGGAGTACGTTCAAATTAAATACAATATATGCAATTAATGCAAAAAAAACCCAGCAAAATATATATTTATAATAAATACACCGGCCAGTGTATGGAACTGATGCCCAAAAAAATATATTTATAAAAAAATCGAAACGGATATTTTCATAAACGAAATAATGTAGAAGAAAATATTCAAATTTAATACAACGGTCAATGTATACAATTAATTTGTATGTTTAATATCCATATAACATACTAATTTGAATTAAATTATTAAAAAACTTCCATCTCAGTTAATCTAGTGGTTAAATTTTATCTTTAACTGTATTTTAATATTTATTTTGTCAATTTATTTCGTTGTTATGTACGTGACGTAAAATTAATTTAAAGTATCACAAAAAGAAAAGAAACCACGTGATCAGCATTTAATAAATTAAATTCTAAAAATTAATCTTTAAAAATTCGCCAAAACTCAGAAAATCGAGGTAAAGATTAGAAAAAGATTTCATTTTAAAGGACTTTTTATGATCTTTCACGTAATATAAATTCTATAACCCTCAAATTATTATTTTAAATGCAATATTTAAAAAAAAGTAACAAAAACAGTTTAAAAATTTAATTTAAAATATCTAAGAAGATTTTTTTTTAAATCTTTCTTAATGCACCCCTACAGTATAAGAAGAATCACCACGCAAAATTTCAGCCCTCTAGGTCCAGCGGTTTGTTCCGGGCGTTATCTGTCAGTCAGTTAGTTACGGAACTGTTATATATATATAGATTATATTGTTCTTTAAGGTTTCGTCAAAACCTTAAAGAACAATATAACATTAACCTTAAAAACGAAACATTATCACTATTTCGTCTTCAAAACTCGCATTACTACATAAGAAGTATTCATGGGCCAGAGACAATATCACCAAATATGATTTCCCTTAGTGGGGGTACTTCAATGGCTTGTTATATTAAATTTACTTTATAGCTAAAAGTATTCAACTTTAATAATTTATCTATTTTTATTATGTAATTAAGCATATGCATATGAAATTCAAGTAGTTTTTATGGGCGGGGTGGCCCGGTTGGCAAAGGCAGCGAACAAGTGATCTGAACATCTCTGGTTCTATGCCGGTCCCTGACAAAACCACCGCCGTGTACATTAATGGTGGCTTTTGGACGAAAAATCTGTCGTGGCTGCAATATTCTTCAAGTTCTCAAATGTACTTCTGGAGATGCGGGGTCAAGTGTTCCGCTCTCGTCACTTGACTCGGTCCAGAATTACGGTACCTTATTTAGTCAAGTTGGACTCTGACCCTTGTGGTGCGATTATAAACCGGAACCGCACCACTTCGCACAATAGCCGTTCTGAACTTGAACTGACAACTTACTGTCAGTAAAGGGGCATCAGTCATAAACACAAGTAGTGTTTTTTTGTGGGGGGGGGTTCATACTAGAGGTATATATATATATATATATATATATATATATATATATATATATATATATATATATATATATATATATATATATATATATATATATATATATACATACATATATATATATATATGTATATATATATATATATATATATATATATATATATATATATATATATATATCTATATATATATATATCTATATATATATATATATATATATATATATATATATATATATATATATATATATATATATATATATAGGGCGTGTTGGCTTTCGATACTGAAGGTGCTCGGATTGATCCCGACAAGCGTCGTTAAATACCTCCGTGTCTAGTCCGAATGTGGGCACATTAAGTCCGTAAACCGCAAAGTCCTTCTTTGAAGTCAGTGGATAGGAATGTACTATTCTCCCAGATTTCACCTTTGGAAGTGCTTGGTCAAAATTGAGGTGGCACCTGGATAAGTCGGACTCTAACCCTTGTGGTGCTATTATAAACTGGATCCGCAACCCTCAGCCCGCAAGCCTATGTGGACATAGTCTGTAATACAGGGTGATTTTTTTAAAACTGACACTACTCAGAGCCACCTGTAGCGCGATCTATCAGTCCGAATTCCACCAAAATTGATAGAGGGACTAAGGATGACATGGGAAAGAGTTTCCGTGAAAAAAAAAGTTCCAAAAGTCGCCGATAGGGGAAGATATGGCGCTGTTGTTGTTGGTGCACCAAAGAATTTGTATAAAAGGCAAGTAAAACATAAAAATACAAATTCACGACTATGTAGTAGACAGCGGCGCCAGTATTTCGGGCTATAAAGATAAGGAATGAATACCAAAAAAGTTTTAAGCAGACAAATGAATAACAAAGAAATTTCACTGCAACACCACTTTATGCAGCGAATTCACTTCTCCCTCCTTTAATGTGACCACAGTCCTGCTGGACGTCATATTGCATCCTGAACACTATGTTCTCAACGGCCGAGCGTAACATGTCACCAGGAATGTTCATCATAGTCCGGGAAATGTTGTCCTTTAGGGCCGCCAAGTTCGAGACTCCACCAAGATACACCTTAGACTTTAAATAACCCCACAGAAAAATGTCACATGAGTTAGGTCCGTGGATCGAGGTGGCCATGCAAGTAGAAAAAAGCGACTGATGACCCGTTCTTCTGTAAAGCGAAGGTGCTACAGATTCCGCACTTTATAGCCCAAAATACTGGCGTTGCTGTCGACTACGTAGTCGTGAATTTGCATTTTGATGTGTTACTTACCTTTTATGCGAATTCTCGGCTGCCCCGACAACAACAGCGCCATATCTTCCCTATCGGCAACTTTTGGAACTAATTTTTTTTTTCGCGGAATCTCTTTCCCATGTCGTCCTTAGTCCCTCTATCAATTTTGATGGATTTCCGGCTGATACATCGCGCTACAGATGGCTCTGAGTAGTGTCAGCTAAAAAAAAATCCCCTGTACATTGTGCATAAGCAACAACAGAAGTAACCATGTTTTTAAACCAGTTTTATTTGTTGCTAGAAGTAGTATCTGAGTTACTTCGCTTTTAAAATGACGCCTACGTGGCAAAGCACATGGAGACAAATCAAATAAAAGTTTAAAACTTATATTCTTCACAGAATTTCCAAACGCATTTTATTAAACTGCTCTAGTAAACCGTTCTGCTGAAAAATCAACATTCCGAAGCTAAATGAAATTCTTCTGTTGACCGGTAGAAAATATATCTGTTTGTTGAGAAAAATTCTCGGCAAGGAAAAAAAAGGCTTGAGAACTGAGAGACAGACTTCTGTTTGTTAACAAACAGTTGGTAAAAATTTAATTTATTTGACTGCCAAATGCTATTTTGATTTTCTTCCTTCTTTCATGGCAGACAATTTTGTGTACTTTCGTAAAGAAACGGCGCCTTAAATGCATTTTTTATTTTTACGAATTAAAGGGAGTAAGATAAAATAGAGGTATAAAACACTGTTTAAAAAGATTTGTCGAGTGTTGGCATATCTGTTAGCTTTCTGTACAGTCAAATAAATTTTCGTCGCCTAGATGCTGGTAATTTCTATTCCTGTTGATATGAACTGCAAATTAATGAACACACATGGGAGATTATTTGTGTTTAGTGTTCTGGTTTTAGGTTAGAAATCCGCAATGATGGTGAACTCTAGTGTTTACGAAGTCTTTAAATTGAGGATGTCTTAGATTACTGAGATATGTTCAGTTAAGTGGAATGATAAATTAAATTCCTATCATCTAATGATTCTTCTGAAAACCCGTTATTAAGTAAGACCGAGTCGTAACGTGCCAAGAATGATGATTGAAACCTCGTATCGGGGCATCGAGCAAGTTTTCTGACATCTTGACCATCCCCGTAAAAGGAGGATATCTTATACTATGAATAATTTTCCCTGAATTTCTCAGATACTTCTCTAGAATCTATAGCTCGCGACATTGGCTATTTAAAATAACTGCGCAATATGTTTGTTGCGCATGCTTATTTTATTCTATTCTATTCTACGAAGGTAATTGTTTTCAAGGACGAAAGTTAACTCTATGCTTTTTCTCCACGCTATGTTATTTCCTCCACTGTAACAGCCGTCGGCTAGGTGAGGAAATCGAACCCATCTCTCTCGACATCGTAGGTAGTATCATAACCACTGCGCAATACAGCTGATGTGAGGAAATCTTATGTTGTAAATGTTTCACAAGATTTGAACAGAATTATTGAAGGTGGTTCGATGCTTTTTCAACTTTTTTTGTTTCATAGTGCAATCCATAAATGAGACATCAGTATACATCTTGAGAACACTTGGATGCATTACGTAAATACATTTCTCATGTGGATGATATAATTCGATTTAAACATTTTCGGGTGTATAATTAATTAATTAATTAATTAATTTTTTGGGGGCTACAGCTTTCACTAAGACCTATATTCTTCAGAATCTGAATGATTAAGTTTAAAGGCGGCTTGTAAAAGGATCTGGCTAACCCAGTCATAAAAAAACACTAATTTGTCCTTCTAACATAAATTGTTTGCAAATTTTGGATAAAATTCTCAGAGCTAGAAAAATTAACAAATAAAAATTTTCTCTCATAATTACATCTTGTAAGTATGAATGTTAACGTCTTATAAGAATGAATCAGTATTGAACAAGGCACGTAAAGTTTTATGATAAACAATTTCTATTTACTTAATACACTGCAAGGATGTGAACACAAAATCGAGGATTTAATTTTTGTCTAATTCTGAATATTTCTCTATTACATAAACCATTTTTATTTGGTTAAAGATTTTTTTTAATGTTAACTTCATGTCACAACTCTGGAGGCCATTGTATGCTATTTGGAAATAAAAAGTTTTGATAAAAGCTATTAAACTGAAGGGTCTTTTAGGAAAGCAACAATGAAAGTATCGCTAAGTTTATGGCTAACTACTTTAGTAGTCAAAGTTTGATTTATTTGTCCGTAAAAAAATCTTATAAATTCTGAAACGTAGAGTGTCAATGACATTCGATAACTTAACGGAACTAAATAGCAATACAAAGAATTAATTTTACAAGTAACTTTAAAAATAAGAATATAAAATGATTCACACGTCCTTTTTCAAACACATACCTGTGATGCTTTTTTTTTTGCTTCAAAAATTCTCTATAAAATTAAATTTAAATTTCTCTAAGTTGTAAAAAAGCATTTGTAATCGATAGTCTCAAATCTTTAATGGATTCGGATTTAATTTTTGCCAGACACCGAATGAAGTTTTAAGATTATGCAGTTGATATTTCAATGGTATTTGGTTGGTTTGATTATGTTTGGCTTTGTGTATTTGGATTGGTTTGAAGTTCTACTGGTAGTTTTTGCTACAAGAGGGCTAATTAGACCGGGACTACTGCTTAAAGCCGATTTCAAACGGCTACAAACATTCCTGCCAAGAGTGGGACTGGAACCCATAGACTCTGGTACCGATGGTCAGCGCCCTAGCCATTCGGACATCGCCCGGCTTTCATTGCATTTGGAAATACTGTAATATCATTGTAAAGGATATGAACAATTTATGAACATATGACCAATTTATGCATAAAAATATTCCCTCTCCTAAATTATGAGGCATCTTAGTTTGTTTAGGAGAAGGAGAATTTTTTTATGCATAAATTGTTCATATGTTCGTAAAATTGTTCATATCCTTTAAAATGATATTTACAATGATATACAGGTTTGCAACTCAAGGATGCCATTTAATACTGGAGTGTTATGCACAATGCTGCCATCACCTTTTGGTAATAATTTCTGATGTCTAATTTCAAATCCCCGGATCTCTCTTAATCATGCGCTCTGTGGCATTTGAAAGCATAATTTATCGCTTTTCAAGTTATTAATAAAGTTGCGCATGACGGCACTTCAAATAGCGTCGATTTCAAGTTTACCCATTAATTGATTTATGTAAATACTTCAATTTAGGCCACGTTAGAACTTCTATCCCTCTGTATTATATTTAAGAGTCGAACTTTCATTCCAGTGTCAGATACAGCTTTTGTAGTTTATGCATATTCTACTGTGACGTCTAATTTGTATACCATTTTTGTGATTTCATAAAATAACATTGCAATCATGATGTGGAAACTATTTTAATGGTGAAAGGCTTTCTTAAACCTTTAGGTTATAGACGATCGGGGATTTTACCGCACTTTGAGATGCTTCTTGAATGGCAAACAAGCATCTAAATGCAGAAAAATATTTGACATATATATCGTATTAGTATTTTAGATATTGTAAAATGTCATATAGACTTGCATTTTGTTATAAACGAAGAATACATTGATATAGATAATATAAAACGTGTAGAAAAACTATCTGCTTTTTAACATCCATAATAGTAAATAAAATGGCAAAGGATCGCGCACTAATAGGAATAGTCCTTCTTCAGGCCACCAGATAATTAAGTGGGACGATTATCTGTTTGGAGAAATTAGAAATGCTTAAAATAAGGACTTATTACAATTAAGAGAAAAGACTTCGATGGTCTTAATTGATTATATTTTGACACTTTATCTGTAAATTAAAAAGTTAGGCAGCAGGGTTTGATTCTGGTGATGACTAGAACAGAATAAAAGAGAGAAAGAAAGAGAAAGGATATAAAAAAATTAAAATTATATTTTCAAAATCAGATTCAGTACTGAAAACAACGAAAAAGGTGAAATTGATGTTGTTTTCAGAGGAGAAATTGTGATTTATCCCGATAGACAATCGACCTAATTTTCTACTGTCTAACCAGGAGCTAGACGCGATCTTCTAAACCATACTTTCAGATCGAATTTTTGCAATGTATTTCATATTTTAAGAAGCAAAAACCGTTTTTTTTGGCAGAAAAATGGCTTTTATAATATTTTAGATGGTAGCATATTTAAATGATATAGTACCGTTTTTCTGAACAGAATTTTCCCATATTTTAATAAAGATATCTCCCAGTCTCCACAAAATATACATAAATTCCCCTTCAAATACCAAATATGAAAGATCAAAATAGGGTGAAATGCTTTTAACAGAAAGAGAAATTTCTTATATTGTACTACAAAAAATTGCACATTCATATGCATTAAAATTAATTTTAAAACTGAAAAAACATAGCAAATATCTAACCTTTAAAATAAAAATATGTGTAATTGTAGTATGTTTCGTTATAAAACATTTATCAGTAATTTATGTTGCTATAGAGTTAAAAAATGTCATTATTAAAGGGAATAAAATATGCAAACACACATTCATTAGAACGCAGACAGAGCTCGAAAAATTTTTTTTTCACCAAAAATCGATTTTAGCGTTATTCTGCTAAAGTATTTTATAAAAAAAACTCGTTAAAATTCATGAATAATTCATCGAGACTTATATCTGAAAAAAATTAATAAATAAAAGAAAAATGATCCCTTCTGTATGTAATAGAAAAGTGGGTACAATTTAAAATTTTTGAATTATGAAGTCGGAGCTATTTTAAAATATTTTGGTATGCAAATCTAAGAAACCAGACTGGATTAGTAGTAGAATGACTCTTCTTAAACTTGAACTTTTTGTAGCATTTTAAATTAGAAATAATATATGCAATTAATGATCATCTGAAATATTTTAAAAATTAAATTCTTATATTTACATTATCCAACTGTATGCTATTTTTTACTTCAAATACTGAAGATAAAATGCAAGAAAAGCTCTTTTAGTTAAGATATTTAAATATTATTGAATTAAGCCATAAAGAAACTTGATATAACTTATCATTAAAGGAAAATGAGGAATCCTTTATTTTTCAATTTAATTTCACTTAGTTTTGTAAATAATCCTAATGTTTACTTTGAAAAAATAACAAAAACTGAAGTGAAAACTCCGGTAGCATAAATTATTAAAACTAATGCCTTTATATCACAAATTAACCTTTAAATATAACTTTTCCCACTTACTTTTTAAAAGTATGTAGAAATACGATTTGTGTTTTCTTTAAAACCCCATAAATTATTTATTTTCCTTCTAGTCATGTTTAAGGATGACATAATACGAAAAAATGTTTTGATGGGATATATAGATCTGAAACTTCAATAATTCAACGGCATCGGTACAGCGGACGACGTTAGCACAGGGTGAGGCCGAATGGACAATCCACATTTCAAAGGGTAGTACGTCAAGACGAAAAAATTTGCAAAGAAAATATTTATAATTTCAAGAAGTACTAACAATCTAGTTTATTTCCATTAGATTTTGAAAGTAACATCACTCAGGTGGCGACCGTTATTTGCGATGCATTGCCTAAGCAGTCTCTGAAGTTTTCTATCACTCTATTGGTCATCTCTGGGGGAATGGCGGCAACTTCCTCACGAAAAACGGACTTACGGACTCGTTGCCCATTTTCAGGTGTTCCACTGTTGCGAGGACTACCACTTGGTTTTCTTGGTAATCCACACCCGTTGTTACGGAATCGCTGTTTTTAAAGAACGTCTCTGTAACGAAACCGCGATGTTCACCGGACCAACTCGTGGTGTCTACTGACAACGAAAATATCCGTCCGAACTGTTACAACCTCCTTCGCCGTCCTACTTTACCAATGACCTTCAGTAATGTGTGAGTTCATTCAACAGCACCCTGTATTCCAAAGAAAAAAATTTTTGTAATATATTATTTTACGCAATGTAAATTATTTGGTGGTTAGAATGTAGCATTTAAACGTGCTACTATCCCTTTTTTTACTATTTTGTATTTTGTAAGGTAAAAATTCTTAAGCCAAAAATACATCTAAAAGGGCTCCAATCAATACGTATATCTTTTTATAGTATTTCTTGCCTTAAAGAGCATGGGAAAACGAGAAATCCTTTTTCATCGCATAAAAAGTTTTGAAGTCATCAGCTTATTTTGCATTTTATTCCGCCCTCAATTTCATTGTTTCATCGTCATTTACTTTCAGCTTCCGTACTTCCGTCTTAATTTTGGGTTGCGTGATGCTGTGCCAGCAGTAGTTATTGTGCTCTGAGACGTAATGTTCTACTGGGAACTATTCATAACTGTGAATGGTCAGTGGACTACATTAAATACGATGATTTGAATGTCGATTTGGGAATCTATTGGAAGTTATCTAAATGCATGGAATCCAGTATAGCATTTATGAGTTTTTCGTGTCCTTATTAAAGTCTTTCAACATATCTAAGACGGTGTTACTAAACCAGCTCGCTTGAAGAAAATGCCCCAACAATCGGGACATTCTTGGTCTGAAGAATTTAATTTCCCTAAAAGGGAAAAAAAAAGCTTAAGTTCATTTTTTCAGGGTATTTCCAGATTATTCGGCTATTGTATTATAAAAGTTTACCCTTGTAGATAACAAGCTCATTTATACATAATTTTCCAAAATAAATCATCCATGTATAAAAAAATTAAAAGTGAAAAATTCAGTCAAAAATAATTATTATGATACACTGATTTTCCATGTTAAGATTAAAAACTTTCTTAATGACAATTTATTTGAAAAAATTTTTGACGCTGAAAATTTTTATTAGGTATGAAAGTTAGGTATAAAGCTCATTTCTTAGAATTTTTAAGCAACTCCCCTTCCACACACACACACACGCACAAACACATATAATAAATATAAGCCACCACTTATAATATATATGGTTTCAGAGATTTAAAAAGAAAAACTATTTAAAAACTATATATATATATATATATATGTATATGTAATAATAACGACCCACTAATATTAATTGTCCTATATCTGACGCGTATCTTAATTTTTCTTCAATAAAACCCAGCCCTATTTTAAAAATGAAATCGAAAATCGAAATGACCTAATATTCTTTTTAACGCATGCGCGGTAAAGATATTTTTAGACTTCTGTGATCTCGATCCCCCTTAGAAGAAATACCACGTGATTGGGGTCAACCAATTAAAATAATTCTAAGCCTAGTAGCAAAATCAGAAGTTACTCAGCATATAAAGGTGAGACGGAGCATTTTCGCGCTCTCTTCTTACTTGGCGATGTCTCATTACTTTCTTGCTCGCTGCCCGCGTACAGCTCCAAAATATATTAGGATGTAATCGTATTCGATACTCAATCCTGGGCAGCTATGCGCTGTCCGTTGACGTTATTGTCAAACATCATGTCATCAGCTTGTGCCAATTCATTCAACTATGTATACCCGTGTATCTTCTCTGATGTCTTGAAGTTTGGTTCCATGCAATAAAATATTTCAAGTGTTCACCGTATTCCTGTTCTTTCAAGTTTTTATGTGTAAATCTATCTCCTGTACCGGTATATTAGAAGTATTACCACTCTGGCTACATCTATACTGTCGTGTCGCATCTCCTCTACAAAGTTAAAGTATTTATGTGCTCAAGCACCCGTTATTCGTTATACGTATTTATATATATAGTATATGTATCTTTAAACTCTCATTGTAAAATATTCCCATTGGCTTTCAGTAGTTTTTCAATAGTTTTTCTTTTTTAAGCTCTGAAACCTCTTAGACTTGTAACTATGCTTTTACGAGTAAAATGTGTGTTTGCACTCTGTTACATTTTCATTCGAGAGAAATAATATATTGCTCTGATGTTTTCTCGTAGGAAGTTTATATGAAACATTTCTTGGAATTTTCATATAAAACTTCTATAGAACAAGATACAACATAGAAGTTATATAATAAATAATAAATACACATCTATAAATAATAAATACAGAAAGTTTTTGTTTTAAAATTTATCTTGTACATTCAAGCAACTATAATTATTGTGCATTTTCTCTAGAAAAATCAAAAGATGAATAAAATATTAAAATGTTGGATTGGAATTTATATTCCAGCATCTCTAGAAATATCGCAACAAGAAAAATATATAAGAAAGTATAGAGGAAATTTTATCGCATTCTTTGAAATTAGTGTAAAATATTCCTTGCAAAAGGGAATGATATTTTATCTAATTAATTGACTAACAGGTACCAAGCTGTGGAAAGCGTTTGAGCGCTCTAAAAGCGAAAAGAACGCTTTCAGGTTCAGGAGTCAGGAACAATGAAATTGAAAGGAATGTGATTAAGTAATGATTGTATGAAGCTGCTATTGATGTAAAAAAAAGCTGACAGATGATCGATATTCTAAAACATAATAAAAATAATGTTTTTTCCAACAAAACAAGTGTAGATAATTTTATTTACATCATATACAACAAAGAAACAATTTTAAATTAGCGGAGTTGTCTTTATTTGACATAGATTTTGGAGCTCGACAATTTTTATTACCTCGTAACCCCATCGAAGCCAAGACCTTTTCTATCCGTCTTGGCTTGAGCCAAAGTGTGTTAAAAGCGGAGGACAGTGATAAAATCCTAAGATCAGTGGCATACGAAACTATAAATACCCTCTACCCCTCTTCACATTGGCTCAGGGTCTATACGGATGGCTCTAGAACAAGTGATTGTGTCAACGTTGGAGCCGGCGTTCATTGTGAGCTGTTCTCATTTTACTCTCCTATTGGTACTTATGTGTCAGCTTTTGATGGTGAAATCTCAGCTATCCGTTTGGCTCTTATTCAGATTCAGAGCCGATTAGAGCGATTCTCAAAAGTGCTGATTCTCTCAGATTCAAGAGCAGCTCTTCAGGCTACTGACTCCCCATGTTTCCCTCGATCCAAAGATATTGACAACTGTGTTAACCTTCTGGAACGGTTGTCGGATCATAATAAAAAGTTGTCTTGCAGTGGATCCTGGCCTACAGCGGAATCGAGGGGAACGGGGCTACTGACTGCCTAGCGAAGAAGGGGGGCATCTATTTTACAGCTAAACAACCAGGATTTGGTCTACCATTCCATCAAGACGATAGTCAAAAGATCCCGAGGTGTTCCTTCTCACGACTGTTGCTGCTAGAAGTGATCACAAGCCCTGGTATGCCCATGTCCATGATATCCCTGAGTGGCCTAGAGGTAAATCTGTGGCAATGCTACGGCTTTTTTTCTGGCCATGATTGCCTTCGCAAGCACCTCCACAGAATTAACTTGGCTCCCGACCCTCTTTGTCTCCTGTGTGATAACCAGGAAGAAATGGACATGACTCACGTTGCTTCTTGCCCTGCTCTACCTCCCGTTTCTTTATGGGAACGCTATTGGATTGCCAGACATAAGTTGATGGATTAACTGATGTCATTTTTCTATCTTGTTCTTGTATTTTTGTCTTTTTGATATCTGTTGTCCTGTAATTCTTGCCATTGGAAAACGACAACAACAAAAATTTTGTTTAACAACTACTACGATATACATTATTAAAAATTACGATATTTAAGAACGTGGTAAGCCCGTACATTGTAACTAGTGTGAAACAATGACACGTTGTACAAAAATGTGACGTCACATGGAAGAATAATATCTTTGGCTAAACTTTATCTGTAAAGAACTAAAACTCGTGTTCACATGTTACTCTCAGGTAAGCTTTTAAGATTCCTGTCATGTTTTAATAATAATATAAAGAACATTTTGATATATTTTAAAACACATTCGATCTTCATTTATATATATTATTATCTAAGTTTAAGGTAAAAAAGCACGTTAAACTTCCCTAAAATGATACCTAACATTTTCAATCCAAAGTACTTTTTAAGAAGTTATAAGTAACTTTTTGTCGTAACTTTTTGGATATATCATAACTTTCTGAGGGTCATTTTTTTCGCTAAAAAATTATGTTTGACTGATGGAAAAAATATATGTGTTATTATTTTGTGTTTAATTTCCTTGACAAAAATACCCATGATACATAATATTTTTACTAAAGACGCCTACAAAAGCAGTATAAACCATACGAAACGTAAAATATATTTCAACGAAAATCGAATTTATATTATATAAATGTCATCTTATAGCTTGAAATTCAACTATAAAAAAGCTGATATTTCAGCGAAACCTATGAATAACTAATCCATGATGCAGACTCTCATAAAAGTATTTGCAAATAATCTAGTTTCTAGAAATGAAACTGATAACTCTTTTCAACTGACATTACAATCCTTTTTTCCTTTACTTTATTGTACCCCATAATTCTTTTGAGTGGGAACTAACTGAAACCAAAAGGCTGATTACCGACCAGGTCATTTTTCGGCTTCCTGTGTATTGGGGATAGTCTGGATTTTAAAGATCAGGGGTCAAATGCAATAACTTCTTACCCTCTTAAAGTCCCTTTTGCCGGACTTTATTAAAAAAATACACCGGAATCAAATACTTTAGTTCATAAGTTATCAGCCAAGAAAAGAGGATAATGTTTCAACTTACAGCATTTCATGGGTTTGCAATTTAAATTCTATATATTTGTTGTATAAAAGTGCGGAAAATTTTTTTAATTACTTTCCAAGACATTTAAATATTTTTATTACATTATGGACATTGACTATTTTTATTTAAATATTTTAAGACCGTGGGAGACCAGCACCATATCCAAAAATCTAATGGTTTATTATATAAGTTGTTTACTTCAATTAAATAATAATGATGCTGAACTTATTCTGAAATAAACTTCTTTATTTACTTCTGGTAATAATTAGAATGTACCAAAAATTTAGTAATGCATTAAGGGACATTTAAGAAACATGGGAATGCTGAATTAGAACCAAAAGCTTAAGGTAATTGTTATCAGAAAACTTTGCTTGATAATGATGATGAACTAATGATGAACTAACTCTTATTTTTATCCCAAGAGGTATTGTTCCATATAATTTAGTTAGCCTCTAGAAATCTAAATGTTACCGAGTGGCAAAGAAACGAAAAATTTAAAGGACCATTTTGAGGATAGAAACATTTATTAAATTCCTTTTATTTATTGGTAACATTTGATTGCTTTTTACACTTTTGTTTATTTTTTATTATAATTGTTTTCTACCTTTTAATTTTTAAAATTTTTCTCTTTTTCATGTCTTTCTAATTTTCTGGTCCTGTATTTTTGCCATTGCGGGAAGGCTGTATTTTGAAAATTCTACGTTCAGCCTTCCAAATCAAAATAGAGGACTTTTTTACTTCAAATAGTAAATGTCAGAGGTTATTATCATTTCATCATAAAGTTGTCTGTGCTTTGTTTTATAAATTAAAGTGTGACCAAATTTTCACCAAACAGGATCCATTTTTTTATTGACAATTTTTTAAATCGTATATGTATACACTAGCTGAATACCCGTGCTTCGCTATGGAGTACATTCAAATTAAATTCAATGGTCAATGTAAGCAATTAATGCCAATATATATATATATATATATATATATATAATAAATACAACAGTCAATGTATGCAATAAATTCCAAAAAACAAACTAAAAATATATTTATAAAAAAATCGCAAGAGATATTTCTACAGACAAAATAATGTAGAAGGAAATATTCAAATTAAATCTAATAGAACATACTAAAGAATATATTACAGTTAATATAGTACAGTTTGAAGAACATTTCTTTCACTGTATTTTAATATTTTTTGGATAATGTCCAATCGTCTGCCGCATTAGAAAGAAAAAAATGTATTTTTTTTGTCAATTTATTTCGTTGTTATGTACGTGACGCAAAATTAGTTTAAAGTATCACAAAAAGAAAAGAAACCCCATGATCAGCATTTAATAAATTAAACTCTAAAAATTAATCTTTAAAAATCCACCAAAAATCAGAAAATGATGGTAAAGATTCGAAAAAGATTTCATTTTAAAGGAATTGTTATGATCTTTCTCGTGATATAAATTTTATAACCCCCAGATTATTATTTTATATGAAAACATAATAGAATGGTATAAAAACAGCTTAAAATTTAATATAAAGAATCTAAGAAGCATTTTTCAAAAATCTTTCTTAGTGCTCCCCTACACTATAAGAAGAATCGCCATACAAAATTTCAACCCTTTAAGTCTAGCGGTTTGGTCTGTGAGTTATCTGTCAGTCAGTCAATCAGTCAGTCAATCAGTCAGTCAGTTACGGAACTGTTTTATATATATAGATATGTATGTATACATATAGGCAGACACTTTTTCCATATCAGATAATTTCCTGGTAATGTGAAGGACGGGAAAAAACTTCAATCATGTGTTTGAAGAAGCGGTCTAAAATTTCAGGGATTGATCTTTATCATTTATTGTTCAAACATATATTAAACATTATTTTTGCAAAAGTTACGGTTTCTAATCGTTATAATTGCGTCTTTAACGTCCTTAATATACAGTCGTTTGAACATAATATTCCCACGAGACAATCTATTTGGAAATCTTTAAAATATTAAATAGAAATAACTCTACATTAAATTTTAAATCTGAATATTTAAAAAAATACCCTCCTATTACCATTAGCGTTTGAGTTTAATAATTTCAGGCTCTCTGAATTAAAATTCGAAAGAAAAATCGCATTTATTTAATTTACTCGAACAATACCCTTGAAAGTGCTTAAGGCACTTAGATCAAAGTGCTGGAAAAAGTGACTTTAAAAACTGTTCAAGTCATATCAACTCTTTTTCTTCACCCACGCACCCCCCCCCCCCCCCCTGCTGATGTCAAAAGCTATTTTCCATTAACTGAGATTTTGAAAAAAAAAAATGTAATTCAAACTTTTCAGGCGTGATTCAAAATGAAAAAAAGATGCCATATCAACATTATGAAAACATTTATGCTGACATAGCAGTGCATCGCTAAGTAAAAGAAGATATTTCAAAATAATGGGAAATATTTGGCTACTAATGCATTTCTTTCGATTTAAATTTTAAATTTACTGTAAATTTCCTTTTATATTTTCTCTAATTAATATATGAAAAGATTGTTCACTCACTCTCTAATTAAAATGTAGTTCAAAATATTTGCTGTAAAATATTTGAACCCCTGTTTTAAAGTAATGTCATTGTCTGATCCTTATGATAAATTTTCAAATGACCAATTAAATTAGTGATTAGAGCATTTTAACGTAGGATTTCGTTCCTCCATAATGGTTCTCGGGAGAGCAAAATTTCAGATGTCCTGCATCGCGAATTATAATTTTGGCAGAGCGCCAAACCCAGTCTGTATCGCATGGACAAGCAGTAAACAGTTAAACAGAAAAGTCCCAAAATGCGTCAAAATTTATATATATATATATATATATATATATATATATATATATATATATATATATATAGAGAGAGAGAGAGAGAGAGAGAGATACATAACACATACATACATATGATATATGTATACAAAAGAGGTAAGCAACGATAAGTAATCCTACGTTAATAACCCGTGGTAGTTTCGTTAGAAGAGACTACCTGAATTTTTTTGTGTTTATTTAAATCATATCAAACAATACATTATTGTGGATGAATCAATATTTGATATATTGCTGAACCCCAGAGGGATATATTACAAAAGGGAACCGAATCAATCCGATTATAGTATAATCAAATTTAATCACTATCCACAAATAGGATTAATGATCAATATTTCCAATCAATAAAAAACTATAAAATCCCAAACTCTGAGTTTGCTCGTCTCTAAATCTACAGAGAAAAAATATAGTAAGTAATACCATATTTAAAAGAATACAGATCACCTGATATGATAAAATCATAAGACCATTAGTTTCTATAAAATATGGGCAACTGTAATCCAGTTATGGGTATTTTGAATTATATTTCATCCTGTACTCAGCATCAAACTTAGATAAAAGTTGGTATGTTCCGTTCAGTTTACATTCTCTATATCTTTTACTTGAGAGATTACTCTTAAATTTGCTGATAAATTACATTATTTTCCGGGAAAAAAATTATATCCCTATACTATTGCTGAAAAAGGAGGAACGAAATAACCATTAGAATGTAAAGATAGAAGTCCAATTAACCGTTAGATCGTAAATTTACCAACAGAAAAATTATTTCATGTTGAGTAAAGCTAATTCAGCCGAAAGAGAATTTTTTTTGTTTGGGGATAATTTCTTATTTTAAGATAGTCGGCATTAACTCATAAATGTGTATTCAGTGAGTCAAAATGAGAAATATCAAAATGTTTGATTACTTTTGATAGATATCAAAATCATTACTTTTAATTACGGGAAAAACAAAATGATGAAGAAAAATTAATTATAATTCTTTAGTTTTAATAAATTATTTTTAATTAAATTATCACGAAACCAGCTTCTATTTCCAATGCAATATCAAAATTATCCTCAATTCATCATACCTACAAGTAGCACATTATTCAATAGACTATAGTGAGGAGGATTTAGTGTTTGAACGCTAAGTGAACCCTAAAAACCGACCACCAGTGATTCTTATGAAGTCGTCAGTAGTAGACAATAAGCACCCATCTATATATATAAAACAGTTCCATGACTGACAGATAACGCACAGACCAAACCGCTGGACCTAAAGAGGTGAAATTTTGCATGGCGATTCATCTTATAGAGTAGGGGTGCACAAAGAAAGATTTTTGAAAAATTCTTCTTAGATTTTTTAAAATTAAATTTTTAAGCTGCTTTTGTAACATTTTTTAAGTTTGCATTTAAAATAATAATTTGAGGGTTATAAAATTTATATCACGAGAAAAATTATATAAATTCCTTTAAATTGAAATCTTTTTTGAATCTTTACCTCCTTTTTCTGATTTTTGGTGAATATTTTTAGATTAATTTTTAGAATTTAATTTATTAATGCTGATCACGAGATTTCTTTTATTTTTGTGATACTTTAAATTTTGCGCCACTTGCATAACAACGAAATAAATTGACAAAAAAATTAAAATACAGTAAAAGATAAAATTTAACCATTAGAGTAATTGAGATGGAAGTTTTTAAAGAATTTAATACAAATTAGTATGTTTTATAGATATTAAACATACAAATTAATTGCATACATTGACCGCTATATTTAATTTGAATATTTTCTTCTACATTATCTTGTCTATAAAAATATCCGTTACGATTTTTTTATAAATTTTTTTTTGCCATTAATTGCATGCATTGACCGTTGTATTTATTATAAATATATTTTTGTGTTTTTTTCTGGCATTGATTGTATACATTGACTGTTGTATTTAATTTGAGTGTACTCTGTAGCGAAGCACGGTCATTCAGCTAGTAGCATATATAATGATTTTTATTGTTTATATGAAACAGAGACTGACTGTGAGAAACGAAATTCCTGTCTCCCCATGCTGTTTGAACATCCTGAATTGACTTAAATGCTTTCATATTATATATAACTAGTATCCTTTTTCTTGAACGTTCGATTCTACACACCAGAGCTGATTTTTGATTAATTATAACCCTCCTGAGTAGGATTTAACTTAAAAGTTTGAACCCAGCAAATTTTTAATTTAAACTCAATATATATTTCAAATATCAGACGGAGAAATGTGATTTCATAGAAATGTGTTTTATTTTAGTGTACAGAAAATTATGAAAAATGTTTGATAGTCATGGAACGGCATGTAGTAACAACCTGAAGATTATTTTACCGTTTAGAATCCCTGAAATAATTTTTAAAACAATTGTTATGTATGAATTTCAGAAACCTGAGTTTGCAGACTTTATTTTGAAATTCAAATGTATTGGATTCCATCTATACGACTGCGGAGAATAAATTAAATAATTCAAGAATATCCTGTACTTGTTCAAAGCACAATCTAACATTTTCATGTCTTTCAACAAAAAAGAGAGAAATTGCGTTAGAAAACACAAAATAAATTCTATCATTTTATTATTTAGAAACATCATATATTCGGCTTAGAGTAAACATATGCAAATATCAGAATTTATGTGAGTACGATTGTAAGTAAATAGCAAGATATCAGTATTCCCGAATTTCAATTACTTCTCTTTGAATTATATGGCACATACTCGTAGTTTAAAACCAAATACTTTCTCACATGTATGTAAACAGCTGTGTAGTATCTTGGCTCCAAGAAATGTGCCTTGTTGCTTCCAGTATTAAAACTGCGAAATTTATTTTTCAGTCGTAAATTAGTGGAAGTTGTTTTATGGTGGTTTAATGTGCCTATGCATGTTTTGATACTGAAACTAATTGCTACTGATTTTTTGGTGGAATTCAAACAGTAGCTTAATTAAACGGAATTGGATTTGACCTTTTTTTTTAATAATGTTGTCAAAGACATTTTATTTGAATATTTAAAAATAAGCTGTTGTTGATTAGAAATAATCGTATTTTGTCATTTTGCGTTTGCCTGGACCTGGTCGGAAAGGTTTCACAAAGTAGTTTCATTGGTTAAGATGGGAATTAATCATAAGGTTTTCTTTTAATCAGGATGTAATTCAGTTCCAGGGAATTTGATGAATTATTTTTAATACTAAGAGAGCTTGGTTGTTATTTTGTTGTCTAAAACTGTATGAACAGGTCACAGTTCTTCATGCTTTACAATGTGTGCTATCATTTTTTCCTGTCGCGTTTCATTTTTGATGCAGTTTTATTTGGCTTTATAGAGTATGTATTATGCCATCTGAGGGGAATTAATATCACAAAGCTTAGAAAAATTTGGCTGTATAAATAAATGAAATGTTCTCCCATAAGAGGAAATTAGATTCATAAAGCTTGTTCTTCTAGTTTTTATTTTTTTGAAAAGTTTCATATGTGATAATTTATGGCTTGTCTATTACACTCTTCCAGTATAGCCATTTTATGTTGTAAGTTTTTTAAACACAACGCAATGATTTTCTTCCTACTTGTCAAAATTTCTACAGCTTGACAGCATCGGTTTTCTCAATGAGGCGTGCTTTTTGAAAAAAACAAACCAAAAACTTCCAGTTGTGCTCAAAACTGGGTCAATATTAGCTCAGAATTTACCTAAATGAAATCAACTTATATTCAACTGCACTTCTCTTTCAATCACTCGTTTTACAAACTAACTTTTTTTAAGATATAAGGAGAGCCATATTTTAAATGCAATGATTTTAAAACGAAACGTATGCTGATATAAAACGGTGTGGAAACATAAAAACAAAGCAACTTACAAGTGTATTTATGAAAGGGTGAATACAAAAATTTGCTTCTATGATTCTTCCATAACCATCAGGGTATTATTTTTTCTGTCATCAAAGTTTCTAATGTATAACATAAACATTTATTTTCAGTGTAAGGGAGCATTAGGGAAAAAATATGTCCAGAATAGATAACAAGTTCAAAACACCATAGAAATTCATAAAAAGGAATGAATAGCCATTCTCTAATCTGTTATACACTAAATGAGTTGAATATTCTATTATGGTGTTTAATTGACTAAAAAGTCTATAATTGTAGGAAAATTAAAGTGAAGCGAAAACCACAAAGTCTAACTCCTGGGGTTCTCTAATCTAGTACAACAATGTTAATTATATTAATGTATTAGATTAAGATTCCAAATAGATATAGGTTATTCTACAAATATTATCAGGCTTACTGAAAGTATTGCAAACAAGCATACGCACGCGAGCACACATGCACGAAACGAAAAAACGCGATCTCCTAAATTACTTTTAAAGCATATTCCAAATTCTCTTTATTAATAAAGCACAACACGTTTTTCAAAGTGCGACCTAAAAATATATTAATTGATAATTTATACTACCCCTTAATGCCGATAATTACGCAGGCACTCGAAATATCTAAATTCGTTAACATCACAATATCTAAATCCCCCTGAAGGCCATAATTCTCGGAGAGAAGAGTTGTAAATGCTGTAATGAACAATCACCACAGAGGAAATTCACAATCTAGTGAGATGCAGTCGTTCGTAGGATGGAAATTGAGAATTAAATATTTTAATGAATACGAGACACAGTCGAGGAGGCGAGAAATGACATGGAGAGCACATACATAATCCATGTAACTTTATTTATCGAAGCTTAGAGAAGACCTATTTGTAGAAGTGGCTATCTGACTTCGCCGGGAGAGAGGAAAGTTAAGACGCGCGATCACAGGACAACACAAGTTGAGGCAGAGCGTGGCCTACTTTAGCGGTCACAGAGAGCGCCGTGGCCTTAGATCTTGTCCACGACTTCCAAAAAGCGCGGGAATATCTTCCGTGCAGTGAATATAAAATAAATATTTTCTAACCTCGCCAACAGGGTTGAAATTATTTAATTGACCAGAATCAGTCATATGGCCTATACATGCGTATTTATCATGTGATGTATGATGTAATAGTCGCATGGTTTTCAAACGTAGTGGTTTTCCCGTGTTCGCGGGTTCTCTGAGTTCTACTAGTAAATAGAATTTAAAAACAAGCCTTATTTATTATATACAAATTTAATGAGACCATCGGGTGGGATTTATATATTTTGACGTTAATGAATTTAGACATTTCGAGTGCCTTCGTAACGATCGACACGTGCATTAAGGGACAGCATAAATTAACAATTTATTTATTTATAGGTCGTATTTTGGAAAAGGGATTGAGCTTTATTAAAAAACAGTAATTTAGGGAGAATGCGTTTTTTCAGTACGTACGTACACACACACACGCGCGCACACACACACACACACACACACACACACACACACACACACATATATATATATATATATATATATATATACATATATATGTATATATGTATATGTATATATATATGTATATATATATATATATGTGTGTGTGTGTGTGTGTGTGTATATATATACATACAATTATAGACATATAGCATTTATATCTGATTTCCTGTAGTATGATGAAAGCGCACACAGATTGATAATCCTGCATTCACCATTAACTTCTCAGAAGCTGTTCTGTTCTGTCGTAATCGATACTGATAAATAAATTGTTTACAATCTTGAATGATGGTTTGTTTAACACACTTAGAAACACATTTATGCCAATACAAATCCCTAAGCCGCTAACACAGGCCCATAAAAACAGGACAATTTTGGGAGGAAATATATAAGATCTTGCGATTTCGTCGCCGTTGTGTAATAGTTATTTAGCGAGTCCAAGGTCAAAAGCCCTCGGTCTTTTCGGCCGTGAGTGTCTCGAATTCCCCCGTGATTTGCTGTCGCAATGGCTGGGAACGAGAATGGATGGCAGTTTGTAAATTCTACCCGGAGAATATGTCTCTCGCTGATTAGAGAGCGGGTAATGTAACGGTGAAAAATAGTATCACTATGCTATCTCCTATAAATAATTGAATAATTCATGGTAGATGTTTTTATTTTCCTTCTTCAGCGAACTCTGCTTTAGTGTTAAGTTTTAAGTTGTAGAGATGCTAGGGAGAAATCAAAAGTATAAACAAACTGGAATTTTATTTGCTATGTTAAAAGTAAATAAATTTAATCTCGATTCGTTTGCATAGATAAAATAATAAGATTCCTGGAAAAGGATGGATTTGGAAATCGAAACCTTGGCAAAATTGAATTTATTCTCTGAAAATTTTAATACTGTTTTTGTTTAGTCTTTTGATGTAGAATTTAAGTGGATTTGTTGCGCTTCAGTGTATATACAGTGACAGGAAATCCGAAAAATGCACTGAATTTAAAGTTAAACGAAATTTTAGACCTTATGCAGACTTTCGGATTCTTTTGTGACCTTCACTTTCCAGACTGAAATGTTATGTAAACATTAACAATATTATGTTTATGATAATTCCAAAATTGTATTATTCCTTCACTTTGGATACCTTTTTTAAAAAAAAAATATTCTTTAATGACAAAAATTTTCAAGTTTCTACGATGTCATCTTTAATTTTCTCTAACAGAGAATCGAAAAGAAACTTTTACATAAATACCTTTATAAAACTTTGATACGATCAGAAACTTTGCAAAAGGAAATAAATCTCATTGAAATTCTACATTTTTGTGATCACGGCAATTTTTTAAATGATATAAATTGCATAATAATGATACCTTTGATAATTGAATGTTCGCAGTAATAAACTTTGGTTAAATCAGTTTATAAGCATTCAGTAAATACCATGTAATAAATTTTGCAAAAAATAATAAAATATGAAATGTAATCTTTTAGATATATCGCTCTGTAGATGTTCCAAGAAGGTGTGTAATTTAATAAGAAAAGAAATGGATGTTGATATTTTATGTAGTTTGTTATACATTTTATTTTCCACTTTTCATTCAGTTCTGATATATATATATATATATATATATATATATATATATATATATATATATGTGTGTGTATGTGTGTGTGTGTGTGTGTGTTTGTTTGTTTCTTTGTTTGATATAACTTATGAATAATTTTAAGATTTTATAAGATGATTACATTTCGCACAAACTAGTATCAATTAACATAATGATGTATTTGATGATTTATTACTTATTTAGTCATTTCATATTAATTTTCCCACTAAGAAACACTAGAAATAAAAAGGTAACATTAGTTTTCAACATGATAATGTTTCGAGCTTGAAATAAAAATTCACTCCAGACAACACTGAACACACGAAATAATAGATTTTTCAGTATTTATTCTTTTATTACACTGATTGTGAAATGCCACTTTCTGACATTCATTCCTTTGTGCTTGAATATGCCTCATTTTGAACACGACTTTTGGTAAAAAGGTGATAATGTCTTACAAATGTAAGCACTTATCTTATCTTATTCTCCTCATCCAATCGTTCAACTTGAAAAGCTCAGCATTTAAGCAGAGCAGACTCTCTCAGACTGAGAAATGAGAGGTTGAAGATGTTCTCCGTGTGTTAATTACCCTCTTGTAGGTGAAGATCTTGATCAACATTTGCTTTCGCTAGAGCACTCCCTTTAATAAATTTTATTTTCATAAGATGACATTATTCAGCTGAAAAGAGAAAAGAAACGTTACTGTTCAAATATTTGTCAGTACATATAACAGTTTTACTTGAGCGTTTGAGGTCGAAAGATCTTTTAAATAATTTTTCAAACAGTGAGTAAGGGGGTTAAAATACACAGTAACATAAAATTAAAAGGAAAATATTGAATTAAATTAAAATGTTTTATTTAACAGACCATTAAATACCCTACTCAAGGATATTAAAAAAGCACAATGAGTGTTTGAATATAAAGTCTGTTAGAGTCGGGAAGAGAATTTTAAACCCCATTCGATCCTAACAACTACCAACTGAAATCTAGGACCCTCAAAAACGGCTTTAAAAAACATTTTGAGCTACTTTCGGTCATTAAGGATCGTAAACGGCAGAATTTAAATAAAATACTCCTTTAAAACGTTTACTTTCGGCTGTAGAAGGTTCCGAATCATTCTGCTATCGGTAATTTTTTTAGTCATGCTTGCTATGATTTATTTATTTAAATGATCATGAGTGTAAGTAACTGCAATTTTATTCAAATGTTAACATGTTAGTAATTGATGCCGAGTTGCCAAGTTGCCAAACTATTTTTTTTCCTAGTGTTATTCATTTAGTTTGTTAAAATATCTGTTTTGAAACCATTATTTTTAGAGGATATGCTTAAAAAAAAACAGAGACGTAAAGTCTATTATAAAAATGTGCTGTACGGTAACAATATCACCCTTAAGGCTCTTAATCGCTGCTATGTAATAACCCTATCGGATTCGCTCACCTAATTGTTAACCTATGGAGAAAACTTGTCTACTATTTACAGGTACATAAATTCTGATTATCTAATAAAATGGCACTTTAAGAGAGTCTGAACATTTCTGAGCCTTGCAACAAGATTCATTTTACAAATTTGACCACCAAAGGAATTCAAGAGCGTTTAAAACACACCATACGAGATTTACCCCTGATTAGTTTAAGTGTTAAAACATTATTTGCATTTTTTTTTAAAACGAAAACTGTCCCAAGGTATAAAATTTCCTTCTCTATTACGGAGTACAATTTTAAAAAAAAATCTTTAAATCCAAGTCGGCAATCCATGTACAAATTCTCTCAATAGGTTAACATTGACGTGAGCGAATCCAATAGGGTATTAGTACACGCATCTTGTACAAACATGGGTATTAGTACACGCAGCCATAAGCTGATAAAGCAACAATTTCATGTAAATGCATTGATTTTAGCAATAGAATGTAAACATTAAATCACCTGTTCCACTTCGCATCAAAAGTACGATAACGCTATGTTTTATATAAAAAATTTCGTCTTGTACAAACATGGGTATTCGTCGTACAGTAGTGAAAGAGAAATCATATAGCGTATTCTGATATAGCAATTTATTGTTTATGCTTTGTTATGAGGAATTTAATACACGCGATGGATCCAGAACACTACGTTTTAAAACAATTTCAGCATTTTTTAAAATGCAACTGTCAACATTCTTCCATTCCATTTCAGTTAGCCATGGACATTTTAGTGAACAATACATTGTTAAAGTGAAGATCTTTTCACAGTATCAAATGATCTAAAGTAGCTGCATTATTGTTTTATTTCCTCACTCTATTACAGTACAGAAATAAAAGAAATACTTTTGATTTTATATAGTTACAGGAGGAATTTAATATTTTAAAATGGATCATCTAACAGACTACTGCCTTAACTGCTTTGGTCTTATTTGATTACTTGTTTTACACTACGCAGTTTTGTTATAAAAAAATATTTTGAAACAGAACTATGTGAAGACTACTCGTGAGCGTAAAAGAGAAGACATCTTGCGTAATAATCAACAGAACTATCTAGAATATTACTCATACAAATATAAAAACCATGCGCCGTTAAAATTCCTTTGTTGCTTATATTCCTTTGAGCTACGCATCTTACAAGCACATGCAAGAGGGATTTCATTGTTCATGGATTTTCTATTGTATTGTAGTGTAATTTTCGAGTGTATTGTAGCAATGGGTGAAACAAAAGTTCGTAAAAACTTTAAAAATTCATATAAAAGGAAGAAATTATGACAAAGAAGTGCGGTTTGCAAGAAAAGGCTCACAAGAAAGTCGGATTTTTTTAGCAGCAAAATAAAAATTAGTTAAAAATTCACCGGTAGAAGTGGCTGACGACCCGAAACACAATGAACAGGACACTAGTACGTTCCATTCATTGATTCTTGCTATAACAATTGTTCAACATGACCTCCAGAACATTGTACGATACAACTAAGGCGACTCTTAACAGCTTGACCAACAACGTTCGGTCGTGTAATGATAACATTCTGAAAGCGAATGAGAAATCCTCGTGTATCACGGTCTTTTATTGCAAGATTGATTTGCATGTCAACGCCATCTACCGGTGACTTTTTAACTCGTTGCTGCTAAAAAAAATCCGACTTCCTTGTGAGCCCTTTCTTGTAAACCGCACTTCTTTATCGTGATTTCTTTTCTTTTTATGAATTTTTGAAGTTTTTATGAACTTTTGACTTACCCGGTACTTGTCAGCCTCTGACAGCTATTATTATGTCTAGCAAATTTGTTTCTTTAATATACAATGTGAATCACAGATAATTAAGAATCCCAAATTTTTTTCTTTGCTATAAGGATTGAAATAAAAGGCTTTATTTCAGGGGGGAAACAAATATTAAAATCTCAAAACAATTAATTCAGTCAAATAAATAATATCGTTTTTCATTCAAGAACCTGATTACTTGAAACTGTTGAAAACATATTCCTTTATATTTGAAAATAATTTGTTAATCTTAACATTTTTGTGAAGATTCCAAGAATGTACTTGCTATATTTTTTCCTTGAAATCGTTCCAACACCGACATCACATAATCTATATATATAAAACAGTTCCGTAACTGACTCATTCATTCATTCATTCATTCATTCATTCACTGACTGACTGACATACAACGCACAGACCAAACTGCTGGACCTAAAGGGCTGAAATTTTGCATGGCGATTCTTCTAATAGTGTAGGGGTGCACTAAGAAAGATTTTTCAAAAATTCTTCTTAGATTTTTTTAAATTAAATTTTTAAGCTGTTTTTTAAACTTTTTTTACGTTTGCATTTAAAATAATACATTGAGGGTTATAAAATTTATAACACGAGAAAGATCATAAAAATTCCTTCAAAATGAAATTTTTTTCGAATTTTTAACTCCATTTCCTGATTTTTGGTGAATTTTTAAAGATTAATTTTTAGAATTTAATTTATTAAATGCTGATCACGTGATTTCTTTTTCTGGTACTTTAAATAAATTTATCGTCACGTGCCAAAAAAAAAAGACAAAAAAAATTTATTTCTTGCTAATGCGGCAGACGATTGGACTTTATTTTGTCTATAAAAATATCCCTTACGATTTTTTTTATAAATATGTTTTTTTTACATCAATTGTATACATTGATCGTCGTATTTATTATAAATATATCTATCTATATATATATATATATATATATATATATTTTTGGAATTAATTGCATACATTGACCGTTGTATTTAATTTCAATGTACTCCGTAGCGAAGCGCGGGTTTTCAGCTAGTCTATATATATAAAACAGTTCCGTAACTGACTCATTCATTCATTCATTCACTGACTGACTGACATACAACGCACAGACCAAACCGCTGGACCTAAAGGGCTGAAATTTTGCATGGCGATTCTTCTAATAGTGTAGGGGTGCACTAAGAAAGATTTTTCAAAAATTCTTCTTAGATTTTTTAAAATTAAATTTTTAAGCTGTTTTTTAAACTTTTTTTACGTTTGCATTTAAAATAATACATTGAGGGTTATAAAATTTATATCACGAGAAAGATCATAAAAATTCCTTCAATATGAAATTTTTTTCGAATTTTTACCTCCATTTCCTGATTTTTGGTGAATTTTTAAAGATTAACTTTTAGAATTTAATTTATTAAATGCTGATCACGTGATTTCTTTTTCTGGTACTTTCAATAAATTTATCGTCACGTGCGTAACAACTAAATAGACAAAAAAAAATATTTTTTTCTCTTTCTAATGCAGCAGACGATTGGATATTATCAAAAAAAATTCATATCCCTTACGATTTTTTTATAAATAGATATATATATATATACATAGATATATATTTTACATCAATTGTATACATTGATCATCGCATTTATTATAAATATATATATTTATTTTTTGGCATAAATTGCATACGTTGATCGTTGTATTTAATTTGAATGTACTCCGTAGCGAAGCGCGGGTTTTCAGCTAGTTATTGTATAAAAATAAAACGCTTGGAAAAATAAACTAAATATTTATTTTTATTTCCTGTGCTTTTACTATGAATTGATTGACAGCTACTATAATTAGTTGCAGTTAATCGAATTCATACTGTCAGTCTGAAGTATTTTTTTATCGAGGTTAGAAATAGTTGTAAAAATTAGCTAAATTATTATTATTTTCTTTTTTGTCGTGATTGTTACATATGACAGGATTAAATATTAAGTTTAAATTTTTTGTTCTTAAGGGATTCTTTAATCAGATTTTTTCAAAATTAAAATTTGTATTTTTAAAAGAAATTGATTAATTTAATTTTAATTATTTTTAGTTTTCAATTCTATACAGAAACTGATTTTTTTTACTTGATTTTTAAATTGATTTTTTTTACTTGTGATTTTTTCTGTAGAGAAATTAACAATTTTTTAAGATTAAAGGAACTGAATAGAAAAAAAAAATTCTTTGAAATATATTTACCCATTTTGTTAAAAAAATTAAAAAAAAAAAATTGTGGAAAATAATTTTCTTAATAAAAATACCAAAACACTTAACTTCAAGAAAACTATTACATGTAAAAACAAAATAATAAACAACAAAAAGCAAATTTAAATGATTATGTAATCTTTTTTGTCAAGAGTATGAATTGCGAACATTTAAAATAATTTTCCTAAAAACATTTTTTAACATTCTCTTCTTAAACGCCCCCACAAATAGAATGAAATTGGACTGTATTGTTAATATTGTGTTACTATCTCTATAAGCTGCTGTTTTAAAATAAATACGATGATAGATTTAAGATGCATTTCATATGTTCTTCATAAAATCAATGCGAAGGCAATTTTCAGTTCTTTGGCTGATGGATAAACTATGCTAACTTTGATAAATGAAGAATAAAAATTCCCAATTTCACGCTTTCTTCGAAGTTCCATTCTCTTCAACAAGCAAGTAACGCAATTAAGATTTTAGTCTACTTGTTTTTGTTTGTTTTAAAAATTTCTCTTTATTTTTCTCTATATTTTTAAAAATTTACCTTTAGCTTTATGCCTTTATCATAAAGCTTCATAGTTAGTTTTTATGGTTATACAGTTCATGCATGTTTACGGAATCTCGGGGTAATAATTAAATTAAAAAATTAATAATAAAATTTAAATAAAATGGATTTAACATGTCTTTCTATTACCAAAAACGTCAGGAAGAGAACATAAATCCGAAGTCGAAAAAACCAACATATTACAGCTGAAAATATTGCCTCTTCAGCTAGGAAAATTTTACTTTTTAAAAACCTTTATATAACATCGTCATAACATTAATATATTCACCGTATGAATATCCAACCGTTAATTATCCAACAGAGTGCAAAATGCTCATACTAATAAAACATGAGTAACATGAGTAGCGGCTGGGATATCTGTGTAAAGTATATTTAAAGACATGCCTTTAAATATTATCAAAGACTGAGAGAGAGACACAGAAAGAAAGAGAGAGAGAGAGACAGACAGACAGACAGACAGAGATTTTCATATTACAGAAAGCAAGCCTAACTTATGAGGATTCAAAATGCTTTAATGAAAATCCTAGTCAAGACTTTATGTGCTGTAAAGAAATGTTTATTATATGCGAGAATTTCAAAGGGTATTTTGATTTGTATCACAAAATGTGACTTTAGAAATAAAAAAGCGCATGACAGAAAATAAAAGCTAAATTTTCTGTCACAGTTTATAATCCTACATAATTTGTAAAACGTTTATAAATGAGTATAACCATTACCTTTAGTAAAAAATGAATGAAGAAAAAATTGCTTCAAACCTAAATCGATGATCTTTTATTTGAAACTAGAAACATGCATTTTACTTTACATCTGAAAAATTTATTGAGCGGCTGGGATATCTGTGTAAAGTATATTTAAAGAAATGCCTTTAAATATTATGCATTAAAAAACTGTCAACCTGATACTTTTTCCTATGATATACAAAAAGATTAGAAATTATTCAAATCAGAAATGTTTCAGAAAAATGTAGATTATGTACGAGTAAAAATTTACATAAAAGTTTCCTTAAGGCATGACAACCTGTTCAGTGAAAAATACACACACATCATATTCTTGAGAGTGGAGTAAAGAAAAGCAAAATAATCATAATATTAAATATTTAAAATACTTAACTTTAAGACCCTTTTTACACTTATATTATACCCTTAGTTCACTCTGTTGTTTAAAGTTACGTACTTTAAAGCACAAGTAATTGCCTGGCTTATTATTACAAGTTGATATGATTAAAATATTCTAGTATCGTGTACTGTTTTAAATGCTTTATACTATTCCATTTACGGCACATAGATTATTAGATTAATACAGGCTTTTAGATTATTTCATACACTTACAATTTTCACTCTAATGAACGTGAGATATCGTAATAGTACCAATCAAAGAATCTTAGAGGGCTGGAGGTAGCCTGCAGGTAGTGCGTCGGCTTTCGGTGCCGTGGGTGCTTGGATCGAATCCCGACAAGCGCCAATAAATACCCGCGTGTCTAGGCCTGAAATGGACACGTTAAATATGTAGACCGGAAAGTTCCTCTATGAGGTTATAGAGGGTGGGACAGGGTACGATCCCCTCAGATGTCACCCTTGGGGGTGCTCGGTAAATATTGAGGTGGCACCTGTATAAATAGTAGTCCGAGTCTTGTGGTGCCATTATAAACAGGAGCCGATCCCCTAATCCCGCTAGCCTATATGGATCTGGTTTCGAATACGACTACGACCAGGGGACAACAAAAAAAACAACAATAAAGTATCATAGAGTAGAAATCAAAGGTTCTATGACGCAAAATAATTTAGTTATTGCCATCAGAAAAGCGAAAATAATTTTTAGACAAACACTTTTTTAATTTCTCTAAATATTAAGACCCTTGACACTTATTTAAATATCTCGCTATCCAAATAGAAATACATTTAGTTTACAAGAAGTACAGAAATAATTAAATTAAGTGATTCAAAAATACAGTTTTTCAAGACGCAGATTAATTTTTGATATTGAAGCGAATAAAATTTATCTTAAGAAGGAAAAAATAAAGTAAAAAAAAGTTAAAAGCCCTGTCATCTTTAATGAATAATGCACTCTGCTTAATTAATAATTAAATCACCAACCATAAAAACTTTTTTTGTTAAATTGATGATTAATTTTTAAATCTAAATCAATCTGTCATCCAAATAATGCTACAGTTTATAAAAAAAGTGTTGAGTAAATATTTAATGAAATTACTTAGAAGAAAAGTTAGATGCAGATGCCATCTTGAATTGTTAAAAAGAACTGTTTTTAAAATAGGCATTGAATAACTTAATATTCGCATTGAACAATGTTTTTGGATGCAAAAATTTAAGTCAGGCATACGTTCTAACAAAATTTCAATGCAGATGACATCGCATAATAACTAGTTTGAAATGATTTGAGTAATTTAATTTTAAGGTAGATCAAAATTTATGAGAGATTTGAAGAATTGAAGAAATATTTATCTCTCAAATAAATAGGAAATCAACGCATTATCGTAAATGAATATGTTGGTAATTCATTAAACATTCAACGCGGAAATTTTAAGGAGGGAATTGAATAAATAATGAATCTTTTCCAAGGGTGATGGTATCATACATCCAAATACTGTTGGATAATGGAAAGACCTGTGAATGATGTTTAAAGATAGACATGATATTTTTACAGCAAACATTTATCTACACCATGAAAAATTATTCAAAATTCTTTCGGTTATTATTCAAATTTTAAAAGGGGTAAAAACATACCAATATAAATGACAACAAAATGACATGAAGGTCAGTGCTTATTCAATCATCGTCAAAAACTTTAATTAAATCAATTAATTTGCTTAATCTAAAATTAATTACTTCCTGGTCTTGATAGCAATAATCCTTCCATCTATTGTCAGTGATTAGTTTTCTCGGAGAAACCAAACTGAAGGAAATAAAAGATATTCATTTTGAAGGCTTTGAGCAGGAAAATGAGCTTTACTAAACGAAGTTTTGTTAATTAACTCTCATCCTGGAGTCTTTTGAGTAGACAATCAAATTATATTCCTTCTGAATATTTAAAATGCTATGCAAAGCTTTAGATAATTATCCCAATTTTTTTTGCGTAATTGACTTATACATTTTTTGTTTATCTTTGTAATACTTCTAGTTCTCAAAATCCGGCAAATTCTAGTTTTTATTGAATTGATATGTTATGTTAAGGGCTACTATATCAGTTATCAGCACTGCATTTTTGAAAGATAATATAATTTTAAAAATCTCAGCTCACTCGTGTATTACAGCTAGTGTAAAAGTTCATGGGACATGTTTTGCAAAAGTTTTCTCATAATTTATTTTCTTATGACTATCTGACCTCAATTGTCGTTCATGGAAGATTGATAGAGCATGGTAACCAAAGTAATTTTGTAGTACAATTAAAACGAGTATTTGTTTTTCAAACAAATATTCCTTCACAATCATTTTCAGTAATGCTGATCGAATGTAGATAGTTTGTGACTGTTAAAATAGTCGATATTGTTTATTAAATCCATCTTCTCAATATATAGAGCGAAATCCGTTTCGATAGATGAACCAACACGAGTAGTTGGTAAAGATGGATTAGTTTTGAACCGTTATCAAAATATGGTCTCCATGTGAAGACTACAAACTGTTCATTTTCCTTCTTTTTTAGAAAGCAAATTAAAATCTCTTTTTAAAACCATTGAAACATACCATATACTGGTTTTCACGGATTTCTTCAAACTCTTTGTAACATTTCAGATTCTCTTGAGTGTATGCATAGGCAAACTGGTCAGAAAGAACCATCTGATGTCTTTCATATCGATACCTGGAGAAAATTATTTTGTAACTATTCATGCCTTTTTTCTAAAGAGCCAGATGATGGCAGATTGGCTAGGGCACTGGCATTCGGTTCAGATCCTTTGGGCTGCTGTTGGCATGGATGTTTGTAGTAGTTCTGAAACTGATTGAAACTGTAGGTCCCGGTCTCTAATTAGCCCTCGTGTAGCAAAAAGTTGACCGTAGTGCTCCAAACCAGCCTCTTTCCAAGAATGGTTCATTCGACAGCACAAAAATCACCCTATTCGATACTGACAGTCATACTTCTATTCAGTTTCAATAAATTATTTTTATCAAACTTCTGGAGGGTGTATGGAATGAAGAAAGAAACTATCACCCTTTTCATTCAACCCAACTCCCCCAACTATAATTTTATTCGTTAATAGTCTTTAGCGTATAATGTAGGACTAAGGGTGAATGAAAAAAATTCAACCCCACCCCCCTCCCTTTTGACTTTCAAATATACTCTGACTCGACGTTCACAGTTTAAAACTCTCTAACGTTCAATCTGATCCGCCTCCCAGAGAACTTCTTATTCCCACTCAATGCAGTAAACGTATAAATATATATATATATATATATATATATATATATATATATATATATATATATATATATATATATATATATATATATATATATATATATATATATATGTGTGTGTGTGTGTGTGTGTGTGTGTGTGTGAAAGAAATGTCCGGAGTGGACATCTCGTGAAAATACTGCAATCGAGGCCGTAACAATGATTCCAAATCATAAATAATAACTGAAGTTTATTCGACGTAAAGATTAACACATCTTAATCCGTTCGGAGCCAGCTCGCGTCTCCTCAAAAAAGCGCCAAAATAGAATTAGGTGAAAGAGGTTGCCAGAATTGGCGGAGGAAGTTAGTATGTGGAAGGCGAAGCGTTTACGTCAAGACAAGAAGGACGGGTTACCATGGCAGAGATGAAGTACAGAATGGGCGAATATAGGTAGTTAGTAATATTATCACAGAATATCCCCCCCATCTAAAATGGATTGGAGCCGCGGCCGTCGACTCCAAGACACTCCAGATAGTGAGAACATGAAAATTAGTAGTTAGAATATTAGGTTGAAGCTTGCTCGAAACTCACAAATTTTTTACACTTTAAAATACAACTGAAAAGGCTTAAACATGTAAACATGGCATAACATTATAAACAAATAGCTGGAGAAAAATAAAAATGGAATCGTACACTTAAATGAAGACACTAATAAAAGCAGATGTAAAGACGTTCCAAATACAGATACAAGAAAAATATTGTGCAGGTCTCAGTCCCTGACATGTGTATCACAGTCTGAAATGTTTTCTGAGTCCTGGACCGGTACAGTTCCCATAGTAGTAAAATTCACAAAAGTTATTTTTATTCACAGTCTTTATCGTGGAGTAGGGTTTAGTTATTTTGGAGATCTCCTGGGTTGTAGTCACTTTTTTAGAAAAATAATGTTCTTTGTTGTTTTTTGTCCGTTGCACATTAGTAATTGACTTTTCTTTGAGCAAAACACTATCTATATTTTATTTTTTTCTTCTCTAGATCATGTACACAAAAATATTACAATTATTCTTTCAGCAATTAGTAGAATAAATTTACCAAATGCCGTCAAAATTAACTGTCAACATCAATACCAAATGTTTGGCACCTCATGTTGCAAAATTCGAACAAAATACAAATTCCAACAATTGACACTAACATTCAATTATTGTGAAGAAATGAAAAAAGCAAGACAATACAAACATAAATTTGAGGTATGTGACTGTTGTGAGTACATCCTCGTGAGCGTTTACCAAAGGGAAGGTGCTTCCAACCTGAAACTCAAGTTCAGCAAACTGCACAAAATGAAAAGGGGCAGGCAAGTTTCTCAAACATGAGAGGGAAAAGCAATTGTTCAAAGGGAACATTTGAAAAGTGCGAAGAGACAGGGAGGACAGTGAGTGGAAACCCCAGTATAAAAATCAATAATATTTATCTAGTACATAGTATATCATATAAAATGTAGTAAGCTTCAAAAAGTTTAAAAATATGTGAGTTTCGCTTACACTCACGGGGTTTCTTCAAAATTAACTAGGATGGCGATAGGACAGGAATGCTAAAAAGAAAGATTAAGGATAGCGGAATGATTGACATATTGGTGACTTATATGATCATTTCATTACTTAAATTTAACTTCTTTTTTCCGATTTTTAATTTTCTTCTGAAATATTTCGTAATTATCATGTTCGACATTTATTTTGGCAGTTTTCATTTTGCTTTTACTTTTACAATACTAAAAATAACAAAAATAATATAATTATTGACCTGCTTACACACCAATTTTTGTACTGTAAATTGCAATACTAAATGAGAAAATTTTGAGAGTAAAACACTTTGATGGTGATCTTGAAAAATAGATTATTGGAGCTTCCACGATTCCACTGTGTAGCGTTCGGCGTTCACACAGGGATCAAGGCAAAAATGGAAAAAAAAAAATCACAATCTTGAAATGAATTTTTTGATGATTGTCGCTCACATATATTAAAAGTTGAATCACTTCTTGAATATTTGGAGTTGAATACGGGTGTATCACAAGATGGCGCAGTCCGAGACGGGAAAAAATGGTGAGGTCAGGCGGGAAACAAAAGTCGGGATCAAAATTGGAACGAACTGGAAAAAGGGCATCATCACTTGCTTTGATGTAGTCGACATTGTGTTGGGTGAGCTTTGGTAATTTTTCAAGCTGGTGCATTCAGGGACCCATGCGGAAATCGAAAGCAAAAGTCCTGTAGAACAATGGCGTCTTCATTTCTCACAATGCAGTCGCAATCTCAGGCGTGACAAAGGTTGATTTCTTGATCCAAACGCCAAACTTGGTTCTCCATCCTGTCGAGCTGGTGTGAAATGTCTGGAGTGGAAATCTTGTGAAAATACTGCAATCGAGGCCGTAACAATGATTCCAAATCATAAATAATAATTGAAGTTTATTCGACGTAAAGATTAACACATCTTAATCCGTTCGGAGCCAGCTCGCGTCTCTCGCTAAAAAAGCGCCAAAACAGAATTAGGTGAAAGAGGTTGCCAGAATTGGCGGAGGAAGTTAGAATGTGGAAGGCGAAGCGTTTACGTCAAGACAAGAAGGACGGGTTACCATGACAGAGATGAAGTACAGAATGGGCGATTATAGGTGGTTAGTAATATTATCATATATATATTTATATTGTATATATGTACGTATTGAAAGAAATATTGTAGGAAACGGAAATCATTGAGATATGGGTCGAACTCCATTAAAATGCATTCATATATGATTATCATTTATTGTCTGAGTAAAGGAGAGGAAATAATGCTTTCCTAGCAGAATAAATTTTGAAAAGAATTTGGGAACAGTTAAAAAAATACCATTTACTTGGGTATAAAAAATCGTATTTTACTAAATTCATTGTTTTCTTGGAAGCTTATAGTAATAACCTAAGACAAACGCGCACATTTATTAAATTCCTTTTATCAAATTTTAATTTATGAAATCACATAATGCTAGGATTATAATCCATTGGCATTATCTCATAAAGAAGAATTTCTCCGAGACTTCCGAATGAGTTAATGTATAATCTTTTCCTTTGCCCGAGGCTTACCGAAAGAAATACCAATACAAGACTTCGAGCGTGATTTGGAAATAAATATTTTGTTTGAAGTTGTTCTTTAAAAGTCTCTAAATATTTGCTTCTGTTGAATTTTCTTGCTTTTAGGGAAGAAGGGCATGAAAAAGGAATATTTGATTTAAAAGGCAATATGTTTGCTAGTGGCATTAAAAGGTGAATTAATTATTATTGTAAATATTCATTATTTAATAAATGATAACTGTTTTGAGATTTTTACTCCAAACAATTAATGACTTATGTATTTGATTTTATGGTAAATAATATTCTGTTGCTATCAGACTTTACCCACAAGACAGGAATTTTGACATGAATCAACAAGATTTTATTTGAAATTTCCCGAAGAAAGGAGTAATATGGTTTCGAAATTTTCATTGATAGTTTTCCTTTTTGCTCTGTTTGAAAAATTATGAGAAAGTTTTGACATGAACTTGATGCAATAACCAAAAGACATTTAGTTGCAACTGGTTTATGGTGTAACTCCAACGAAATAGCCAGTATAAACATAAGTCCAGTGTTCTTATCATCAAATTATTGTTGTTAGAAATTAATAAACAACGAACGGCTGTAAATAATCACCCATGCGTAAAGACAAAAAAGACAAAGTATTTTATTTCTATACACGCATCAAGCATTCATAAAAGCAACACAACGATATTCTAGCACGACACTAAAACTAAACATATCCATCTTACTTCATTCTAAACTCAATTCTAAAGGAAAAGAAACATTACTACGAGTTGGCATTTCATGAATACCAAACTGTCAAAATTCTAAATACATACACTCACATTGATGGGGATGTCAGCTAGTGGCGAACGAATAAAACTATATGTGCTTTCAAACAGCTACACTGAATCACCATAAAACTTCGTCATCTGAAGTATCAAAACACCATGATTATGCTTAACACTGTAATTCTCAAGCCCCAGAATGATTTCCGGTGAAATTAGGATGATAAAATCAGAAAAAAATATAAGGTAGTCTATTCTAACGAAACTACCGCGGGTTATTAACGTAGGATTACTTATCGTTGCTTACATCTTTTGTATGTATATATGTATGTATGCGTTATGTATATATGTATCTATATATATGTACGTATGTATATATATACATATATGTATGTCAAAATTTTGTCGCATTTTGGTACTTTTCTGTTTACTGTTTGTCCAAGCGATACAGACTGAGATTGGCGCGCTGCCAAAATTATGACTCGCGAGATACTGACGGACGGTTTTAGCTTCTGAAATTTTGTTTTCTGGAGGACCGTTATGGAGGAACGTAATCCTACGTTAAAATAATAGTTCCTCATGTAAGAAAGTGTAGTAGGTTTAAGAGTAATCGCTAAGACTATTGAGACACTTTCAACTGATTTAAACACTTAATTCATTTCTGGCAGGATTCTGTGGATTTCAGAACCATTCCCCAATGTTCACTCTATCGTCCATCGCTCTGAATCCGAATGCTTTCATTGACAACTTTGACATTTCCTTACCGTGTGGAAATGGTTGCACGATGTTCCGTTCCAAATAACAAATTTGTAGTAACTTGTAAGAAAACTCAGTACCACGTGTACGAAATAATTAGTGGCACTTTAGACGTGGGTGGAGAGATTTAAATTTATCGATAGGAAGTTTAGAGTCGTGAAACCCGAGTAGTGATTTAATTTTAGAGCCAGGTGTGTTTGATGCATTTTAACTCCCCATACTTTATTTGTAGGTGAAGATAAATTCTCAAATAAACTTTAAAAATGTTACTAAGCTGGAGATATGCCTTCATACACTGAACCATACCTATCCGTGATTTAAATGATTACATAGACAGTACTTTTAAAAATAGCGTGCGGAATGCAAATTGTATTTTCAGGGTGAATATTTTACTATCTTAGTTTTAATCCTGCACTCTTCTCCAATTTGGTTCTCTGTTTCCATTTTTAGAATTAATAGTTTAGGAGTATTAGATACGTTATCATTGACAAAATCTATACTCACTTCGTATGCGGAAGAAATGGAAAACTTCTAACTCTGGGGATTTTCTTTTGCAGTTACTGCCATGCCACCTACGTGTCTAATTTGCATACAACCTTAGACTGGCGTATCTATTATGTCACCCGAGGCAAGTTCTAAAAGAGACGCCTTTCCGAATTTTTGGACAGACTCTTACATGATGAATGTATTTATTGGAAATTGTGTGCTCCATAGAATAATGGACATTTTGGAAAAAAAGAATATGCATTTATTTTAAAAACACATAAAAATTTAAAAAATGACAGAACTTTAAAAAAAAAGTAAAAAAAGTAAATAAATTTGAATGTAATTTGTTATGTCATAAAAAATGTTTTCTAAACCAGGGGACTCCAGACTTTTTTGCCCAAGGGCCACACTGACTTCTCTTAAAAAAGTAGAAACGGTAAATAAATTTGAATATAATTTGTTATGTCATGAAAATATTTTCTAAATCAGGGGTCTCCAAACTTTTTTGCATACCTGCCACAGTGAATTCTCTTAAAAAAATAGAAATGGTAAATAAATTTGAATATAATTACTTATGTAATGAAAATATTTTCTAAATCAGGGGTGTCCAAACTTTTTTGCCTAAAGGTCACACTGAATTCTCTTAAAAAAGTAGAAACGGTAAATAAATTTGAATATAATTTGTTATGTCATGAAAATATGTTCTAATTCAGGGGTCACCAAACTTTTTTGCATAAGGGCCACACTGAATTCTCTTAAAAAAATAGAAATGGTAAATAAATTTGAATATAATTACTTATGTAATAAAAATATTTTCTAAATCAGGGGTCTCCAAACTTTTTTGCCTAAAGGTCACACTGACTTCTCTTAAAAAAGTAGAAACGGTAAATAAATTTGAATATAATTTGTTATGTCATGAAAATATTTTCTAAATCAGGGGTCTCCAAATTTTTTAGTCTAAGGGCCATACTGACTTTTCCACTTTTTCCCAAGTTCCAAGGGCCAAGACCTAGCTATCTAGCTCATCATACCAACATATTATAGTTTTCCGCTTTTTTTCAGCTTTCGGCATTACTTATCTGTGGGAAAAACATTCTCCAAACTGAAATACACAAAAATTATCTACAGATCCAAATTAACCGATGAGCATTTGAAGTCACTTCTGATAATTTCCATTAGTAAACTTGGCCCACAATTGCAAACAATAGTCAGTGGAAAGTTACAGCTACATAAATATCATTAATCATAATTATAATGTTTAATTTCATCATGTAAATTACCTGTGTATGTCACTTATTGTAAGTGTTTAGGACAAATCTCATATCATTAATTACAGTTAAATTGTTCAATTTCATTACGTATGCCAGTTACTGTGTTTCTTAATTGGTCGTTAAATTAAAATCATCTGATTATTATTTTGCATGATTTACTTACATTGTAAATTTTACAATGTAGTCAAAATAAACTATGGTGGGCCGGATCCCGGGCATGTCCGGCACGCTACCGTGGGCCGGTGTTGGCCCTCAAGCCGTAGTTTGGAGACCCCTGTTCTAAATCATTTTTCGAGCCCTTTTGTCTGCAAATGGATTGACATCATCTTTATAATTTGTTGTTTTTCATACCGTTTTCCTGTAGAAATGATTACTAGATCCTTCAATCGCTATGGAGTTATTGTTGGTCGTGGATAATTCTTAAATATTTTCAGTTTAGAAAAACTGCTTTCGGCGACTGCTACAGTAATAGGAAACGTGAGTTACGAAGCCTTGGAGTTACGACGACGTTTGGAAATAAGCAATCGAAATTTAATTCTCATAATCTCAAAATCGGGAGTTTATAGTAAAAAATAAGTCTATCTATTCTCCTTATATTATTATATTTTTATGAATTTCTTCCTTTATTAGATTAAACTATTAATAATTATTCGTTATTCGTCAAAAATTTCTTATTTTTACTCTCTCATTTTGTTGCGCCTCGGCGCCTCACCTATGGGAGTATGCAACATGGGGTATACAACTATGGGGTATACACCAGTTTAAATTGCGGGATAGAATTAAGACGAAACGTTTGAGGTTTGAAGATCTCGCTTGCTTACCAGGTAGCCCACGATGAGACGAAATGGCCTCGTTTCGGCTATTGACAGACCATGACTGTATGTATTACAACATGGGGTATACAACTATGGGGTATACACAGTTTAAATTGCGGGATAGAATTAAGACGAAACGTTTGAGGTTTGAAGATCTCGCTTGCTTACCAGGTAGCCCACGATGAGACGAAATGGCCTCGTTTCGGCTATTGACAGACCATGACTGTATGTATTACAATATGGGGTATACAACTATGGGGTATATACCAGTTTAAATTGCGGGATAGAAATAAGACGAAACGTTGGAGGTTTGAAGATCTCGCTTGCTTACCAGATAGCCCAGAGACGCAGTGGCCTCGCTTCGTCTATTGATGACAGGCCCTGACTGTCTGGGTGAGCATCTTCATCGGATTGGTGTATTTGGCCAGCCCTTCTGTCCAATTTGTGATCTTATGGAACCCATGAACAGAACTCATCTGCGTCGCTGTGGAGCACTTCCTGGTTCTGACTCCGATATTGGCGTACCAGAAACTGTCTAAGGCAATGACTGCTGTCATTTACTTTCATGTTACTTATGTGTAATGGTTTGTATTTTAACTTTTCCTTGCCTTGTCATAAGAAATTTAAAAAAATCTATGGGGTATACAACAGTCTAATTTTGCTCCTCATCTTTTACACAGGTGAATCAGAGATTTTGAGAAAGCTTTCAACAAGTTGTGACGCTAGAGAAAAACTTTTCAGTAATTCAAAATGGGGGAATAATGTACCGAGGAATAAAATATTCAAAGTACATGGAAGCAAGATTTCACCGTGCAACTAGCTTTAAGTTAAAAATTTCTGAAAACATTGAATTATTGAAACTGACTGGTGTATAACTCAAAGCACCTTAAAACAGGTAAAACTGTAACATTGAAGCTTAATATTTAGAAGCTACATAAGTATAACTTTAAATATTTTAATAAATTCATGGTAAGACGTGTTCTTGTTCTAAAAACATTAACGTTTTATTACCAAAATTTTTTTCATGATCTCAAAACGACAACTGTTGCACATGTTCTGATAAGGCAGGACTATATTTCTCTTTATTGCATAATGTTAATTGTTCTATAAATATTTTCTGTATTTTTTGAAAATTCATGGCAATTACAAAGTCTTCAAAATATTATATACGCAAATTCTACTTTTTTTTTAATGCATATCTCTAAACATGAATGGGAGTAAATAGCACTGCTAAAAGTGAGAATTTCGATGTTTACAGATGTGAAATACTCCATACACAAATAAAGCTACTAAGATTTCCAAACTTTTCTAATAAATTCCGTTGGGAGAAAGTTACAAAAGTTGCGTTGGATTGAATAAATTATGACACTTTGAGAAAATAAACTCATTAAAAGCTTAATAACATCCTCTGAAACTTTCGCAGACGTAACTGAAAAGTTGTTTTAAACATATGTCTCTATTATAGCTTTGACTGTGGTAAAAAATATTGTTTGTTGGTTTACTGACTGCCACAGGCATCTTTTGATCCGAGATAAATACGATTGGATGATTATTATTATTAAAACACATTGTTAACCGGCAATTTTATTTGAATATATACGTAAGTCACCGGCAAAGACTGAAATTTTGGAATAAAGTACTGCCATTTTTATTTTCTAGAATGTGGTTTCTTTATATGGAAGTCTGAGATTCATCGTTTAAATCAGGGGTCACCAACCTTTTAATACCCACCGCCCACTTTTGTATCTTTGTTGATGAGAAAGTTTCTTTCCACCGGTGCATATCCGCAGTGACTCAGTTTAGCGCAAGTGCGAAGTAAATTTTAGAGGGGAGGGTTTGCAAATAGTATGTACTTAAATTTATCTTTTATTTATACTTTATGCATATATATATATATATATATATATATATATATATATATATATATATATATATATATATACCTCAATAGGTACGGTTGGCTACGGAGCTCATTCGTGGCTCCCTCGTCCACGAGTAAACTATGAGAAGTGTCTGGTGAATTATTACCTGTAATCCAAGTTTAGAAATGGAATTCAAAAGTAAATTGCAAAAGCATATTTTAAAAAGTCAAACTCGCGAATGCGTTAGCAGTGTATTCGATATATTGAGGAAGAAAAAAATTTGTATACAACGGACAAAAATTCCCACCGCCCACCATGAAACTTGATTCGCCCACTAGTGGGCGGCAGGGACCAGGTTGACTACCACTGGTTTAAATGGTAAAATGGGATAATTTGCTTGAAACGCTTTCAGCTTCTAATAGGGATTATCAAACTACGGCCCGAAGTACTCACTCATAATCAGGCAGGTGCATTTGTAAACATAATTTTGGAAATTAGCGCTTGAGAAGTTCCTAAATGTGCCACCTGCTGTTCACATTGTTCGCATCAATGCATGTATCTTTGGTAATCGTCCAATTCCAAAATGAGATAGGCGAAGAATGTGTATGGAAATCAGCTGATTCTTATCTTGATGATGTATCGAGAGTAGCATGTAGCAAGTATAATCCTTATTTGTTTAAAATACTCCAAAAATTGTCTTAGCATAAAAAATCACACCCACTTTTAAATAGACGTTTGAATACATTTAGGTTTTAAGTTTTATTTTTTACATGTTATAATATTTATTTTAATTTGAATGAGGTATAGTGTACTTTGTTGCGTAACGTAAAAAACATATGCATGTAGCCAGAGCGAAAAAAAATTAGAGTATGGCTGGCTTATAGTAAAGGTAGTTTTCAAGTGAAGCACTGCTCAGCGTACCGAAAATTTCTCCACGATGTCTTTCCTTGATCCTAAATTGCCTGCAATATTTGAATTTAAAAACACGGGTTAACTCGGTACCAGTCAACAATGTGTTCAGACGCTGATATAAATTCTACCTTTTAAACGAAAGTGTAGGAAAAAATCTACTATTTCTAATAATTATCGAGTAGTATGTACAAACCAATATAAAACAAATAGGATCTTGACTATTTAAATTGGACACACCTTCTATAAATACCCCGGTCTTTTTCATCTAGTGTCCTTTGGTGAATTTTTTAAAAAATTTTTATTTTGGGGCACATACTAGTAATACAAGTTCACTTATTACTTTCTGCTTTCGGGACAAATAGAAGAAAATGCATTTTCTGCTTTTAGTAGATATTTTATAATATAGGAATCCCAAAAATAATGCTCATCGAATTATTGTTTTCATACGCAATTTAATATTCATATTCTACTTAAAAATTATCATACAATTTTGTATGATTTGCTACACAAGGACGTTATTCTTTGAGGCAAAAAAAAATGTCTATAATGGAGCTTGCCATAGAGAAACTATTGAGATAAAGTTTAAAGAAAATCTATTAACAGTCCTGTACCACATTGTTCGATTACTATGGCTATGTCACTTCATGATTTATGTTCTCAGTATTTTCTTAGGCACAATTCCGATGAGTTTGCCATCTGATAAACTTTGACGAATTGATGGGGAGAAGGATGGTCGGAAACAAGAGGGTGCTTTATTCTGCTTTATCGTGAAGTTATATCACTCGAAATCTTTTTTGGAAAGTATGCTGTATTCGATGATTACATTTCGGGTTTCTCTGACCGCTAAACTAATGTAAGTGTACTAAAGTGCGAGACACAAAATTCTTACGACTGGCATTGAACGCGGCTAGATCCATAGTGGTTAGCTGGCACACCCACACATATATATATACGTATATATATATTATATATATATATATATATATATATATATATATATATATATATATATATATATATATATATATATAATATATATATATATATATATATATATACACATATTTATATATATATATACATATATATGAAATAAATTTGAAACCTTTTCTTCATTACACGCCTATTCCAAATTCTTTCATCTTATCGCAACAGCACGCCGTCCCTCATTTCTGATTTTGACTTATATCCAACCAAAGTAATCTATTAGTTTCAACGGAGTCCACGTGCGGAAAGAGAGCTTACATAACAGGAGTATTCTAGTAGCTGGGCGCGACTTCGTCGTAGTGGTGTGATGAGGTCATGTGTACATTTTTAACCAATTAGAAGTTTAATAGACCCGTACTCGAGTGAGAGATTTCGCGCCCCTGTAGCTTTTGTGCGTCTGCTCCCATGTAGTAAACATGTAACGTTTTGCTGCCGTCAATTTGCGCTATCGGGGCTCCGTCCCTCACTAGCCGCGCTGCCGTCCTTTGTCCTTTATTTTATCCTGTGCTGTTGAGGCAGCATCATAATGTTTGTAATTATGAGAATGTTGTGGTGAGCCAATATGTACTAAATACGAACTGTAACTCCGTCCAGATGAACTGGTCCCAAAATAAAACGAGTTATTGCATCAACTGTTTGGATTAGTGATTCGTCATTTGCCTGTTTTCTTCTTTGGAACGATTACAAAGATGATATGGGACGTTAAGAGTTCACCGGCCTGTTTTCCACCGTGATTCCGTGAATATCATCACACATACACACACACACACACACACACACACACACACACACACATATATATATATATATATATATATATATATATATATATATATATATATATATATATATATATATATATATAATTCCACTTAGATAAAATATTCGAAAAATTAAAGTTATCGGACATCATCGAGTGCGATGAGAAATATATACTTAATTTTAATTTTTTTTTCAAACTCAATTCCAGCATAGTTACTTTTATTATTATTTTACAGCTAGCTCTTTTGTGTTCCGTTATAATTTTCGAAATCATTATTACTTTTTCACTTTCTAAAAACATTCTAATTTGGTGAATAAGTGTAAGGGGTACTAAATTAATCATAGACACGAATTTTCTGGCAAGTAGAAATAGAACAGTGGTTTGTGAGTCCAAACTGGGATATTTGAGGTTATGCACACATAAGTATTTTATTTACTGCACATAAAACAATTATCCAAGCCTAGTTCATGTTTTTGAATTAAAGTTCATAAAGTAGTATATCTTGCCTAAATGTATTATCAATAAGCACTTACTATTATTTAATGTTTCTAACTTCTGGCAAGATCAAAAATCTTTTAATAGATTGCATCAAATCTACTACACATAAAAACAATTATAGCAATAAAGATTTTTTTATTTTATTACATATACTTTACTACACATAGTAGGCTTTTATTGCACGTAAAAGCGGTTATCCAAGCTTATGTTACCTTTATGAAATATATTGCATAATGTATATCTTAAATAAATATATTAACAATAGATACTAACTTCTATTTAATATTTCTAACTTCCGATAAAATCAAAAGCTTTTTAATACACTGCATCATATTTATCGCACATATGAACAATTATCACTCATTTTGCTTTTATTACATCCATATAGCTACTTTACTGCAAATAGTGTACTTTCCATTGCACATAAAAGCAATTATCCAACGTTAGCTTCCTTTTATGAACTAAATTGCATAGAATGTATCTTACCTAAATATATTAGCAATACATAGTAACTTCTATTTAAACTTTCTAACTTCTAATAAGATCAAATGCTTTTTAATAGACTGCACCATATTTATCGCACATATATATAAACGATAATCACTCATTTTGTTTTCATTACATATAGCTACTTTACTGCAAATACTGGATGTTCTATTGCACATAAAAACTATTTAATATTTCTAACTTCTGACAAGATCAAAAGCTTTTTAATAGACTGCATCGGCTGTCATATAACTTCCATTGCACATAAAAACAATTATCCGAGCTTAGCTCATTTTTATAAACTAAACTGCATAGAGTGTATCATACCTAAATATATTAGCAATAGATAGTAACTTCTATTTAATATTTCTAACTTCTGACAAGATCAAAAGCTTTTTAATAGACTGCATCGGCTGTCAAAGTAAAGCGATGTTTTCTGGCTTAAACCTGACACACCCTTCATCGATATCACGGCCGTGATCTCTAACATCTAAGTGACCTTCAAGAAATTGCACTTTTCTGTACATAGATAACGAGAGGGCTTATTTTCTGTGATGACTAAAGTGACCCTTGCTAAGTCTTCTTAATGCGGGAATTGTGTTCTTTTTGTTTCTCTGTATTAAGAGGCATTTTAGTAATGTAAAGACACGGTTAATGAAAAAAAATAAATACCTGGAAATAAATGGTGAAAGACTAATGGGCTTCAAGTTTCTATGTTAGTCTGAGAATTTATTTTTACGATAATTAATCGTTCATCAGGGGATTTTCGTTCAGTTCAGGAGTTTTAACTATTGTTTCTATGAGAGTGTACACAAAAGCTGTATTTAGTATAAAAAAGGGTCAATTAGACTTAGTAGATGGTTTCATTTGTATGTGCTTTAGTACAAAATTGAATTCAGGATTGCATTCTAATGTTTACAGGGTGTTATATTCGTTGCAATAATCTTTCGTAATACATCATATAATCAAGTACAGATATGAGGCATTGAAATGCAAAGTGGTGTAAGTCACATTTTCAACTTTTTTAGCTGAGGGCAAAAATGTAATCTCCATATTCAATTTATAGGGGAATTGCCATTAATTACTATTTGCAATATTATAATAATTATTCTGAAATATAATTTGTTCAATTTATAGTGGATTTTTTTGTAGATTTTGCAGTAAAACTCTTTGTACTCACACCACTTGACTTACTGACTTACACCACTTTGCCTTTCACCGCCTCATATGTAATTGGTATTACATTGACAAAAAAGCAAATGAAATTTTAAATGCGTCTTTTGCCGGAAACAAAAAATTCAATGATATATTCACATTATAAATATTTAACGAAATTTGTTTTCCTCATCCCACTCTATTATTGTATCAGTAAAACAAATACTGTTATTACTTGTTATTTATGTTGTATAAAAATGATTCACAATAAAAATGATAACTAATTAAAAATGATAATTAAATGAAAAAAATGATTCACAATAGAAAGCTACTTACTCGAAATCAAACGTGTTGATTTTTTATAATGATTCAGTTACGAAAATTCTTCAAAGGATTTATGATAATATTTCTATGATTAAATTATTTTGATAATCTTCCAGGGTTAACAGCATAATCCTCCAATGATATCTAAGGTGTTGGTGCGCAACTGTGCCAACGACGCAAACCAAACTTTCTAAATACTGAATGTATCTACAGGGTGTCCAGCGAAGAAGTACCTAATTTCAAATTGAAAAATCTCCAGAACAAAGATCTGTAGAAGAATGCAACAAGCGGTATTTTTATCGTGAAAGCTGTCAGAATTTTATACACTAATTTTCGAAATAGTTACAAAAGCTGCTAACAGAGGGCGCTGTTAGCAGCTTTTAGCAATAGAGCCGCAGGCATGGATTGAACTCTATATTCCCCGGACCTGAAGCCTTGTGACTGTTTTTTGTGGGGCACATTAAAAGATACTGTCTACAGGAACCATCCCATCACGCTGAGTGAGCTTCAATCGGCGATCTATGTGGCAGCTGAATCAGTTTCTGTTGAGAAACTACAGGGTATGATGGCAAATTTTATTGCTCCACCTCCATAGAGCGAATGGTGGACATTTTGAAAAGATTATGATGTAGTGATTGCAAAGACTACAAGTTTATATAAGCATGCTGATACGAGTTGTACAGCGCCATCTGTTAGCAGCTTTTGTAACTATTTCGAAAATTAGTGTATAAAATTCTTACAGCTTTCACGATAAAAATACCGTTTGTTGCATTCTTCTACAGATCTTTGTTCTCGAGATTTTTCAATTTGAAATCAGGTACTTCTTCGCTGGACACCCTGTATATATCTATTGTGACGGCGTGACAGCCAGGGACCGACTTTGACCCAATGGGGCCCTGGGCAAAGCAGACTTTGGAGGCCCCCCGTCCAAGGACAGATCCAGAGTAGGGCACATGCCCCACAGATTTCCACATGAACATGTGAGACACAGTCCCATTTTTCAAAAGGGAGGAAATTTTCAAAAATATGTACAACTAATACTAAATAGAGGGGACCCCATAATTTTGGGGGCCCTGGGCAAGTGCCCCACTTGCCCATGCGGAAATCTGGGCCTGGTGACAGCTACAGCACGGATATCTTACCGTCAATTGAACTTCCCAGCGAGGGCAGAGTCCCACTGGCGAGCTGACTCCTTTTATTAGTTCAAGTAGAAGAAAAATGTACAATTAAGTCATTCGAGCCAGATGCTCGCTGCATAGGATTCTTTCATCTAGACGTACTACATCCTGCGTCTCATCTCCGAGTACTGGCCCGTTGTCTCCTCAACTCGATTCGTCAGTCCTCTAGCGCTGGGTACTCTGTCGATAAACTCTCTCTGTCCCTCTGTGTTCCCGTTCAAGTCAGGTATATAATGTTGTCGGAGTTCCATGGTCATAAGACTTTATCTCCTATAAGTAAAATACATGCATCAATATAGATGTGCTCATCAAATAAATATTAGAAATAGGCCCTCATCAAGTAAAAATATATTTTAAAATGAAACATGAATGTATAGATTAAAAATAAAGAGAATTACAAATATGTACATAAAAAGCAACCACCGACATCGATTCGGAGTTAAACGTTTAGAAGCCACGCGCTCTATCACTGGGTCAGAATTCCCACAGTTGTATAATGTGAAAAAAAGCTTAACTTACAGGTATAACAGAATATTGCACGGTTGGGATTCGAACCCTGGCCAAAATTTCAGGAAGCACGCGGTATTCCGAATGCGCCACGATGTTGCCATGCGACTTGTCCTTTTACCTATTTTTTGCAGAACCACTTCCCAAACAATGGGCGGTTCTTTAGACCTCCCATAGGGAGGTCTTGGACGGCGCAAGACCTCCGAAGACGCCTGGCGCCGTCCTATCTGCTCGCACGAGACGCCTGACGACTTGGAATAACACACGTTAGTAACCGATTGTTCGTGTGTCGATTTCCTGGTCACACCTTCTGACAAGTGTACTGTTAGCGGCTAGATGAAAAAAATCACCGACTAAAAGGCAAAATCTTCAAAAGGGCGGCTAAAATCAAACAGCGCCCCCAAAGGACAGTAGTTTTTCAATTCCATGAAATAACCAGGTTTAAGGGAAAATTTATCCACTACGTCACACTTTATGTATAATGATATCGCGCTCCAATCCTTGGTTCCCACTTGGAGATTGAGCATGGGGGTAACCAATGTCGACCCTCGGAGAGTTGAGGCGTAGTTGGAGCTCGTGTGGACACACCACGATGTTTATCAGAGGTCATATCTGGTGCAGATGAGTCAAGCTGTTTGGTTAATTTCGGAGGCATTCCGATTAAGAGTATAAAATCCATGGTTCTGAGGTTCTGTATATAACTTCAGTAATTATTTGAAAATTAAACACTGTATATAAATTTTATGCTATGGTTCATTGCCTGACTTGAGAGCTTTGCTGAATTTACACTTACTTACTTACTTACTTACACACACACACACACACACACACATATATATATATATATATACAGATAATATAGATATAGATATAGATATAGATATAGATATATATAGGTATAGGTATCGATATATTCGCAGTGTTTGTAATGCATACCATTCAACTGAATCCTAAAGTATTTCTCCTTCAATGGAGTATTGAATATAAAAATGTTAACGTCAAACTTTCAAAAACATTCAAAATAATTCTAAAAAATCTCAATCATTGAAAATACTTATGGAAAACTACTTATAATTGTATCTATCATTATACTGCTTCAATGAAAATGCAGTGCATTACGCCCGAATTCATAAAAAAATTCGGGCTTAAAGCAATTAATAAATTGCTTTAATCCAAATTAAATTATATTTGGATATAATATAATTTCCAAATTTTATTATATCACGTAATAGGAAAATTCTAGTTTTCTCACAATGGGAAATAATTTTTTTTTAATATGAACTTTCATTTTAGTTTTAACAGTCATGTAATTGATTTAAAAATGTAAAAATCGTAAATGAAAAGTTATTTTTAAACTGTTTGATATAATTTTAGCAAGAGCACGGGTTAATAAAGGAAAAAAAAATATAAGCGTAAAATAAAACTTTTATTGAATCCATATTATTTCCTTCTACCTTCGATTCCAAGAAAAAGAAATTGAAAAATCAAGAGAAAATTATTTAAATAAGTTTAAGAATTAATAGTATTATTTCACTGTATTGCAGGAATGTTGGATAGTAATGCATTTCTGATTACGTTACTTTTAACGTAGGATTACGTTCCTCCATAACGGTCCGCGGTAAAGCAAAATTTCAGACGGTAAAATCGTCGTAGCGATTTAAAAATCAAGTGTGACTGAATATTATTTCTAAAAGATGTTTTTTTGTTTTCTCCCTTTTTCTCCCTTCAAACTTAACCAACATCGATAAATGAGGTACCATTTTAAAGATTAAGATCTCCTCTTCATGCGAATTGTTAATTTCTTTAATGTAGGCATTTTATTAGTTAAAAAAAAGTAACCAACGATAAGTAATCCTAAGTTAATATCCCGCGGTAGTTTCGTTAGAGGAGACTACTTGAAATTTTTTTTCGTCAATTTAATGTGACGATTGTAAAATTTTTTAAAGTAAAATCATGGATAATAATTCCTAAATTATTTTAAAATTATTTAATATGACGTTTTTTTGGAAATTTTTTATGGAAATTATTCATAATAATTCTTAAATAATTTTTTATCCCAATAAAGAGGCACTTGTCGTAAAATATTCGCATCTACTACGGAGCAATTTTACTGCCCATTTTATTGCGGGAGCACCATATAGGCGGACAGCATTACCCCTATGAAGGGACTACACGAACGGAGGCATTTTTAGGGGCGCGACGCCAGGATTCGATCCGAGCACCCTGAGCACCGAAAACCAGCGCGCTGTACCACTGGGCCGCCAAAAGCCCGCCTAAATAATTTTGTTGTTGTTTTCCGTCCTAACGCCCCCTCGCTGGAGGTTCCAGACCAGATGCATATAGGTTTTGCAGGCTGAAAAGTGCGGCTCTGTTTTATAATAGCACCACGAGGGTCAGAGTCCGACTTGGCTAAGTGCCACCACAATTTTACCGAGCACCCCTAGGGCCGACATCTGCGGGGATCGTACCTTCCCGACCCACTGAACTCCAATAAGGAATTTCCGGTCTACGGATTTAAAATGCGGATATCCGGCCTAGACACGAAGGTATTTAACAACGCTTGTCGGGATTCGATCCGAGTACCCTCAGTATCGAAAGCCAATAAATCATTTTAAATTCCTTCATTCAATTAATTCATTTAAATGAGCTTAAATTCCCTAAATCATTTTATTATTTTAATGAAACTAAGAAAATAATACATATTTATATCATTTTTCGACAAATTCCAATCGAAATAACATTTGAAGCAATATTTCGTGGAGATATTTGTTTGTATCAAATAGCATTTAAAATCCGTACTTCAACGGAGAAAAGAAAAGTTTAATCATGAAATATATTCAAACAAATGGAAACAATTGATAGGAATCAAAGTAGCGGTATAAATGTTCATCATTCTCGAAATATTTGATGGTGAAAATTTCAAACTAACAATAGAAAGCGTTAAAACGGCTTTCCAAAGTCAATGCGGGATGCAGGATATGTATTTGATTAATGCCCTGGAAATGTGGAAGTGATTTATTTGATTAAACTGTAGGAAATGATCGAAGATAAGTAATCTAATTTATTGATGAAGACTAATGGCAAAGAATGGTTTATCATTCCGAAGTTTTGAATACTCATGATCGTAAAGGTTAGTAAAATTTGGAAATAATTATGGCATTGTATTGTTTTTTTCTGTAAAATCTTTGAAAAACATTTGGTGTATCTCAATACATATTTATAAATTATTTTCTGTAGCCCAACAAGAGTATTCTAAATGGGAGATTTTTTCAATAGTTACGGGAATTAATTTTGTTTTAACCCATTAGTGCCTAACGTCCTTTTAAAAGGACGCTTACATAATAAGCTCTAAATCACTGAATTTTTTATTTTTTCGATCCAAATAGCAGAATATCATGATAAAGTGTTGTATTTGTTATTATTCAACAGTTGGCGGCACTACATTAATGCTCTATTTCTGCTTTGAAGGTCTAAAGTCAGAATTAGTCGTTTTTAGCTTTTCAAAAGGGCGTCTCGCAAAAAGTAAGTTTATTTTATTGTTTTTCAATGTTACGAAAATATTTTATGCTGTTATCAAAGTCAATGCTCTTTTCTTAAATACGTATCTTTCAAAATTGTTAAAATTATTTTTTAACACTGTTATATTTTCTTTTGCGTAGCGTTCTATATATAGGACGCTGGGCACGGATGGGTACATGTTTTTCTGACCTGTTCCGCTATACGAATGCGTCTTTTTTTCTCAATTTATGATGTTTTATTACCACAGAGAAAAGGAAATGCTATTTATTTTCAGAAAAATGATTTTATAAATTATTTTTATAAATAAAGATTATTGAGTATTCCTTATTTATGAAAATGATTTTAAAATAAATGTTCTGTTGATTAAGGAATGATTAAAAAAATTTCTGATTTAAGAGAAATATTAGCTTCTTGATAATGTAATGAACGTATTAACAAATTAGCCTCTTAAATGCAAAAATTTTAATTAAAGGATGTGTTCTGTATTTAGTGATTTTAAAAAATAAAGAAAAATTACGAAGTACATAAGTAATTGTCTGGATTTTTTAAAAATATGTGTATTTTAAATGTCTATAATTTAATAAATTTAAAGAATTTTGTATTTTAATCCAAATTATATTTGATCTAAATATATTGAAATAAGAAATCGATAAGTTTTAAATCTCTTATTCATATTTTTGTTTTTATTTTAAGTTTGACTGTGGAGAGGCATTAGCTTTAATGGCAGAGTTATCTGATAATGATACATTCCATGAAGCGGATATTTATTTGGACCTACCATCTAATGAAGTTACCGATGACTGGCACTATAAGGGTTAATAGAACAAAAAATGTCCACTTGGAGATGTTAAATCTGTTAAAAAGAATAGCATGGGAAGTTTTGATTTTCAGAACAGCAAATATTTTAAAATGGTTCGGTGGAAGGACAATAGTGTCGTTACTTTGGGGTCTAACCATTATGGTATTGAACCAGTAGCTCAGAACCAGTAGCTAACCTTGAAGCAACACCTGAAGCAACTAACCTTGGAAAACTTAAATCATATACCTAATAATGTCATAAAGATCTATACTGACGGCAGTAAAATTGACGACCTTGCAAGTAGTGGCATTTTTATTGAGGCTCTTCAAGGCAATTTGACTCCTCTTTGTTGTCGTAATCCTAACTTCTGTTCAGTCTCCAAACGTGAATTAATAGTGATAGAAATGGGACTCCAATCAATTCTCTCCGAGAAGGATTACGGCGAACTATGGATTTTATCTGATAGCCGCACATCTCTCCAACATCTAAACAATTGTGGTTACTTATAGGTGACAGGACCAGTAGCTCTACCTTGCTTAAGCTAAAAATGATTTCGTGTCACGATGTTCATTTTCAGTGGATCCCATCTCATGTGGACATTCACGGGAACGAAATGGTGTTTAAACTATCTAAGGAGGGCTGCAGTCACTCCATCCTCTCCTATTCCGCCTTGACTTTTCTGGAATTATTTTCATGTAAAAATCAAAAATTTTGGCAAAGTGGTACCCATCATTGGTAAATGAGTATTAAGCTGGGATTTTTTCTAGACCTGCTGTGTGACAGAGGCTCTCTGACTGTGCTTTCAAGACTTGAAAGCTGTAACATCAAGTGATTCTCATTCAATGAGGGCAGGAAGGACTTCGCCACCTGTACCAAGTTCCACGACCACCAGGCTTCATCAGAGCATATAATGGATTCCATGGGCCTCTCTAGAGTGGAAATCTATCGCAATTGTCTTCTTGTGCTCGACTTCCTGAGTGTCAGTTGACTTATGGATCTCGTCTGACTTCGTCAGACACTGGAGGATAGGCAACAATACCAAAAACATGCTTATATTGAAAATATGTTAGTTCGATGACATATCGGTAGCATTTTCGATTCCCAAAACCGATTACTTTAAGCTAAATTATAACAAAAATAATTTGACGAAATTTTGCTCTGTATATAAGGTGTTCTCCTCCCCCGTAGTTCGACTACTTCATTTTGTTGAACACGAGTAAAAGTTCCAAGTGCGTACGGCATATTGATGATTTTTGTTGTCACTTGTTGATTTTTTTTGTTTATATTAATAAATGTTATTGCTTTCTAAAAAACCTTTTGATCATTCAGTCGAGTTGGAGAAAGTCCTTACTTCCCCACAGTGGTTAACGTCGGGGCATTTTATATCTCGGCTAAGGTAGGGATAGTTCTTGTGCTATCACCTCATAAAAAGTATTCTTGGTTCACCCATATAGCGACCCATATTCTCTGGTCTTTTCGAGCTTCGCTCGTGTTTCACGACGAAATAGATTTAAAAATCATGACCAAACAAATGTTTCTTTTTTACACTCTGTTTTGAGTATTAATGTGCGGAAGATGTCTCTTCCTACTAAATTGATGATGCTGAACAACTTTGTAATTGACTTTCTCCCGTATCTCGTACCATTTTTGAGATAAAAACGCTAATTCCAAAATTTGAAGATAGATGACGCTGTATGTGGTCTCATCGAGTAGCGCATAGCCTTTTTACTATACCTACACACCAACTTTATTGCCTAAGCTGTCACCGTTTAGAAGTTATGGGGATTCTAACGGTTAAAGTAGGGGACCCTGCATAGAGGAGAGCATATCACAGTAATTATTCCGCCCTTCAAAAGTAATTATAGTGTAGCAGTAGGTAGCATAACAAAGCAAAAATTCCATTTAATTTTAATAACCATCCCATTCAAATGTAATGTTGAATTTTTCAAGTTGTTTGACTTATAAAAAGTATAATTATACCAAATGGGAACAAAGCTCAAAGCAGAAGAAGAGAAAGATTAACTGAATCAGTTTCCAAAGGTTTTTCAAAACTAGAATGAAAAGTTTGGGAATAGTTAAAATTTTTACATTAAAAATGCAATAAAATAAATCAAATAAATTTAGGGTAAAGAAAAATATGAATATCAATCTTAAATATTAATGCAAAAAAAATTATAAAATAACAGAATTTAATTTCCTGTAATATGTAACAGAATTTAAAACAAAAGTAATCAGATAAATGCTCAAAAAGACTTTTTGGGTTGAAGTTGATACAAAGGCTGTTTTTATAATATTGTTCCAATTATTTAGAGTGCATAATATAAAAGTTCTTTTAAATGGCTAACTTATAAATTTTTGAAAATGGTATTATGAAGATTAAAATACTATTAAACTAATCTAAGGAAATTATAATCAACATAATTGTTATAATTCTATTATATTAACACTACTATTACGCTAATATTTTTCATCATGTAGCTGAAATACAGTACGGAGACAAATAATGGATTGACATTACTTGAAATATTTTATAGGATCTTTCAAAAATTTTTGAACCTTGCAGCTTTTAAATCTTTTGCTAGAAGTTCCTAAACCGCATTGAATTCAATATGCCAGAGATTTTCAATCCTATCCGTGGGGTCCCGGAAAGGGATTAAAGTCCCCTGACGTTAATATATAATTATACCTGGAGACTTTGAGTGTGTGAAACCTGCAAACAAAACATATCTATGCAGGAGTAACCTCAGCCATTTTTTGCCTCGCCTTTAAACGTGCTATACTTATCTTCATTTAACCTCCACTGTTCTTTATATATATATATATATATATATATATATATATATATATATATATATATATATATATATATATATATATATATATATATATATATATATATATATATATATATGACACGACTGCGACTCAGCTGCAGAATAAGCGTAGATAAGTCCACTGTGCGGGCGAAATACATAAAAATGAAGACTCAGAGATTACAGGAACTCCATATCGATGTCGTGGCGTTTATTAAAATATTAATTAACCAGTCCGGTCCACCAATTTGACTGAACCCCTCCAGCGGGGAAACGCGCTTCCTATCTCTATAAAAGATATCCCTAAATTATGATTTGTTCTTTTTCGCGCATTATGCAAAACGGGCCAAGCATCGTGAGCCCCTCTCTCGTGTTTTCGAACATTCGACGATTGCGTAAGACAGCGCGTGTGATCAATTACTTATTGATGACCATGAACTCTCCGCTGCGAAAACAACACTTTGCAAACGTTGAGTTCAGTATATTCATGTTAGGGAATCATTCTTTTTTATTAAAACCCCGAATGTCTGAAAATTGCTTGAAATTCCCGAATTGATTTAATTACGTTACATGGGCTTTTTCTATATATATATATATATTTATTTATTTATTTATTAATTTAGTTAGTTAGTTATTTACTATATGTGTGTGTGGCTTCAAAGGAATTGATGAAAAAGGGCATGGACTTACAGAGAGCTCTTTTACCGAAGAGAGTAGAAAATATTATGTTTAGAACCAATATGTACGTCGTTAAAGTTTTAAGAAACTGCTTCCTATTTTTTCGGGAAAGAATTATATTTGTCTAAAAGATTACATGAAAGAATCTTTTCATAATTTAATGGGGCAATTATTTGTTATCAGGGAATAGAAATGATTGCTACCAAAGAATATTTGAAAAGTTTCTCAAGAAATAATTGCCGCAATTTTTATAAAATCTCTTTTCTTAGCAAAGTTGATGTTTCAGGAATTTTCCATGAGCAGAATCTTCAGTATAAAAATTCTCTATTCTCATTTTACGGCAAATTTTGATTCAAAAGGAATTTAAATTTTATTTTCGTTGCAACTGAGATTTTAGAATGTTCTTCAATTAAGACTTTTTTTCAAAAAATAAAAGGGCGGAACGAAATCTATTTCGAACACGTAAATTTCTTGTTCAAATCCACTTTGTATTTGGTGCCTACTTTACAAAGTTTTATCAGAAATCCCCTAGTGATAGCTTGGCAGATTTGCGATATTATACAAATAATAACCTTGTTATCATTTATAAACGTATACAAAAAGTTAAAAATAGGATTCTAATTAATTTTATAACAAAATATCGTAGAAAACGTAGAGCAAGGAAAAGTATACAAATATGCACTTCATACTTAGAACATGATTTTAAGTATATTATTTGGGGAATGAAAGTACATTTGACATAAATGAGATACAGAATAAAATTGGTTTGGATTAAGTAGCGATTATTTTAGTTTTAAATGAAATAGGAAAACATACATCGGGGAGGGCAGATTGGGCTCCCACATTTCTGAAGGTCACTGAGAAGAGAGAGGGTGGGGCCGGTAGGGAGAAGCGCTAACAGTACAGGCGGATTTCTATTTGTCAGTCGACACCATGAATTGGTCCAGTGAGCATCGCAGTTTCGTTAGCGAGGCGTTCTTAAAATAAAAACGATACTATTACCATGACACAGATGGCATTTAGAATGTGCATTGGATTCTATGCAACTGATGCCATTCCTGATCGAAAAACAGTCTTGCGATAGACTTCAAACATGGTCTGCATTACCTAGGAAACCAAGTAGTCGTTCTCGGAACATTGCAAATAGTACTACATGTCTACTATTCACCAGGAAGTTGCCACCATTCACCAATAGAAAACCATCAGAGTGGTGGAAAACTTTAGAGATCGGCTTTGCCAGTGCATTGCAAATAACGGGGTCCACCTGAAAGATGTTATTTTCAAACCTAGTGGAAAAAAACTAGACTGTTAGTACTTTTTGAAAATATAAAGGGGTTTTTCTGTAAATTATTTCCTTCATTTTTTAATACCTTTTGAAGTGTGTGTGTGTGGGTCAATTTTGCCGCACGCTGCATGCTTTGTATGTGAAATATGCCCAAAAGAAAAAAAAAAGACCAAAGATGAAAAGGCATTGCTTAAACACAAAAGTAACATAAAGTATAAACCCTCAAAATTTCACATTTTAGGTCTGATTAAGAAGGATTTATATCTTTTTTAGATCACTTTACTAATTCATATTACCTGCAGCTTATAAATATTAACTGTTGATAAGATTTATTGAAATACTGTGAAAAATAAAGATTTATAATTTAAGAGAAATATTTTTTTAAATTTACCTGGCTATTCGTTAATACATAACGAAATAAGGAAATTATTTCGTAATATACATAATGAAATAATGAAATTATCGACACCTTCATATATTCGTTAAAATATATTTTATTTGAACACGCGCAGAAAAGATAGATATTTTAATGCATATCCTCGTGTCGCCATTATCTACATTTCAGCCATAAAAGATACTCTGCTCTTTGATGCATAGATAAATATTTATTCATGATATAGAAAAATGGGGATATTTTATTTGCTTAACCCTCGTGTCAGATATGTTTTTACGAGTTGTTTTTCTTGGTTTCAAAGGAGGCAATATTCTAATCAAACTGCATGTTGGTTCTTTCATCATGTTCCTCAAAGTTATGTAAAGTTTAAGGAAACGTATGGGAAATAATACATTATTGTTCTTTGAGCTTAAAATGGATAAAAAAATATTTATAATGTAAAAATGGGCTTGTAATAAGCTTTAAAGACAAATAAAAATAAAATGAAATAAATGTGTTCATTTAATTTATAATACTACATAGATTTCACTCCATGGATTTCAATTTATTTTGAACGTGTTGTTTCAAATAAATCAAAATTGTCTGAAACCGAAAAGATCTAGAGAGAGCTTATTACGTTTGACATATTAAATTTAATACACTTTAATGCGTTATGACCATAGAGAGCAGAATACGTTTTAAGAGAGTAAGCAGAAACAAGGAATATTTCTTTGAGCATGTTAAAAATATATTTTAATACTCTCTTACGGCGATATCACTGACCTCGTGGAGGTGGCGGGCAACGTATCGCCCTGTTCACCTGGTGATGTTACAAGGTATATATGACGCCACTGCCTTCACGGTTAATTCTGAATCTGCTCGAACAGTGCGTTTTCCCATTTCTGAAAACAAACGGGGCTGAGCGTAACTCTCTAGGAATACAAATAGCTAAAGGAAGAACTTCCATGAAGTGTTCAGAGGTTGTGACGTCATACGGCGATATCACTGGCTTCGCGGAGGTGGACAACGAATCACCCCGTTCACCTGGGGATTTGTACCTACTGAATGATCCATTGACAAAGTTGCCATAAAAAATCACGATGTGCTTTGTCGATGTGCTCGGCCATATTGGAAGGAAAAGATTATTTCATGATGTGTTTTAACATACATGCTGATAAGAAAAAATAAGCACATTGATAAAGTAATTCACATGCAGCGATATAGGGATTCGACTGATACATATGGATTCCTGCAAAATGAAAACACTCAGCGTCGAGTCACTGCTTATTGTGAAAATATTTCAGGGGAATTTGCATTCTACACAAATTCCAAATACAAAACAAACTGGATCGCAGGAACCATGGGCAACAAATTGCTTTACATTCAAATTAATGTACCAAAATGACGTGATAAATATTTCTGGCGAACCTTGTTCCTAAAGAAGGGCAATGACACTGTTTGAAAAAGCAGAAAGAAATACAGTTTTTTTCTGCTAAAACATTTATGCTTATAAATTTCCTTTTACTGCAAACGAATGGTTAATTGACGGAAAAATTAATAACATTTACTTGATACTGAAATAGTCGATATTTTGAATATTATAGCTCAGCAGAAACCTCGCCTTCTTTACAGGACTTGTTGAGTTATCGTTTGCACACTTGCGACGAGATTCGGTGAATCCAGGGGCAGACAGTAACAGGACACAGTCAGTTAACTGTACGTTTTCTCGTAACTTAGAACTATACTTTTTCTGCCACTCCTTAAAACTGAATGCGAACTGCATCTTTCTATTTGGAAGCGCGCATTTTAAATTCACTTATATTTCGTTCGTATTACTTTTATGTGATAAAACTGCTTATAGGCATTTAAATTATAGTTTTATGTCACATGCACTATATTAAATTACATCTGACGTTAATGCTATTATAAAAGTATATATTTGAGGCACTATTTAAGGATTAAATTGAAGCATTCAAAATATCTTAAATTCATTTTCTTTCCTAAATTTTTTTCCATGACATTGTCTTAGAATAAAGAAAACTAAAGTTTTGTTATAAATATTTGTGCTAAATTCAATTTTATGTGGAAATATTCCCACTGGAATTACTTTGTTAATAAAATGAGAACTACTGTATTTTTTCTGGAACTCCTTAAGACTGAATGTTTGTTCATGTGAACTGCATATTTTTACTTGAGAGCGCACATTTCAAATTCACTTATATTTCCTTCGATAGATGCTAGGATAAACATTTGCTGATACCGAAAATATCGGGGAAATATATGTCAGAGAAAATCGCATTTATTTAACAGAGATAAATATGTTTTCGAAAGGTAGAGCTATTGACTAAACTAAAAATCATAATTCACTACACTCGATATATGAACACGAAAGGAACATTCCTAAGTCATCTTAAACGCCTAAGCTAATATTATCTATCGAAACAGACTTTAAGAAGTAATAAATTTTCTAACTAAAATTAACTTTAAAATTTCGCTTGTGTGAAAACTAGAATTCAAAGCTGAGTAGCTACTTCTGTTATGAATTTCAAGTGTTCTGGGGAAAGAAATTGAAACTATAAGCATAAAAATGCGCATTGAAGGCTAATATTATTTACGTGATCAGTCGAATCAAGAAAGATCTTTCGAAATAAAAATATCAGCCTTCGTAAAACAAGCAACTAAATTGGTATTTAAGAGACCCCAAAAAGCAGTCAGACTTGAGCGAAGAAATCAACACCATGCTAATTACTTACCGATAACCAACTATTCGATTCGTGGTTGTAACTAGTGGTGGGATTCAGCCGGTTCGCACCAGTTCTGTAGAACAGATACCTAGTGTAGGTATCGGTTCTGCGAACTGTTTGCTAATGATGGCCAGCTGCATCGTTCACAGGACAAACAAATTACAAAAAAATTACAAAATAAACCTACCCTACACCAGGTGGCTGGTCCAGTCTAATGGAAAAGAATGGAATCCTACTTATACAGAGCAAAGATTGTTAAGAATAAATCCCATAGCCTAGGATGAAAGCAAAGAGAATTGCAAGTGAGGACGTCAATCAATCAGCAGAATGGAAATATCTTCAATAACAGTTCGTCAGGCTTTTAATATTTTAAAACTCTTACTTAAAACATTATCTAGTTTTGTGAACTTATTTTATTGTTTTTATTGGAGTAATTAATGTATAAATTATTAAACTATCTTTCGGTGTATCTTTTGGTGTACTTAAATTGATAATTAGGATATAGAACATGTTGTTAATTTATTTGAATCCCACCTCATACCCCTTATTAATGAGATCTTTCAGTCTTATTAAAATGAACCCCGAGAAGTTCGATGGTACGTATTTCTGCTTTTTCAAGTCTTGAAATTTCTGCTACTTAATATGAAAAAGATTTGTTCGGGCCGAATACACTACACCGTCATATTTTAGTTGATTATTTGAAAATTATGATGTCTTAAATCTGCTGTTATGATCAAATACTGTTCTAGGTCAGCTCTAGGTTCCAATGCAGAAAATTTGCCTAAAATATTTATTGGAAAATTAAATTAAAAGGAAAAAAAGTACACACACACATACATACATACATACATACATATATATATATATATATATATATATATATATATATATATATATATATATATATATATATATATATATATAACCTAATATGTATCAGGTTTTTGGGAATATAAAAACAAAATTCAAGCAGCATACCAAACGAAAAAGGTAACCCTTTTGTATGACAAAAATATGTATAAATAAATAAATAAATTCTTTATAACTTAAAATAAAGTGTTATGCCTAGAACTGCAGTAATTTACAAATATATCTCCAATTTAATCTCGATAGCTTTCGTTATCTGCATAAATAAAAGGCAAAAAACTCACATCAGTAAAATACATAATATATTATGTATCTGCTTACCAAAACAATTTACTAATATTTGATTTGTAATTATAATGCATTCACATGATATGCCAATCCATCGTTCTATCTCATTGCCTTATTGAAGGTCAAGCATATAATATGAATCCAGATTTGGAGAATATTTCTTTCACAACATATAATATGGACACACCCATGTAAGGCATATATAAGTCTTTTTGTCATTCTAACACAAATATAATTAATGACCACCTTGATTCTTCAGTCAATTCTTTGGAAATTGAAACTACATGGCAATCTTAAAATAAGTCAACTCCAAATGCTATTATTTTAGCTCGTAAATAGTTTTTTTATTTAAATAGGGAGAAAAGGGGAATGAACCGATATATCTGGAATTCAAAGCCACCGATCTGTCCACTAGATCGTACCACGATGCAGAAAAAAAAGGAAGTTTTACGCCTCCAAACTTTTTAATGATATATTTTAGTTATATTTTAGTATTTTAAAATCAGTACAAACCAACATTCTTTAAAATATTCCAATTTTAGTTTGCTAAATAGCTCAAGTTTAAAAAGCCATTTAAAATATCACTTTCTTAGATTTCTCAACTTCGAAATGTCGGAACTTAGAATGAAACGTTTCTTTTTGTGAGTTCTTTCACTGTAACATTACGCTTCTAGTATTACAGTAGTTTTACATTTTTACATTAACGATCTGTTAGAGCTATATACAACCCTTTAGCATCATGCCTTCTCAGACCATGATACCTGCACCTACAAACCGATCTTTTACTGTAATTTTTTCTCCATGATACCTTGCTCCCACCTCTCTTCAGATTAGCTGACTTCCAGAATCACTAGTTTGACCAAAACGACTCGAATCAGTTAAGAGTACCATGCCCCATTGCTGGGCAGATCAATCTTTGCGATCCTTGCAACATTTTAGGCGGTGTCTCCGATGTGCTGGCGTTAGAGGAATGAACGGTCTGGCCTTCAGTAAATAGGCCATCATTATGCAAGCGTCTACCCACCTTGAACCGCAACACTTGCTGTCGCCATCTGCAGTTGCTTACAACATTACCTTCCGTCTGCCTTCTGTCTCTTTATGCCTGTAGGGCGATATATTGGTCCTTCCTTGGTGTCGTTTTCTTTGTGGAAGCACCACCGATCTTTCTAACAGCTGTCCCCGTTGCTTTAGAGGTCTTCCAAACACCTCAAACGATGCTATGAGGGATACCAAACTCTTAAGCTACATTGTTCACCCTGCGTTCTTCTTAAAGCTTACCAATTATTCTACTACACGTAATGCGTTTTAATTGTATCCTACTAGGCATTTGTATCACCTGCAACACAATTTCAATTCCCTTTAACTTCTTACAACAACGAGTACACTAACTTTCTATTCCCTAACTATTCTCATAAAAGCTGCTTTTATCAAGTTCAGCCCTGTCACGTGCAGTGCTACGTGACTATCTAGAAATTTACGTATAAATTTGTCTGGAAAGTATATATATATATATATATATATATATATATATATATATATATATATATATATATGTATATATATATATATATATATATATATATATATATATATATATATATATATATATATATATATGTATGTATGTATGTGCATATATATATGTATATGTATGTATGTATGTGCATATATATATGTATATATATGTATGTATGTGCATATATATATGTATATATATGTATATATGTATATATATATATATATATTCATATATATATATATATATATATATATATATATATACATATATATATATATATATATATATATATATATATATATATATATATATATAAATATTTATTTATTTATTTATTTATGTGTGTGTGTTTTTGTGTGTATACACATTCAAACTATTGAGATAATATTTCATCATTATGCTGGAAGAACTGAAATTACAACGAAAATAAACAGCAGAGCTGAAATTCCTATGATATGTGTGTCCGACTATTCAAGGAATATTTATATATGTACACTAAAATTATCGTGAAATTATCGTGAATAAATTTGTTTTTATGATTAAGCTGTAACAGCTGAAAGTTAAAGGGCATTATCTATTTCCTGTATCCTTTCTATAATTCCTATCTGTTGTTTAGTCCGCTATGTCACATGAAGTACTCTCCAAATACCTATTTTACATAATGTCATTGAATTTATCCATTTGTTTATTTTTACAGAATATAATCTGAATTTCATGCGTGCGGACTTAATGATTGTTTAGCAATTCACTCGTGTTTACATGGCACATTTTAGTCACATGAAATAAAATTCATAATGGGTGGAGTCTTGCATAATTTTCATGGATTGAAAATAGGAAGAATATAATATATATTTCATTTGCATCTCATTTCTATTTTTTTTTATTGTTTATTTATTTCATGGCATGTGAACTGAATTTGGTACATGCGATACCATCAATTTCAGTTCAGATAAACGTATTTTACTTATTTGATCTTAAACGATCAAGTAATTGTTGATCAAGTAATCTTTGTATATAATCTTTTCAAGTAAGACATTGTTATTAAAGTATCAACGAAATATTCAAACTGAATGTGAAATTTACTTATTAACTTACTTACACATACACACACACACACACATAAATATATTTTATAATGATTGATATAAATATGCTCTTCTGCATTGTTATCTATTTTGTAATGCAATATGTGATCTATCTATCAGCCTCGCAATGTAATTCCTAGTTCTTTTACTATTCCTATCTGTAACTAAACGATCAAACTGAATTTCATCCATTTTAGTTATTTATTATGTTGTTACTTATGTTCTTTCAACTGCATCAGATTTTTTTTATGAAATGAAATCCGAAATCCGAATAATCGCTTATGGCTATATAAGTATATAAGGAAGGAGAAAAATATGTGAACGAAATTTTTTTTTAACTGTATAATTTATTCTCATGAAAAAGCTTAAAGTGTTATATATATAGATTGAAGACTTGGGGCGAACCATCTAATTGAATGCGGTGAAACGTAAATTCCCGATAAAATAAAAATCTTTGAAGCATGTTCCTGAAATAAATTATTCAATATAGGCTTTCATATCTCAAAATTTTTCATTAAGAGAACGTATAAAAAAATGTTAATTTAATTCGTTTCGAGTGTAGGGTAAATATTTGCTTTTTGCAATATTCAAAATATCTCTTTAAAGAAATACTTGGAGTGCTTTACCGTAGAATGTTACATTCCTCAATCATTTTATGACGAAAATAAAGTTAAAATATTTTCAGTTTATTACTAAGTATGATGCAAATTGAAAATGTTTTACTAAAAATACATATATGTGATTTGAAAGCAATTATTATAAACCTATGAATGCTGTTAGTAACTAGTGGTGGATAATTTTTTTAATTTTGTTTCTTTTGATACCGATGGATATAACATTTACTTCTTTGTACATTTTTACTGAAAACATAATGGAGGGCAAAAAGTTTGTAGTTAACAGCATTTTTCTAGCAAAAATCTTCTCTTTCTCCTCTACTACATTGGAATCGCAATTATTTTAACTGTATAACTGTAACATACAATGAAGTTTCCCCTATTTCCTGTGTGGCGACTGTTATATAACTAAGAGTATTGCCTCAAATGCTTAATAATCTGTCATTATTTTTTTATCACGTACATAAGGTCATTTTAGGAGGCCAAAACGGCAGAAGAAGAAAATAACGTAATTTGAGAGCACATGACAGAAAAAAGTGTTTCAGAGAGGCAGTATTGTTTAAATTGTTTACTGCACAGCTCTTATTTGAGAATTTGCCTATTAAGATAAATAAATCCAAATCTGTAAGTTCATTAACATGGTATGATGATCATTTCGCCATACGGTGATTCCAATATCGGGGCTTATAACCAACATCTTTCAAATAACGGGTAATTTTGTGTACTTGAAAAGTTATATAACAAAGAATAAACATACATTCAGAGAGAGACCTATTGTCAGAAGCAATACAGAATGTTGTTAATGGAAAGAGTTGTCGCGGTGCCCCGCGGCTTTATATGGCAAACGGCCGAAATAGGAGATGTGTGATAGCAGGCAGCTGGAGAGAGGAAAATAATTGGAGATGGCATAATAGATATGAAGTAAACCAGGGATGCGAGATGTAGAGAAACACCATTGTGAAAAGAGTAATAAAAGAAGTCTACAGGGAGGCAGGACAGGATAATTGGAGTAGAATTTATAATAGTAATAAAATGACCTCACATACAGGGAGGTTATCTTGGGAAAGTGAGAAGCTGAAATGGAATATATTGTAGATACGCCCACGAGTTAAGAAACGGTCAAGAAGGAAGATAAGTTCAAATCACGAACGTATCAGAAGAAGGGCGTGGAAATGGAATTAATTGAAGAAACCAATGGTAGGTTCATGGAGGAGGAAAAGGAATGGAATCAAGAAAATATATACGGAGGAAAAAGAAGAGATAAATATATTGATGATTAGACAGCTCCGAAACTAGAGACATGTTGGTTTGATATTTAAGTCAGATAATTGATCGTTTGTATGCGGATGTTAGTTCCCGCCGATTGGCCAGTAGTAGAAGAGAAAGGTATCCAGCGAAACCCTACGTGGTGATGACAGAAATATACCTTAAGAGATTAATTACGATTGCGCCCTGATAAATTTGAAGTGTACGACAGAAACCGTCATAACTACGCAATCAGCCCCTGCCGACTGATAGATACCAGCCTGAGCCATCGCCTATACAAAGATGATGATGAGACACACAAGCGAGCTTAGCACATCATCGAATATGAGAAGTGAAGACTATTGAGGCGGAATAGATGAGACGCAAGCCAGATAGCCTGTCATCGTCGATCCAACTTCACCACAGACAGAGATCCCTCAGCCGGAACCGATGTCCATATATGTGATGAGAGGGTTTCCTTTGCAACCATATCAACAAACCACAGATTCCTGATCATACTCCAGTAAAGGAGGTAATGGATTTTGTTATCCAATCTATCTGGCTCACGCTCACTTCGCGCAATTTTAAACAAGTAATTCGAACAGGTTAACTCGCGCATATGATATATATAGTGTACATTTTACTGCGTACTGAGGATAGTTGAAATTAGACTAGTAAGATTAATGATAAATTGATTGTTTGAGTTGTTTTTTCATACTTATGAAAGGTTAATAATATTGAGTAACTTACTGATAGGGTTGGTTATGAAAATTTAATGTTTTTAACAATGGAATATTGATAGTTATATGAATGATATGCTTAGTAGAGAATTATAAATGGTAAAATTGATGTATTGAAGTATTATTTAGTTATTTTCATGAAGATAGTTATGTTTAAATATAATAAGCGTATATCTACGTGTGTTTGGCTATTAATAAACCAGTTTATTATTTGAATCAGAGTAATGGTGTCATTGTTAAAAATATTCTAAAAGTACTAACCACTATACAACTAAATATCCCTGATACAAAAGTCAGAAAGAATTAATCAATGAAATTATTCAGTGTAGCACTGTAATGCACATCAAGGTGTATGCATATGCTATTCGCAAGGCCTTCAACATTATGGACTATACGAGTAAAGACATTTTTTTTTCTCCTATCCAAATAAACTACTCCTTTCAGACAAACACAGTACTATTTGGGATATTCAGTTGGATTTAAGAGCGATCAATTGAGTTATTGGCGAAAGCAAAAACACAGCAGAAAGTTGATGAATCTTATTACTTGTTGGCTCTCTGTAAAAATCAGGGTAAAACAAAGATATTTAAATGGGCCCGTTATTTTCTGGATAACAACACCATCGGCTCGTGAATTGGGGTTGCTACCAGAAAGCCTTTATATTAGTTTCATTGGTTCCTACTGACCAATAATTTAACATTTTCTTTTCAACAGCGGTCATTGACAGTGGCTGGACCTGTGACATGATTACCTCTACCGCAATTTCTGCAGTCGTATAAAAAATGCATGAGGCACTCTAAAGAGAGGAGTGTCGTATGTATACCCCTCGCATTTCTCCTATAATCATTGAATATTAAGCTCCTTAGGGACTGCCCACATCGAACTCTTAAAGAAATATACACAAATGCCTTACACTGAATACTCCGTACAACACATTTGAGTTCAAGTGGAACAAGAGCATGGACTTCCCTTTCCAATGTCTAAGTAAATGTTCAGGAACGCTAGAACAATTTCGGCATACTTAAATATCCATTAATAGGCATTGTGCCTAAATATCATTTATAATTTTTAGGATGAGGTCAAAACCATTATTCATATTCAAACGTCCTGCTCTCCAGAGGACGGACATGCGTACTGTCATCTCAATGGTACAAATGAATATTCATTTAGAATAATTTCATAAAGTTGTAAAGCTTTGTCCAGTGCATTCGAGTATTAGAATGCCTGCACATAGCACGGGTGTGTGGCCCCTCACGCATAAAAGTTAAATGCTTGGCCTAGTAAAGGACTATTGTAAATAATGTCAATATATAATCAAAACAACATGGCGATATCGCGTTGCACTGAAAAGACGGTTATATGATGAGAGTTTTTTAAGCGGCAATGAAAAAAAGCCAAGTCAGCCAGTTGCCTAAATTGAATGTGACAGTGTAGTTTCAAAATGTTATCACAAGTCAACTTCAGAAAAACCTGAAAACACTGAGAAATTTTGAAAAGACCGTACAAGTACAAGAACGGACAATTTCGATCACTCATGGATAAGTTTCGAAGTTCAATCTCTGATCACATATGACGTCACAGATCAGAATTTTAACGTGCAAATGTAAGAATGACAACCTATGTCAAAAATTAATAGAATGAAAATTTAGAGGCAAATACAGAAACCAGTTATACAAGGTCTGACAATAAAGTTCGGTGAATAGTCCTGTAACATTAACGTAGAAGAAATATTAACGAAAGTTACCTTACTGTCCTTCGAAATAGTCACCTCCCATAACTATGTACCGCTGACGTCTGCTATACATGTTCTGGAAACTTTGCAAGAAGTCTTTTCTTGGGATTGAGTTCAAAAGCCTCGTCACGTTTCGTTGGATGTCAGGAATATTGTCAAATCTCTTTCCTTTCAAAGCGAGTTTGAGTTGTGGGAATAGGAAGAAGCCTGGAGGATTGAGATCTGGCGAGTATGGTAGATGTTCAATTTGCACCCCCCCCCCTTTTTTGCCAGGAACTGTTTGACGATATTGGCTGTGTGAGGGCGAGCATTGTCGTGAACAAAAAACCATGAACCTTGTTGTGCGTACTGCGGTCGTACCCTGCGTGGACATTTCATGAAACGGGTCAAAATTTCAATGTACACTTCAGCATTCATCGTCTTTCCCTCAGGTAGAAATTCCTTGTGGATAATGCCTTGACTATCAAAAAAGGTGATGACCATCGTTTTGATGCGTGATTTTTCCGCTCTGACCTTTTTCCGACGAGGTGATGCAGGAGAACGCCGTTCCATGGTTTGCCGTTTCGTTTCAGGGTCGTACCTGAGACACCAGGACTCATCCTCAGTGACAATACAGTTCAAGAAGTTTGGTGTCGCATCCGCCGTTTCGACAAAATCCAGTGAAGCCTCTAAACGTGCCTGCTTGTGATCGTCATCCAAGTGATGTGGCACAAGACGACAACACGTTTTTCTTATCCCAAATTTCTGGGTAACGATTTGTCTCACAGAACAAACGCAGTAAACAAGCACTTTGTAAAACAAGTCTTACACGGAACACAAACGACGCTCAATTGAACAACGGTGGGGGCAGATGGTCAACACCTACCGCTACACAGGTGCACTGTTTTGTTTGGCCAGTGTTGCCAGATCCGCCGTTCTGACTTCATTCACCGAACTTTATTGTCAGAGGTTGTATTAAGGATGGATGCAAAGCTTGCTGAACTCAAGATGTATGACAGAAAAATTTCTTGGATGCCGCCTCCAATATTTCAACAATATCGTTCAACGCTTCGTTAGAAAACATGTAAGAGGTTGTACGAATTTTAAGGACAAATGAGAGTTGCTACTTCCCATGTCATAAAGACATCCGAAGGAGAGGTTAGAGACTTCTGACTTCAAAGAGCTAGATGAAAAGTAGGACTGCCAAAGCTTTAACAAAGGCCCACAATTAATAAGCGAGATGCAACTGACTTCATAGACAGAGATCACTCGGATGCCGGCATCCCGCTTAAGGGGGGAGGGGTGTAAACAGTCGAAAGGAAGGGGGAAGAATAGTCATTTTAATTTAACAGCTGAAAGTTCTTAATAAAAGTCATGTCTAAGGTTATGTTACATTTAATTCCTACAACTAATGATAGTAATTGATAGCTGTAAATTTTTGATTTTGTGCAAAACAAATCATAATTACAAGTTATATTTCTGAATAAATTAGATAAGACTGTTTAAAACTTCTGTTTGAATAAGTACCAAACTTAGGATTCAGTTAACAGTTAATGTTAATAACCATTTATTTCAGTGAGTGTTCTAAGTTACACTGAAGTAAAATTTAAAATTTCTAATAAAATGCCAGTAAATTGCTTAAAATTAATAGAATTATTTATTATAAATATGTTTTTACCGTGGCTAAATATATAGCACAAGATGCAAATTCGATGTTTATATTTGAAAGAAAAAAAATTCTTTGAGCCTTAAAACCATTTCCTCTTTTTAAGCATTATGTATTCACAACAGCACAACTTACTGATTAGAATTGCAGAACAAACTGCACTCGAGAATAAAGACCATACACATTCGTTCCCTTACAACTTGCCTCACGCGTAATTTCCTGCAAAATCATCTCTCATTTATGCGAGGCAAAGTAATGGGCATCTTGTGGAAAAACTGCGTTGTGCTTTCATTATTAGAGTCTTCCCGCACTTAGGTAGCAACTGGAGAGTTGGAATTTATGCGTAAAGTTTCAGCTCTGATAGCTTATTCACATTTTCTCAGCCGATTTCTGAGAGCCTTGTCTAGTGTCTCTGTTAGTTATTTGGACGTGTTTCATGGAAATAAGGAGAAATAGCAGTGTTATCGAGAGGTTCGCAATTGTTTAATCTCATACAGTTTCCTTTTATGTAAATTATTTTTCCAGATTTGTTTTTTTTTTTGCAAATATATATATATATATATATACAGGTGGTTATCAAAATAATGGAAACACCTATCAATATCAGTGATGTTTATGGATGTGCTTCGTATTCCTTAAAAAAAGGTCTGGCCACCAGTATTTTTTTATATAATATAGTGTATGTATTAGTCTACTGTCAGGTAGTAGTAATGAAGCTAAGGGCATCGTGCTTTTTGGGGGAACAGCGTAAAATGTCAAACCTGGCAGACCTTGCGAAAAGGGCAAATATATATATATATATATATATATAGGATGTCCGGGATAAAGGTATCATAAAGTTATGACTTATTTTTCCGGAACTACCCATTAGAATTTACATATATTTATTTAAAAAGAAAGAATATCTCATCAAGTTTTAATATCAATCATAGATTTCGATCATAGTATCATAGAGTTCGATGTGTAGACATTTTGTAGCACGGCTAACGTCTAAATGGTAATCCTCTTCTCTCCAAGTGTTTAGTAGTATATCAGGAGTTATTAGACTATTTTGCTTGGGGATTCATTAATTTCGTTGTGTATAAACAAAAAATTTAAACTGTGGATGAGTTGAAGAAGTGTATCATTGAAGTAATTTGTGTTATAACTCCTGATATACTACTAAACAGTTGGAGAAAACTGGATTACCATTTAGACGTTTTTCGTGATACAAAAGGTGCACACATCGAAATCTATGATCGAATGATACTATGATTGGAATCTATGACTGATGTTAAAACTTGGTGAGAAGTTCTTTTTATTAAAATAATTTTTTTTTAATTATAAGGGGTAGTTCCGTAGAAATAAACTATAAATTTTGGATACTTTTAGCCTGGACATCCTGTATATACGCACAATGTGTACACACACACATATACACACACATATATGTATATATTGTTAACATAATTAAGATAGTATTATAATTAACTCTAAATAAATTCAATTAAAATTTAGTCGCCAGAAGGGAAAAGTGAAACTATGAAAGTATGCTATAAAATATTTAGTTGAAAGAAATTTTATATTCTTGCCTAAGTCTGCTTGAAAAGAGGTGATTTAAATTGCTTTTCGGAGAGGAGGGGGGGGGGAGAAAAGAAAAAAACATTAAAAATTCTTAGCTTCTATTTTACACAGAGAACGATATTCAGCTGCAGATTTTATGTTGTTCTGAAATAATTATCGCCTTAAGTAGATGTTTGTAACCAGAATGTGTTACTTGACTAAGGGGGTGTGCCAGTTGACGTTAGAAATTTCTCATCTCCATGTAAAGCTATGGAAAATTATCCTCCCAGGTTTTTCTAATGGTGCAGTAGCATATTTTTTCATTTTGTATTTTGTACATAAAGGAGGTATTTAATGAAAGAGGGTGTAGGTTTTCTAATTTCGAAATCTTTGCAAGTTATTTTTTGATGGACGTTAAACCCTTGATGGCTCTCTCAATAAATTGAAAACCATGCAAGCTACATTTAAAGATAAACTTTCAGCTGCAGAATATGACAGTATTGTACAGAATTAAAAAAATGAGCACTTTTTCATGTATATTTAATAAAACACCTATAGAAAATCTCCCCAAAGCTTAACATAGGGATTTGTAGGTTTGAAACGTTTATTGATCTACACCCTTAAAGAAATCCCGGTTTAGAGTGTATTTAGACAGCATATGCGACTTTCGAGTGAATCCTGATAAGGAAGCAATACTTTTTACGTTATATTTCAAAATCAAGAGCCATGTATTTATTACCTATACAGTTATGGTATTTCACATAATTTGTTATTTTTAGAACATATTTAATTTTGAGAAAGCTAAAGGAAAAGATCTACTTTATTTTTAATTGTAGTTCCCCTTCCATTAAACACTAAAAGAAGTTTACATACCATATGTTTTAACTTACTTTTTATTTTCTACTAGCCATTTTAGATCACACATGACTAAGAATTGTTGAAATTAAAAAATATTGATATAGAAAGGAGTAAATTAAATAGGCTAAATATATACTTTCAGTACAAATTTTACATCTTATATATATATATATATACACACTTTGTATTCATTACCACTACATATTAATAGACTTTGAACGTTTTTAAGCACATAACATTTATTTTGCATATTTCATCAATTTGAAAATTGACCTTTCTGTGGAAAAGTATTTATTCTTTTTTTGTCCTACAAGGATGCTACATTTCTTTTGATAGCAGATGAGTATACGATGCATTTCCATTCCGCTTATTTTGCTTTCTATAGAAGCAATATCTTCGATTTGTGTTTATAAGATATTGAATAGTTATTTTCTGTTGCTACTGGTTTTTAGTTTAGTTCGCTTTCCTTTTTTTTCACCTGTCCTGACTCCATTTTCTCCATGAAGCCACGTACTTCTTTCTGCCAGGATACGAAAAGCTAGTAAAAGCTATATTTAGGTCAAGAACGAGCTAAAGGAGTGTGGTTCTATACATGTCCACATTCTATCTATGTATCAATGGTACCTAGCATAAGCGTGCAAAGTTGCGTTGCTCTTTGCCGATGAAGGAGGCTTGTCAATAAAGACATTTTCACAACCGCAATCCCAACGTGCTACCACTAGGCTACCTCTTGCCCGCGTACAAATTTGTCTATCGTAGTACACATACATGAGTACAGGGTGGTCATAAAAAAACTTTGCCGATATATGGATCTCTAGCGACCGTTCTCTTCAACCGATCCAGATAAGATTTCAGATATAGTTATTCAGAGGTATGAGCTCGAGATTTTGTGAACGGCAACAAAGTGGCGCCGATGGTTACGGTTATAGGTACAGAAACTCGAAGTTTTCGAATGACAACGCCCACATTTTCCCCTCGCAAAATGCTCAGCACATGCGAAAACCCTAAATAGCGTTGGAACGGTACGTGTATCACAATAAAACGGACGCGTTATGCACGCACAAAAAATGGCTCTGCGAACGGCCTACAGAAACACGATCGGGGCGGAGGAAATTTGCATATGACAGAGGCAAGACACCAATTACTGATGATAACACAGATCGCAAAAGAGAAAACTTTTATTTGGATTACACATTTTCCACATAGGTGCCATCATTGTGTTTTTGTTCGCCGTTCGCTGAGCTATTTTTTGTGCGTGCATAACGCGTCCGTTTTTTTGTAATACACGTACCGTTCTAACGCTCTTTAAGGTTTTCGCATGCGCTAAGCATTTTGCGACGGGAAAAAGTGGGCGTTGCCATTCGGAAATTTCGAGTTTCTATACCTGTAACGGTAACCGTGAGCGCAACTTTGTTGCCGTTCACACAATACCGAGCTCATACCTCTGAATAACTATATCTGAAATCTCATCACGATCGGTTGCACGGAACAGCCGCTAGAGGTCCATATATCGGCAAAGTTTTTTTATGACCACCCTGTATATTAGTATGAGTACTAATACTATGAGTACTAACCAAGCCAGCGAATTAACTAGAAGTCAGTTTAGATGGAAAGCTGTGTGCCATGGGCTTGAATTATTTGGTGAGTTCTAGGACGCGCCGTGCAATGACATAACATGTGTGAGTGAAAATCGTAGGAAAGAACTTCCTTAAAATCTGTGTAGGTTCAGTTGGTAAAATAACAAATTGGGTGTTAGACTCGGGTCCGGTTTCCCTTTTGGTAGACAGTCGTCGACCGTTAATCAAACGTATAACGTAAAGAAAACATCTAAGGCTGAAAATCAATAGAAATACACATTCAGGGATACATGGGGCTTCGTTTCCCCTAAAAGAGAAATGAGATTTATGTCAGGGAAAGTAACTGTAAATAGGACTTCTGGATAGTTCATAGTGTAGAAAAATAGGTCTAGAGATGGGAATTTCATCCACGCCTTTGGCAAGTTTGAAGTTAGGCAGCGTATGAGCACTGCAGGTGATAGCTCAAAGTGCGATTATTTTCAATATATTGTATAAATCTATTTTGATTTGTATATTTTAGTCAAAGAACAAAATAAGTCATATTGTGTGTTATGTTTCTAATTTCGTTCCACAAAAATATGTAATTAGGTTGTAGAAACAGAATAGCTGATTGAATAGCTGATTTAGAGGTGAAATAATTGCAATAATTTTTCTTCTAAATCATCAACATTTGAAGTTGGTTCTAGCTGACTCTTAATACATGTATTTATAGTCGTAGTCGATCTTTGTTTTAATTTTTTAATTATTCACTTACATAGATTATTATCTTTTCTACTAATTAATGTAGCGCTTATGGACGTAATGTGTGTGCTTTACATGTAAAAACCATTTTTAAACATCGAAGAAAAGACGAATTTTCCTTCCTTTGAAAATGAGGAAAGCCACTTCGTTAAGTGAAATTTAATTTGTTGTACACTGAATGTTCCTCTTTTATGTAACACGAGTTAAAATTAATTAAAATTAAATGAAAACTTATGTTATTCATGCATCATCAAAGAAATTAATTAACTTCCGGAAAATCCTAATAAATTCTTCTATAATCATCGCTTACTGAGTCGTATATTTCTTCGAGTACAAAAAGGGATATGAATCAAGAACTATCTGGATCCTAAAGGTATTTGAAAGAGTAAGTTCAAAGCTGTATGAATAAATGAACACGTTGATTATAAATGACTTCAATGCGCTTGAAGGCACTTCATAAATCCCAAACGAAGGGAATTTCAAAGAATTAATTTATCTTAAAATGTTAAATTTATGTGTTATTGAATATTGGTACTGAGCTGTATATATTCTTGGTTTTGGAGGTATGGGTAATTTTTCACTGTCAGAAACGCTATACGTATCCTTCTAAAAGCTTATGAAAGTTCTTCATAGCTTAAATAGAAACTTTGAAGCTATAAATAATCGAGAAAAAGTGAAATGACGTTAAAAAATAGTCTTATTGTATACCACTGAATGATTAACGCAGTCTAAAAAAGCTTGTAAAAGGTTTTACAAATACTTTTACTTAAATATTCATTTCTTCAAGCGAAATACCTAAAGCTGAAAAAAATTGTAAAATGACAATTATTCCCTATGGAGGATATAATTAATGGAAATGTGTTTTCCTTTCAATAAATTTTTTTGTAGAAAATGTTTAATTTAATTGTTCTACCTCTCTGGAAGAAAAAGTTACCTCATGGAAGGAAAGTTATCAGTGTGTGTGGTTTGAACAATATCTTTTGTCTGTCTTACAAAAAAAAATCTTCATGGCTTTCTCTGAATTCTTTTTCCTTTGTTCGACGTCGTTCTGTCGTGATCACGTTATTGAATTCCTTTGAGAATAAAGTCGAGTCACACCTTCCACCCTCCCCCCCCCAAAAAAAAAGCTTGGACTGACGATATAAAGTGTAAAAAGCGTAGACGATATTTCAGCGGAAGCTAGTGCGTCTACGACAGCTGAGCTTTAGGTGCTGTCTTACGTCCCTGATGATAACTACCAGACTCGAGTCCGGTGTACATATGAAGAAGACTTGTCAGGAAATAGATTAATACACGCAAATAGAATTACTTTATTAAAAGATGACATCAGTGATGGACAAGAAGTGCTGCATCTTCTTCTTTCTGGATGGGGATACGGGGATACTTTTATTAAGACGAAGACTGATTTAAACCCCCACTTTTACATCCATGCTTTATGTGGGATTCACGTATAAAGCAAGGATATGTGCCTTAAATTCCGATGCCTTTACTGTGTCCGATGCCTTTGCCAAGGTAGAAAAATTAAAAAAATCCTAAAAACAAAATAAAATATTTGTGTTGCTATCCCTAAACTTTCTTCTCTCCATTTTCTTTACTTTAGCTCCGTATTTTAACCCTCTCCCCTTTTCAGGACAAGCTGCTATAGTCAAGTTACGTTCTAATCTATGGCCCATGCCCGATGCCGACTCGCTTCCGTGATTCCAGCTGAAGGCATCGAACTCACGGATCGAGAGCGCCCCAATCACTTTCTTCTTTTCTGTACTTCTTGTCCAATGATGGTTCTCCACTACTTACTGTCTGAAACCCTGTACTAGAGGGCATGGCCCAGGAAGGGCAGTTAGACCACTATTCCTATGGTCCTATGGTCCGAGGCCGTAACTACTTAACCGCTCTGCGGTTTAGCTTCAGTAGTCAGAGAAAAATAGTGTGTTCACCTGTTCAGCTATAAGAATTCGGCCATAAATATGAAAGGTGACTGGCATCGTGAGTACCAATGCCTTTAAACGTTTTAGAAATGAGTTGTGTGAGACTATTGGGCAAGTCACCCAACGTATGCTTTATCTGACTGAAGTCTTAAAAATAAAGCTCTTTTAAGTAAATCTTTGCCAGTGATTGTACGAAGCAAGCCTCAATAAAACCCTGCAGTTAAATAAAAAGCCTAAAATCTTCAAGAATCAAACGAGTGGAGATTATTAAGATATGCACTCTAGGAACACATGGGAAAGGGTTGTTAACAATTGGATGGCACTAAACACCATCATTGTTTGAACTCAAAGGTACAAAAATCAACATTTTACCAAGACCACCGAGAATATGCATTTATTTCCTTACATAAAAACAACTTTATCAGCAAATATTTTTAGAGTGCAGATTTAAGGGCAAAAAGAACTGAATTATATGTCCGCAGTCTAATGGAAAATTCCATTACTTCCATTAAGATATACTCTCCATAAATTCCATAAATTCCCTATACACTCCATAAATTCCATATGTTTCATAAATTCCATTAAGATATATACTCTAGGAACACATGGGAAAGAGTAGTTAACAATTGGTTGGAACTAAACACCTTCAATGTTTGAACTGAAAGGTACAAAAATCAACTACCGTTTTACCAAGACCACTGATAATATGCGGATATTTTCTTATCAAAAAACAACTTTATCAGCAAATATTTTTAGAGTGCAGATTTAAGAGGAAAAAGATCTGAATTATATGTCCGCAGTCTGATGGTAAATTCCATTACTTCCATTAAGATATACTCTCCATAAATTCCCTATACACTCCATAAATTCCATATTTTTCATAAATTCCATTAAGATATATACTCTAGGAACACATGGGAAAGAGTAGTTAACAATTGGTTGGAACTAAACACCTTCAATGTTTGAACTGAAAGGTACAAAAATCAACTACCGTTTTACCAAGACCACTGATAATATGCGGATATTTTCTTATCAAAAAACAACTTTATCAGCAAATATTTTTAGAGTGCAGATTTAAGAGGAAAAAGATCTGAAATATATGTCCGCAGTCTAATGGTAAATTCCATTACTTCCATTAAGATATACACTCCATAAATTCCATAAATTCCATTAAGATATATACTCTGAACACATGGTAAAGGGTAGTTAACAATTGGATGCCACTAAACACCATCAATGTTTGAACTCAAAAGTACAAAATTCAACTTCCGTTTAACAAGCCCACTGAAAATATGCGGCTATTTCCTTATCTAAAAACAAATTTATCAGCAAATATTTTTAGAATGCAGATGTAAGGGCAAAAAGAACTGAATTATGTGTCTTCAATCTAATGGTAAATTCCATTACTTCCAGGAGGTAATAGCTGAAAAACTCCAGAATATTAAAACACTTGAGCTAATTGTACACGTGTTCAAAAAGTTGTGAAGCTGAAGTATTCAAAATACACAGTTGAATGTAAGACAGTTTTTTTTCACCATTTTTAGTTCTCCATTAATTTTTTTTCCGATTACTGTCAGTTGGTTAATAATTATGAAAAGTAGACAATCGGTAAAACAACGAATAGCTTGTTTTAACGTTTCCAGCATAGTTTATACCTCCCTGTTGGATTTTTAAGGTATTGCGGTAATAAATTAAGAAACAGATATGAAGCCACGTTCTTTTACGAAAACCTCAATTTTAAGGAAGCAATTACTCCATTTAAAAAATAATAAACTAAAGTATTTCCGATAAGAGCATCAGTGAGAGCATCATTTCGTATTTATGTGCAGTTTTTTCTAAGGGGGGAAGAATGAAAACAAATTAGAACTGTTTTTGTTGTTTCGTAAACAACAGAGAAATAACCAGTATACCCAAATAAATTAACAAATAAGCAAAGATAAAAACAAACAACAGAAACGTACCGGAAAAACAAAATTATGTTCCCAGATGCAGATCACATGTATTTGAATATTATTCTTTCTTTGAACAAACATTGGAGAAGCAGAGGAAAGCGCCATTTCAATATGTATTTATTCATAGCTGAATGTCATTTCATTCAATGAGTATCTGAGGTAACATTTCATGTAATTTAAAACTACGTACTTTTATCCCTAATTGCTTCCTCATCGGTTTCCATATTTTTTTAAAAGAAAACATCTGAAGAAGAAAGCAATATATTTGTGAAGCACATTGTAAATATTTCAGCAGAAACACTTTCATTTTTAATATTTTCTCGTAAATAATTTATCTGCGTCTTCAAGTATTTTTTTACGAAAATTAAAATAAATGTTTTCAGGCAACAATACCGGAATGGCGTGGCCCAAAACTTGGACGGGCGAAAAATTAAAACAAGATGTATCAGAATGAAGGTCATATGAGAGTAAAATTATAATCTTCGGGATTAAAATAAGAAAATTTCATTTCAAGAAGTACAGTAATTCTCGGACTATAAGACGCGCCGGGGGATAAGATACACCTTCAAATTTATGGGAGGATTTTTGGAAAAGGATATTTTGTATTTTTTTGAAGACATGTAAAGATATTTTCAATTTCTTACTTGATAAAGATTAAAATTATATATAAAAATAATATATATATATATATATATATATATATATATATATATATATATATATATATATATAACAGTTCCGTAACTGACTCATTCACCGACTGACATACAACGCACAGACGAAACCGCTGGACCTAAAGGACTGAAATTTTGCATGGCGATTCTTCTTATAGTGTAGGGGTGCACTAAGAAAGATTTTTCAAAAATTCTTCTTAGATTTTTTTAAATTAAATTTTTAAGCTGTTTTATTAACTTTTTTTTAGGCTTGCATTTAAAATAATACTTTGAGGGTTATAAAATTTATATCACGAGAAAGATCATAAAAATTCCTTTAAAATGAAATTTTTTCGAAACTTTACCTCCATTTCCTGAGTTTTGGTGAATTTTTAAAAATTAATTTTTAGAATATAATTTATTAAATGCTGATCCAGTGATTTCATTTTCTGGTAGTTTAAATAAATTTATCGTCACGTGCATAACAACTAAATAAACAAAATATACTTTTTTCCTTGCTAATTGAACATTATCCAAAAAAATATTAAAATTCAGTAAAAGAAATGTTCTACAAACTGTACTATATTAACTGTACTATATTCTTTAGTATTCTTTATATTAGATTTAATTTGAATATTTTCTTCTACATTATTTTATCTATAAAATTATCCTTTACGATTTTCTTATAAATATATATATATATTACATCAATTGTATACATTGATCATCGAATTTATCATATAATATATATATATATTTGGTATGAATTGCATACATTGACCTTTGTATTTAATTTATATCTAATATATATATATATATATATATATATATATATATATATATATATATGTATCTGTTACACCATTCGTCCAGAGTTCGACACTGCGACTGCCCAAGGTCGACTCATGCCTCTCACCCCTTCGGTGTGTCCATAAAATGAGGACCAAGCATGCTTGGGAACTCTCGGGGTTCATCACCTGACTCAGTCAGGTTGACCACCTGAGATATATGCTGTATGGCACCCCAAGTCCACAGTCAAGAAAGCGGAGATGGGCACTACAGGCCTTTGTACACAACGGACAGTTGTGCCATTGGTTAGTATATATATATATATATATATATATATATATATATATATATATATATATATATATATATATATATATATATATATATATATATATATATATGTATATATATATAATATATATATATATATATATATATATATATGTATATATATAATATATATATATATATATATATATATATATATATATATATATATATATATATATATATATATATATATATATATATATATATATGTGTGTGTGTGTGTGTGTGTATTATAACGAGAGGATAAACGAAGATGCGGAAATGTTGACTTTTCACTACTGCATCTTCGTTTATCCTCTAGCTGATCAGGTTTGCGTTTCCTGTAATACATTCCGGTGTGATTCAGTTTTCTTTTTGAGGTTTCTACCTCCTCCAGAAAAATGCAATATTTCCGGCCATCCAGTGGGGTTGGTATGAGGTATGGTCCGATTAAGTAAACTTCGCCCTCCAGCCTCAGGTTTGCGTTTCCGGTCATACATTCCTCTGTGATTATTCCTCATCTTGATGCCTACTATAACCCCTCTGAATTTATTTGTCTAATTCGGCGACACCCTGTATATAATATTATTATGCATATATATATATATATATATATATATATATATGTGTGTGTGTGTATACAATAATATATTCCATCTATTTTTTATGTAAAAAAGATTCGTCTTATGGTCCGAAAAATACGGCATTTATTCATATTTTGATACCATATGTTGTTTTTATTTCCGTTAGTACTGTATTTTTTTGTGACGGTTTTCAAACCTTTTCTGTTATTATGATCTATTTCCCCAATCGAGATGGTGTTGAATGACTAACGTATTCCGTAGCGCAAGTTTAACTCGAGGTATCCGCAAAATCGATCTCAATCGATAGTCCAATCTATTTTTAAAGCGTATAAAAATGAACTATTTCCCTGCATCTCGGGGCCTTCTTGTATCAAGAATAATTTTATTTCCGGAACAGAGTTCACCAACGATGAAATACGGCTCTACGCCTCGGTGAAATCATTCGAAATAATTCCTGTGCCATCTCGGAGTGTCCCCTTTGAAGTTGAGAAATAACTTTGAAGTTGGAGTTAACTTTGATGGAAAACTAGTGGTATATTTGCCTTAGGTGCTTCAAACAGAGTCTTATGCATTTCTATGTAGTTTAAGCTTAATTAACTTTATTTAAAAAATTCCTTCGATTTTCTCAAAAGAGTTTATCAGTTAATGGCACATTGACTTGGAATAAGTACACGTCCCCGTCTTAAATCTAATATCAGAATCTTAAACTGTATATTTGGTTAGAAAATATTTATTTACCGGTCTTACGGAGTAGTTATTATTTTCCGTTCTGTTATTATGTTTTTAGTCTGTAAAATGTATATACATAACAGGATCCGATATTTTTATCATACACACACACACACACACACACACACATATATATATATATATATATATATATATATATATATATATATATATTTATATATATATATATATATATATATATATACATATATATATATATGTATGCATGTATGTATGTATGTATGTATGTTTGTGTTTGTATGTATATTGTGTGTGTATAAAGATTTATCTCTACAGTGATATAATGTCTACAGTAATATACATTAAAATACATTAAAAAACATAAATACATTAAAAAACAAGACGTAGTGCGTGATAAAGTAAAAAAAGAATAAATATTGAATTATTCGAATTATGGTTATGTTGATTAATAAGTTATTAATATTTCGTTATAATCTGAAATGTATATTTTTCCTTGTTATGAAATTTTTTAATCTTCATGTTTAATATTGTTGGCCCAGGACATTAAGAAGAAATATTTTCATACTGTATTTTTTTGTCATGTGTAACAGTTTTCTATGTTTATTACGTTGTCGAGTAACAATCTTTTTCAAAATTCATGTCTGGGAAAGGTAACACGCTTGATATTTATCCAGCCATTAAAATTTTTTGCAGTTTATTATCTTAAAAAAGGTCCTATAAAAAGAATTCTGCTTGCTTCTCGCAGAAAATTGTATTTTATCTTCGTGATATTTCCTTGAAGTGAAGACTTGAAAACTCTTACTATATGATTTTAATAAAAAAAATTTGGATTTTATGACACGGAAGAAGCATGAATTTTTAGACATACTTGCAGGAGTAAAACATTTGTTTTTCTGCATTTTTTCGAGGTAATCTTATTGGAATTTTATTTCAGTGTAAACCCCCCCCCCCTAAAAAAAAAACAAAACAAAACTGATGATACAGGAAAGAAGTGTACAGTTTTCTAACGTTTGAAAGAGAATAAATTGTATTCCCGAAGAAAGTGAACCTGTCATTAAAACCTAAGACAACGAGTTACACATCTTTATCCTGAGATTACTACTATTAAGCAGTTTAACGTCCCCAGATCTTCATCTCAGCCGCTACTTAGAAGGGGTATCTTTGACACAGCTGCGCTGAAACGCCTACATCCCACGGGGAGATCGAGCGTGGAACTGATCCTCGCAGTATTCAAGCGAAAAGGAGTCTCTGCGGACATACCATACTGTTCTGATTTCACCGGTAGTCATTTCCGATGCGGACAGATCAAGCGGTCAGGGATATATTCGGAGGCCATCCGAATGAGAATTTCTCGGTTTAAAGATAGTATAGGTATCTTTCCTTCGTCCTTCCAAGTTTGTGTGCACAATTCCTGTAAAGATAATTTTGTAAGTAGTAAACGCTGAGTATACATTAGTCTAATCTGGGGTCTTTCACAGATATGGGAACGTTATAGTGGAGAAAAAAGAGATCAATTTATGATAAAATTTATGATAATTTGTAGAGGAATAACAGACTTTTATTTTCGTATATGTTTGCTTAACAAATGTAGTTCATCACACACACACACACACACATATATATATATATATATATATATATGTATGTATGTATGTGTGTATATATATATATATATATATATATATATATATATATATATATATATATATATATATATATATATATATACGACGGGTGTTGATTTACGCTCGTTGTAATTGAAGAGATTGCAGTCACATATAATCCATAAATTAATTTGCACTGTGGTCGTAATTAAAGGACAGTTAATTAAACACATCATAAATTTACTTAATTTCCTTTATTCGTTCAATTTCACGTAACCACACCTCCACTTTAACACCCAGCCAAGCGCTCGCGATTTCCATAACAAGGAGCGCCTCGCCTCACGTCTGTTATCACTGAATCTAAATCCCGGTCTGCCTAACTTACTCTTTGTTTTACGTTGTTCAAACTCCCCAGAAAACTTCTAGAACATCTGCATGACGTCACACCGTAGATGAGGCTTAGGCTATGTACACATGAGAGCGTTGCAACGCGCGCTTTCTAACGCGCGTTGCATCGCGCGTTGAAAAGTACAACTGATCAAACGATTGCGTACACATGCAACGCTCTCTTCTACTAGAACGCGCGTTTGGAGAGTTCCACGCAGATCGCGCGACTGCAGCGCGCCTCGAGTTCCTGTATGTTGAATTAGACCGTACACATGAGAGCGTTGCAACGCGCGCTCTGGGGCAGTTGACAACTGTTTTTTGACAGGCATATTTCTATTTTTTTACAAAGTGCAGAATAAATAAGATATATATGAAATACATGAATTTTTCAAAATGAACTTATGCGAAATTTTCAAATGTTATTATTTTTAAATTTTTTTAAACAATTGAATTAAAATAAGGGAGTTTGGTGTTACATGAAAGATACGCGACTTCGTGCCCAATATACTAATGTATATTTTTTATTTTATGATTTATGTATTTTATTATTTTTCTGATATAGAACCACAAATATACATTCCCTGAGTACATTATAAATTTGCATTTCTTTAAATTTTCTCTCCACTTTCTATCTACAGATGATATTTTTTTAATGTAACTGCACACATAACGAACACATGGGTGGTGTTGATAAGTCGGATATGCTACGATTGATCTATGAAAGAGACTGAAAATCAAAAAAGTGGTGGCATAGGCACTTTTTTGCAACGCTGGAAATAGCATGTGTAAATTAATACATAATAAATACCGAAAAACATGAATCAGTCTCCCTGTTAGAGTACAAAATTCGTGTAACATTTGTGTCAAATCGAGATCTCTGCAAGCTTTGTGCACAAAGAAAAGTTCAATCAAAACTTCATTCAAACTGCAGCATATGTAATTTTTTTTTATGTGTAAATTAATTTTTTTTTTAAATATAATCAAAGTTAAATTTTCATTATATTTAAAATTGTTCTGCGTTTCATAATAAATAATTATATCATTTTTCAAACATTGTGATTAATTTTCAAAGTTTGAAGATTTTTTTAACCCTATAATACTGGAGGTACTTTAAAGTACCACTTCAATTAACTAGTAGTAATTAATTAAATTTTAAGAAGGTGAGTAATTATTTTACACTAATTTGTTAGTTAGTATTGAATTAACATAAATAAAAATTTACGTGAGTTTTCGTTTATGAATTCATAATTTGGTACGTAAAGGGTAAGGGTAAATAATATAGAAAATGTTTTCATTTCTCAATTTGATTACGAGTTTTTCTTCTGGAGAAATACTATCCCTTACAACGTTCTCACTAGGAGCCAGGTCATCCTTAACTATTTCTAATAACTCGTCAAAGGATGCAATCGACATTCTTAAATAGTAAAAAAAACTTGGGCTCATGTTTTCTTAGAGTGTTTTCTTTCGGGTAAAGTGTTACAAAAGAACCGTGAGTCAATCTGTCATTTAAAATCGGATGTACCCAGTATTTTCTTTGCCTTCGTCTTCGTGCTTTATACCTACGGTACAAAATCCAAACACATGCTGCCTCTTCAACTTCCATAGCTATACTGGCGCTCAACGTGGCGTTAACGCTACTATAGTGTACACATTCGGTTTTTCTAACGCGCGCTTTAAAGCGCGTTGCAACGCTCTCATGTGTACATAGCCTAAGGTAGAGCTTTCCTGTCAATCAAGTCTGATTCTATTTTTAGCTCCTCTCGGGTTTTTTCCCCTTTTGACTCCGTTGCGCGTTTTGCAATGTGAAAAATAGTGACGTTTGACGCCACAAAATTAGATCTGCTCTGAAGCCCCCTTTAAATTATCTTAACTATTCTCCTATCTCTTATAATGCTTTTCTCACTTACACTTACACACACACACACACACACACATATATATATATATATATTCTTGCACATTGTATAACTACACTGTTATGTTTAGCTCTAAGTGCGGAATTTCTGTTTATTTCGTTTGACTGTCATTTCATTCTTCCTGTAATTTAATATCTTTCTCTGTTGAAATATTTATATTTTACTAGTTATAATTGTCTGTGTTTTTAGTATAAGGATTTGTTTCAACTGTGCAATCTTTCATTCAAAAGTTAAAAAAAAAAGTTTTAAAATAATTTATCACCAGTGCAGTTTTTTTAAAATTTCGTTTGGCTGTCTATGCCTTCTTTATTATATTAATTTCTTATTTTGTGTTGAATTATTTACAAAGTTACACTGATATGAGGTATGCAACACATTATAAGTTTCTGAAACAATTCTTATATTGCTTCCACTGATGGCGATGTTTGATTAAACGAAAAACATGTGACATATTTCTTTCCCTATAAGTTTAGAGGTAATAACAAATAATTAATTACAATTAGATACTCACTCTTTCTCTACACATAACTCTCTACATATAAACACACAGATCCACACTTATATAATAAGCATATAAAGCAAGTGTCCATTAGTATTTATTCGCTTATACCTTTTAATTTACCAGGGGATAAAAAGCATACAATCAGACAAATAAATGAAAGTAATCTAATTACTCAGCCGAAAAAAGTTTACTGCATCCCTTACGAAATGAAAAATGATTTTTGCCCTCTAAAACCTGGTAAGTTACTATTTTTCTGGATAAGGTCTCGTGTCAAGAAATAAGGAAAAAACGAAGGGATGCAAAAATAATTAAATTAAGGAAAAAGGCTGCTATCCCACTGATTGCATAAGACTGTAATTAATCTAGTGTATTTCATTTGGGAGGATGCCGTGTTCCTTCTAACATAGCAGGGTGGATAAAAAAAGAGATAAAAATAATGATGATTTATCTAGTAGGATATGTGCTTTACTCTTTAAATGACAGAAAACAGATGCAATAGATCTAAACTAATTTTATTATATAAATGAAATACTTTTTAGAATTAAAGCAATTCACTGTTTTATTTTAGAAATTGTTTTATAATTAACATCGATTTTAGATTTTAGCTAGTCATGTTCTTCTTAACGTAACTAAATTATAAAAAAACCGATGAAACAATTATATTTTGTAAGACATTTCTTTTGAATCAATGTCTCAACCAATATTATTGAATTTAAAAAAGGACATTTTTAGAAGGATAAGTTAGTCCTTCACTTGCAGTCCTATTGGAATTTAGTACACACACACACATATGTAATATACCCATTACATCACGTCCTTAAATTATAACCTGAAAAGGAAAACTAGCTCATATTTACATAGCTGGAGCTAGACTAAGCCTGAGAGTGATAAATCTAAATGTGTAAGCAGTCGGGCCGAATAGTTTATTAGAGCAACAAAAGTACATCCGTTCATTTCAGAAAAATGGCTCTGAATAATATCACCTTTCAACATTAAACTTGAGAGAGCGAGATGAACATGTGATTATTATTTGTAGGGTCAGCAGATTTATGGGCTCGCGATGCTAACCCACTCCTGAATTGGGACATATACACATGTAGAAATGCAAAGGCGTGCGATTCATGGGAAGTTCTGTGGCTAAGGGTTTTCAAGTGATGAATTAATATTATTGGGGATTGGATTTAAGAAAGGGAATTTAAATGCTAGAATAGAGGGCATAATATTTTAGATATTACATACACACACACACACACACACACACACACACACACACACACACACACATATATATATATATATATATATATATATGTGTGTGTGTGTGTGTGTGTGTGTATGTAATATCTAAAATATTATGCCCTCCATTCTAGCATTTAAATTCCCTTTCTTAAATCCAATCCTTAAATCTGTTCAGTGGTGTATAGGTCACGCTCATCATCATGCTTCCACTATATATAGTGATTCCAGCGCATTGTATAACTGCAGTGATATGAGGTATACCATACAGTTTCCGAAATGTTGCTTATATTGTTCCTACTGATTAAATGAATACCATCTTACATCCTTATTCCCCCAGAAGGTTTAAGGTAATAACAATTAATAACAATTAGATACTCGCACTTCCTTTACATTATATATATATCTCTACATATGTGCCGGTGATTATGAAAGTGGTCCAAGTCATATATTTTTGCGTTGCGAAGTATTTGAAACTTTGAGTTCGAAGGTGAACTGAATGCTGTGTAATGACGCAGCAACGAACTCAATCTTTCCTTCTTTTTTTTTTTAAATGAATACGGAAGAACTTGCCGTGAGGACATTCATATATAATTCATTGCAGTTTTGCTGCCATTTTATAATGAGGGCATCATACAGTCTGGCCAGCATTACCTCCCTATGAAGGGACGACAAGAAGGGAAGCATTTTAGTGGCGCTTCGCCAGCATTCGATCCGAGCACCCTCAGCACCAAAAGCCAGCGCGCTGTACCACAAGGCCTCCACTGCCCTAGCAACTCAATATAACGGTTCAATTTTTGCAATTTTTCAACGATTGCTTCAGATTACGGTAATATAAAGGAATGCAATGTAAATAACCGATAAACTAATTTTTGTTTAGATTCTTGACTTGGGCCACTTTCATGATTACCGGCACATATACATACGCAGACCCACATTTATACGATAAGTGGAAAGCATAAGTCCATTAGTATTTATCTGCTTGCACTTTTTAATCTTCTTGGGAATAAAAAGCATACATCGGGACAAATAAATGAAAGTAATTCAATTACTCAGCCAAAAGAAATTTACCCCATTCTTACGAAATGAAAAGTGATTTTTGCTCTTGGAAACCTAGTAAGTTACATTCTTTCTGGATAAGGTCTCGTGTCAAGAAATATAGGAGAAACAAACTAAGGGGCGCAAAAATAATTAAATTCGGGTAAAAAGCTACTATCCCGTTGATTGTATAAGACACGCTGCCTGTAATTAATCTAGTGTATTTCATTTGTAAGGGATGCAGCGTTTCTTCTAACATAGCAGGGTGGATAAAAGAGAGATAAAAGTAATGATGATTTATATAGTAGGATGTGTGTATTATTCTCGAAATGCCACAAAATAGAAGCAATAGGGGTAATCCAGTTCTATTAAATAAAAAGACACTTTTAGAATTTTAAGTTATTCTATATCTTCTTTTATAACTATTTGTTTTATAAATAGCTTTGAAATAAACTTTGATTTAATATTTTAACAAGCTATGTATTTTTTATCGCAGATGAGAAAATAGATTCAATAACGAAATTTAGTAGGACTTTTGTCTTAACTAATATTATTTTTGGATTTAAAAAAGACATTTTCTATTACGATAAGTTATAACTTTACTTGCGTTTCTATTGGAATTTTGTTTTAAAATAAGTTTTCTAATTACCTACTTTTTCGTAACATTTCGTAGTCTCTACTAACTTTTCATAACTCTTTCATAGAAAATGGATAAAAACAGATAAAAGTAATTATAACTTATCTTGTATAACGGGGGGGATTGTTTCGTCAATCGCTGAGAACAGAAGCAATTTGTCTAAACCAATGTTATTTAATAAAAATACTCTTAGAATTTTAAAACTTTCCTTCACTTATCTTTATTAGGAGCTTTCCATTTGTCACTATATCTATATTTACTTACGTTTGCTATTTTTTAACTCTCTTCTTGATTAGAAGGATGAATAAAAAGCAGATAAAATAATTATGTCGTGAAAGTTTTATTTTTTGTTAAAATGTCAAAAAAAGGCCTATACCAAAATTCTAGAAAGGAGAGAGGGGCATTTTTTAGAAAGATGGGTTAGTCATTAAGTAATTTAATTAACGTTAATTTTAAAGTTAACTACATTTTTGTTTTAAATCTAACCTTATCTATTTTTCTACGTAGAAGGATAGATAGAATTTCCTGCAAAATTTAACAAATGATAATTTATCAAATAGTATATATTGTTTTTTTAGTTTTAGAAAATGAAAGTAACTTGGCTAAATTATTGTATAAAGGTGAACCAAATGAATGCGAGACTTGTTATAGCAGCAGTGGTTAAATACGGAGACCTTTGCGTTTGCGCCAGTAGATGACATATACTGCAAAATAAGGGCCTGTTCACATAGGAATCCGTTGCGTTGCGTTAAGGAAAAGATGACGTTGAGACGAAAATAAACCAATCATAGGCGTTAAAAATTTCATTGCTAATCGTTTGGAGGCCTATGATTGGTTTATTTTCGTCTCAACGTCATCTTTTCCTTAACGCAACGCAACGGACTCCTATGTGAACAGGCCCTTAAGCTGCTATGGTAGGTAAATGTCAGTGTGATGTTTGAATGTTTTTCAGCAAAGTGACTATGTTCGATCGTGATATGGATTCGTTGAAACAGAAGGTCCAACGAGTGGTAATTCAGTTTTTGACTGCAGAAGGTATTAGTGAAGACGACATTTACTGTCGTGAGATATGTACAGACATGTGATTAGTGCACAGAATCCAGATAGTTTAGGGAATTTCGTAATAGACGTTTGAGCACGAGACATGCCAAGACCTGCACGAGCAAGCTTGGCCGTCACCATTTTATGGACAGTCGTGGACGAGATCTGCTGCGGCCCTTTTGCTAGGAGGTCCTCAATTATATCTAGAATCATTGTAAATAAAAGGTCATTGTCACCCTTGCACTGCAACCTAAACTATTGCCACTGGATAAAGGGGTAGTGCACCAGTAGTCCCTACCCCTTTATCCAGTTCAATTATTTTACGTCTTAGCTGACCAATCTGCCGCTTACGTCAGATTACCTAATTTCTGAACAATAGTTTATTCAATAGAGTAGCACAAGACTGAAGGTTGTGTGAGGGACTCTGAGAAGAAATATGGCAATGGACGGGACTGAAAATCAAAATAAGATTAAGAGACGTTAAAAATTTCTTGACTTAAAATTAAATTTAAAAACAAGAATTTAGTTGGCACTATGACTACCATACTGCTTTCTCATCTTTCATCATTTTCGAACTTGTTTACATTAGTATATTCATTTATAATACAACTAAGGTATTTCTAGATATTTTTACACAAAATGTAAAACTCTCAGTGTAGTCTGAAACTGCAGCATTATTTTTCATTTCAGCATTAATTATTGTTTCAATTATTTTATATATAAACTGCGTTCACAAAAATGCTTATGAAATTTGTTTCATGAAGGTATTTTTTTTGTGATTACTTTCTTTCTTCTACCTAGAATAAAATTTGTTTTTATTTAAATTTAATATGTTAAAAACACTTATTTAATATGCATATTATAATTTAGCTTGATAAATATACGTATTAAAAATGATGTTTGATAAATATATAATTACTTTCTTTCTTCTACCTAGAACCAAATTTGTTTTTATTTAAATTTAATATGTAAAAAACACGTATTTAATATGCATATTATAAATTAGTTTGATAAATATATGTATAAAAAGGATGTATCAATATAATTTTATTAATAAAAGAATTATTATAAATGTATGAGATATTTTTTAAAAAATTGTGCCTTTACTATTTTTTATTTATAATAATGAAGATTATATGTAGTATCTTCCCGTTTCAAATTAAAATATGCAAGGAATGTTTAAAGCTTGCAGTAAAGTTACTGAGCGTAATTCGAGTCTCATCCCCTTGTTTAGAAATTTTAATTTGTTATATGAGAGCAGGTATTCGAGTAAGGAGCTTTTATTAAACATCGTTAGTAAATAAAGTTTGAAACTAATTACCTGAAGTTCAGAAAAGATCTTATTTATTTGGGGTGTATATAATTGATTACATAATCGCTGTTCCGCGTCAGTTAGATTGAAAATGGAATTTCTTACTGAGAACGTGATAAGGTACTACACTGTTTATATACGAGAGTATGTATGTATAAATGTAAAGGTAAAAGTAAAACATTTGATGAGAATAGAAGCTAGAAAAAAATCATGTTATATCTGTATAGTGTTCATACACACACACACACGCGCGCGAGAAGTAATATAATAAAACCATATAATATAAATATACACATGATATAACAAAAAAATACAATGTTTACTGAGTAATGAATAAATGAATAAGTAGTATATATATATATATATATATATATATATATATATATATATATATATATATATATATATATATATATATATATAAAATTCCCCCACACCACGGATTCCTGAATACTGCAGTCACACGAATGGGAATGGCACAGACGATGGAGTTATGCAGGGTATATCACTTATCGTAGACATTGCCGGAGTGGAGAGAATGACTAACTCAAAGAAAACATAGTCCTCATCTTTACCAGCTAAATTTCTTAATTGAAGGGTCGAGGGCGGCGCAACCGTAGAGCTGACACGGACGCTACATCACAAGCACGGAGACAGAGAAACAGGCGCGCAACGAAACAAACGCAGAAATGGACACTACATGGCTAGACCGAAGACAGAGAGAGAATAGCCCCGGCTAAAACGTTGGTGGGGCTTTTAAAAACTTCATGAGGTCGTTTTCATATGACCCTTGCACTTTGCATTTATAGGCCAGAGCAGATTTCTGGGCTCGATCTCCTGACCTTTTATATAAGATTTAGCACCCACGAGTCTGGGGGTTTAAAGGGATGTTATATTAATTACCTACTATTGTTTTTATGTTACTCACAAATCCTTTGTTCTTAAAAAGAAATCGAAATTAGTTTGTTTACGCCCAAGTAATTGTAAAGGAAAATGAAAAGAATTTGGAAATTAGAAACGGTTTTTTGTTTTGTTTGTTATATATATATATATATATACACTGAAGTGCCACTGAATTAGGGATAGCAAAGCCTATGCAAATTGTGTAGCGCTGCGCATCATGTATGCGCAAGTGAGGGCGCTGTGGTAACTGCATATATAGAGCGTACTGTGGTTGTTCTTAATTAGTTGTTGGAATTGCCAGTATGGGTAAACTGCCTGATTTAGACACCTTCGATCTCGGACAAATCGTAGGTGTGCGATGCATGGGCCATTTCTGAATTCATTCAATTTCCGAAATCGTCAGACAGCTAGGATTTTCAAGATCGACAGTGTCAAGAGTATACCAAGAATACATGGATGGTGGGAAAAAAACTAGTGATCGGGCAAACTGCAAAGGACAATTAGCCTTGACAGTGCGTGGTGAGAGACTGCTCAGGCGTATTGTACGTAGCCAGAGAAGCCAAACATTAGCTCAAATTACCACCCAGTTTAATGACGGTGCCAGTCGTACAGTCAGTAAACGGACTGTGCAACGCTCGCTTCACCGTATGGGTTTCGGGAGCCGTCGCCCTACGAGAGTACCATTGCTCTATACTCGCCATCGGGCTGCACGTCTTGCCTGGTCAAGAGAGCATAGAGACTGGAGTGTAGAGGACTGGAAACGAGTAGCATGGAGTGATGAGTCTCGATTCCGACTACTTAACGCCGACGGGAGGCTGAGAATATGGCGTCAGGCTCATGAAGCCATGGATCCTGCATGCCTGGCTGGAACTGTACAAGGGCATGGTGGCTCAATCATGGTCTGGGGTGTTTTTTCGTGGCACAGTTTGGGATCTTTGGTGCGTGTACCAACCTCCCTCAATGCAATTCGGTACGTAGAGTTGCTGGGTGATCACCTCCATCCGTTTATGCTGTTCTGTTAACCGCACGGTAATGGAGTTTTCCAGCAAGACAACTGTATCTCTCACAAGTCCCGGTTGGCTACTGGCAGGTTGGACGAGCATTCCTCTGACTTCTCTGTCATGAATTGGCCACCTAGAAGCCCAGACTTAAATCCTATTGAGCATCTTTGGGATGTTTTGGAACAAGGCGTGAAAGGCCATCACACAGCACCAAAGAACCTTACTGAATTATGGACAGCTTTAGCCAATATTTGGCAAGCCATTCCCGTGGAACGTTTCCAGAAACTTGTTGAATCTATGCCTCGTCGTGTGGCAGCCGTTATCAAGGCCAGAGGAGGCCCAACTCGTTACTAGTTAGGTATCCCTAATTCAGTGGCACTTCAGTGTATATATATATATATATATATATATATATATATATATATATATATATATATATATATATATCCTTCAAAGGATCTCAAGTAATGTTTTAAATTGTGTTCATAAAATAGTTCGCTCTATGCGAACGTTATTCATTTGAATAATGCCTCCTCACGTCGCTGGGATAGTTCAGTTGGTAGAAATAGGGACTCGAGGTTTGTAGAGAGGAGTTTGATCTCTTTCCTGTCTGCAATGCGTGCTGCCTTCCATGATTGGCTGTGATGAGAAAGTTTTAGGGACGTGTATCAAACTTATAGCAAAAATTCACAGGATAAAATGGTAAAAATTTATAAAAAATATATATATCCAGGGCCCAACGTACAATATCGATAGCCTGACGAGAAAAAGGGAAATAGTATCACACGCAAAATCACGTGAAAGCCATCTTCGCATTGTTTACGGTATTTAGTTCGAATGACTGCAACTTTAAGGAATGGTTCTCACATAAAAAAACATTTTTTTATCTATTTTTTATACACAAAAATCATTCAAATTTTAATCAATTTTATTAGATTTGTAAGCCCCTGTATATTAATGCAACATTGCTTTGGACTTACAGATCGTAATACGTAACGAAGACTTCTTCAATTCCATAGTAATTTTAACTGGGTTAGCTACATGTTTCAAATTATTTAATAGTTCATCCTCAGGCCGTATACATACAGGCCGGAATATTGGCGTGATTGTCGCAATGGATAATTTACAAATGCAACATTGACTGGTTTCTAACTGTGCTCTTTGTGTATTTTTTGTTTTCTTTAAAAGCTTTTTTTTTCCAATTGTGGAGGCACCTGTCTTTAGACATTCACCTGAATGTGAATTACCGGGCTCTTTAAAAAGTTAATTTAATATTTTAATTTCTCAAATATTCATACGTTTATCCAGTAAAATTTCGGAATGGTGTAATGGCAGTAGCTTGAATTAAATTTTGTTATACTGGATTTTCCAGGCATAAAAAGTATAATTGTTTGAAAACTTTCCTTTAACTGAAATGACGGAAATAGACAATTGCTTCTACACGTCTTAAATCTTTAGAAAATCAAGTCAATAAACATAGAAAACCTAAAACAGCATTAACATGTAATAAATAAACAACGCCAGTAGGATAATTACTTAGAGAGAGAGAATTAGAAGTAAAAATAAGGTAAGTACAGTAAATATAAGGCAAGTACAAGTTAATTTAAGGCAAGAAGTAAAAATAAGGCAAGGCAAGTAAATGCTTGTTTTGGCAAGTTTCAAGTCTTGTGTTGGCAATGTCAAGGCAAGTTTGCCTTATATTGACAATTATTCTCAGTCAATATAAGGCAAATAAAGTAAAAATAAGGCAAGTAAATAAATAACAAGACAAGTGTCAACTTAGTAAATCACAAGATTAATTTACCAAGTATGATGGTTTTGATAATGCATGTGTTAGGTAGTGTCGTCACAGAGGATTGTTTCTAATAAACGTGTAAGGGAAAAAAATGCGGTTAATCATTCTCAACGTCTTAGTACATCAGGTCAGGGTAGTCTTTAATAACAGTCCTTTATGTTTATAGATTAAAATAAACTACTGAAAACCTTTTTTTCTTTTTTTAGAAAAAGGGAAAACTCTATTAGAATTTCTTCCACTTTATCTAAACAAGTAATGATATGGATTTTTCTGGAATGCGAAATAACTTGAGGTGACTGCCTACGTTGAACATGCCATTTTTTGACTATTTTGGTCAACTTCATATTTTGCAAGAATCTTGTAAATCAATGTTTTCTCTTTTCAAAACCGTTTTGATTTTTATTCTCAGTCAATTAGAAGCAGAGTTATAGCTATTTTAATAAACATCGTCTAATACAAAATTGAAGTGACAAACAACTTTAGATGCGTCCATTTTTTGACAATTTTGGTCAATTTTATTTTTTGCAAGAATCTTGTAATTCAATCTTTTCTCTTTTCAAAATCGCTTAGATTTTCATTCTACATCAATTAGAAGCAGAGTTATAGCTATTTTAATAAACATCGTCTAATACAAAATTGAAGTGACAAACAACTTTAAAGGCGTTTTTCTCAGAATTATGTTTTTTAGCACAAATCTCTACCGTTATCATGATATTTCACATAATAATGCATATAATTTCATACAATTTTCAGGAAATGATTTAGATGCTATTGTTAATTAACGTACAATATGACGTACGTTATGACGTACAATAATTGATGTATAATAAATAGTTTATGGTTTGCGGCTGTTTTTATGAGGAAAGGAATGACGAACTGGGGAAAATTTTCGTATTGGAACATAAAATTGTCTGTATTATTTTTGCATTTTAAAATTTCTCTTAGATTGTAGGTCATTTTGAAGATAACTGTTATATGTATCATGTGTCAGAAGGAAATTAAAATAGTAGCATTAGAATTTTGTTCAGAGTGATAAGCGTTTTAGCTAAATTTCATTAAAAATTACTTCAAATTGACCAATTTATGAAAAAGTATGGTATTTAGAGAAAAGTTTTTTATTTTTTTATTTTTAAATGCTGTTTTACCATAAGAGACCAAAAAATCCTTAAAAAAACAATTTTTTAAGAAAATTGGCTCCGAACGTAGGCAGTCAACTTGAATCAATTTTTTAAAAATGGGGGATTTTTTTAATACATAGTTTTGGTTTATATCTAGAATGTAAAGCAGAAATTGTATTTTAATTTTAATTTGAAGAACATTTTAATAATTAAAATCTAAAGCAGTTTAATTGGATGATATTTCTAGTTTCTTTTGATGACGTTTCCTTCAGTTGCACCCTTATTAATCATGTTTACTAGTGTGTGTTATTTAATGAAAATTTGAATGTCGTCTTCAAAAAGTTTGATAATCTGAGTTAATTACACATTCCCAAACAGTATTAATTTCAATTTCTAACTTCACCATTAAACTCCGTAAATGCAGATGAATACTGTGTTGTAATAACTAACAGAAAAATGGATATATTTTTGTGTGTTTAATGCCACTTCTGTCTGGGAACTCATAATAGTTGAAGAGATCTCATAATTCAATTATTCCGTAACAGAGACTAGACTAGACACTTGAAATATTATCCTACTGAACCCATTTCCAGCCTTTAGAAAACATTAATAATTTCGTCTGAAACCTAAATAATAAATGTAAATTTACTTAAGTCAGCCAAGTATGAGGGAGAAATTATAGTACTGTTATTTGGAACTTAATCATCGAAAATAATAAAGTGCCATATGTCCGAGTTATTTGAATTGAACAAAATTTAGTACGTATTACTTATTTAATAAATTTGGGGACTATTATACAAGAATTATGTGCATATAATAGCTGAAGAAAAGGATGTTAACAATAAACTTAGTCGGTAGTGAACACACGAATAAATTCTTTTAAAAATAAATAGAGTGGATTTGATATGAAGACAACGGATCTTAATAAAAAGAGATTTATTTTAAAAAAACTTAGGCATTTTCGTGATTTGAAACGAATTGAAAGAGATTAGATGACATGAAAGATGAATGATGCTTCTTTTTTCAGACGTTATTGTTATTGATTAAAATGTATTGTAAAGGATAAAAATTGTAATCTCTAAAATTAGAAGTATCTTCATGATGTGAAGGAAATATTAATTCGTTGAGATTCTGTGAGTAAAGAAGAAAAATAATTATTATTATACATATTAAATACATTTAAAATATTGTCATGATCTGTCGTGAACTTCTAGTTTATCACACTTGGAACTAGGATGTAATGATTTAACGATAATCAACCCCTTCATCAGTGGGACCTTACAAATGCTAGTTATTATCGGGAACAGAACTCAGGGTATTAATCTCAATTCCGTGTTATATCAATTGATCTGTTTAGAAGACGTGACAAATAGCTTTATTATTTTTAATTTAATGCCTTTATAGAATTACAAGCTGAAATTCCTGTGATGCGAATCATTGATATCAATACATCCATTTTACCGGCTAACTAAATGTACAATGACAATGCAAACAATTTAAATTTGCTTCAAGTATATTTGATCCATCAAAGAAGGACGTTTACGTAGACGAGATGTCTGTTTAAAAATTTTGAGGATCTTCCACTGTTTAAGAGTGTTAATGGTGTCATTCATATCACATTCATCTATTGTTGAATATTAGAATTTTATGCATTAATTTATATATGACGCCCTTAAAAGAAAACAGTCTATGATATTTTAATTTATATCTCCGTGTACAAATTATGATACAAGATGCTTTTATGATTAACTTTCAAATCGTATAAATAAAGAAAATGCTGATGCATCAAATTACTACAGCTTCAAATTAATAGAGGAACAAAATTATTGCTCTATTAATTTTCACTACTATAATATTTTGATGCACAGTTTAATGCACTTTCAGTTTAGTGGCTTTACCTCTGTTATATCTATAAACTTAATTATTTTTAAATTAATGTAGTTAGGGTAAACATTTCAGTAATTTCCCCCCACTGATCACAAATATTGCTAAGAAAAGCCTGAGGTGCAGAGATGTTAGATTAAATTAATTAGAACTGTTTTGATGTCTAATAAGATTCTGGGAATTCTTCCCTTGAGTAAACCTCTAATACGTACTGTCAAATAACGCAGTTACCTTAGAATTGAAGCAAGGATATTCACTGAAGAACGGTACACTTTAATAATTTTTTATTAGCGTTATAATTGCGATTTGACTCCTCAATTGCAAATTTCCTAAAATGTAATTCTCCGAAATTGAAATTTTGACTTTGCCATTCAGACATGGATTGCTCGCAGTCTCAGAGGTGTCTGAAATAAGCATGATTAAGGATTTTTTCACTCACCTTGATTCACAATATTAATTAGCAAATTACTTATGTACTTTTCTTCTATTTCTTTAAATGTTTGACTGTTTTATTCATCCAGCCCCTCCCTGAAAAGATATATATATATATATATATATATATATATATATATATATATATATATATGTATGTATGTATGTATGTATGTATGTATGTATGTATATAAGGATAATGAATTGAAAAAAAAGAACATATGGATATGTGCTCAAAAATTCAATAACTGCCTCTAAATCTTGCAAAAGAAACTCAATATTCTATTTTCAGTATACGGGCGTTTTAGAAAATTTGACATAATTTGAAATATAAATATCACAGTAATTACATTGGCAAATATAATAAAACTTAAGAGGCTTATTGTTGAGTAATTAAATATTTATAAACCAAAATATGAATGAGAAACACAAATGTCTGTGGATTTCATCGAACAATTTTACAAATGTTCAGTATGCGTGGCGCCTGTGACACGGCACTTCGTTAATTCATTTCCTGCCAAACGAGCTGTCATATGTCATTGGTAACAGTTACGAAAGAGGGACTGATTCTCTGCTTGATTTACTCTACATATGGAGGAAGCGGTTGGTATATAAATAATGCCTTTGAACATACCCTCAGAGAAAAAAAATCACAAGGTGTCAGATCTGGTATTCATTTTCACAAAATATAAAGCATGTTATATAAAATATCGAAATAAAAATTGAACGTTTCTGCACATGATATTAAAGTATTACCACATCTGAAAGAGCAAAGTTATTAGACCGGGAAATGATGTCATTTTTTCTGAAACACCCTGTGTATTAGGCTTTTTTACCATTATACTAATTAAGTTCTATAAACTGCTACTGGGACCTGTACTGACCTATGCAGTGGGGATCTGAAAAAGTACTACTAAAGGTGAAAAAACTCTCGCGGACCTTGAGGGAAAGTTTTGGAAGGTATTCTAGGGTATGTAGAGGTTGACGGAATTTGGAGAAAAAGGTTCAGTCAGGAAATTTATAGACTATATAGGGAATTTGATATTATAAATGTCATAAAGTTAAACCGAATGAAATGGCAGGTCATATGTCAATATTTGATAACTCTAAAATAACAATGAAATATATATAATACTACTCCAATGACATAACGGCCGGAGGAAGACCACCCCATAGTCGGGCTCACGAAGTCCATAAAGGTTTTTGACGTTATAAAAGTAAAGAAAAACTGGAAAGACGAGGCTTCATGGTTAGTTTAATCGTGGCAGAAGACCAGAATTCACAATGGGATGCCATGCCAATTAAAAAGAATTCATTTTAATTACATTTAAAACTACAAAACGGAATAAATAGCCTATCATTTCAGATATTGCAGTCATAAAATTCAACGTTTTTTACAAAAGAAATTTAAATTCAGTCACCTACAAATTTATAAATTAATGTAGAATTCCATCGTTCCTATTCCTGTTCAAGGGCTATGCACTTTTAAGAATCTCTTATAAATATTAAATATAGGTTAGGGCCGAAAATTCTAAAAGTGTGCACTCTGCGCTTAAAATTTGACTGTTTGAAAAATTGCATATGATATCAATTTTTCTTCAGGCGAAATTATATAGCTTTATTTAGTAGTCTTTATAGGTTGAGTGCCCAAGGTAGCCTAGTGGTGGCGCGTTGGATTTGGAACTGCAGATGCTCGGTTCGAATCCTGATGTACGACATTAAATATCTTCGTGTCTAAGTCGGAATGTTAGATTTCTTCTGTTATTAGACGAAACAAATTGTAGCCTCGTTTTAAAATATACGGAACTTTCCTATCAAATAGAAATTTGACTTTCGTAGAAACACTCGTTTTATAAAAATAAATTTTAAAAGCTAAGGAAGTTTATTAAAACTTTAAAACGATATTTCCATGTATAAATCAACAATAAACGCCTTTGAAGTAAGATTTTAAATAAACTTCTATTTTCTTTTTTCGTGGGACATCTAACTGTGACCATTTGAATCCCCGTTTATTTTTTAAAGAACTGCAAAATGTATGAAAGCAGATTAAGTAAATTTTATCCTAGGGCTAAGTTATCTCAAAGGAAATACTGATGTGCCTCTGTTTTTATTTACCGAGGAAATGCATCGCGAAGACGTTTTCCATTTTCCTATGAGACGTTATCTTTATTCTGCAGTTTGGAAATTCAGCGAGAAAAGATTCGGAAGAAAAGCTTCTCTTTCGCTGTCAGCATTTGTGTTTGCGAAAATGCATTTTATTGGTAAAAGAAGAAAAGTAAATAAATAAAGAATGATTTTTATTTCCTGTTTGTTAAGCGAATTTTTTATTATGTAATGCACGTAGCTTTCCTTTATTCAATAAAATATAATTGCTAGAGAATTTCATAGCTTTGCATAGGGCGTTAGCTTTCTCTTTAGCTGAAATATTTCTCTTTTGATGAAGATCATGGCTGGTATTTTTAATATGCTTGTGATGTAGAACAACATTGTATAAAAAAAAAAAACTTACTGAAAGCCAAAAAAGTTGAATATTTTCTATATAATAACCGAAAGAAATATTTTCCTAATTATTCTGAAAGGGATTACAAAAACAGGGAAAGGGTTTTTATCCTACCTTCCGATTTTCATTGTTTTTTCCCTGATGATTTCGACTAATATGCTAAAGTATAGGGTTTGTTAAACTAAGTTAATAATTGAGAGTTATTAAACATTTTATGGCGATCCGTATGTTAATTTTAATTTTAAAAGGCTTTTGCAGCGGAACTAATTCTAACTTTTCGTAGTACAAAAATATACGGATATTATGCCAAAAATATTTCTTAAAAGTCACTTACCTTTTGTTACTTAGGAACTATACGGTTCAGGGTCCACGAATTATAGCCGTTTAGCAACGACGATAAGCAACCATGCCAACCATAAATCTTGGAAAGTGGGATTCGTTTAATTAGAGATTATATCGATCGCTGCTAGACAAGGTTGGTTTTACCAAGGTTGGTTTGGTAGGTGAATCAATATTTTTTTTTCTTTTGATATAAGAAAAAAAAAATTGATAAAGTTAAAAGCAGTCACGACGATTGCCAAAACGTTTTTAATTTTTAAGAAAAATAATGGAAGTTAAACAAAATATAGTGAGTTGTGAATAGGTATATATGGTAAAAATGTGATCAGAGGAACATGATAGGAATGATACCGACTATTATTCGGTGGAATACCACAACATTTAATCAAAACACATTTTCAGGTCCAAAACCCCTCAGTAAAGAACAGTGACCAAAACAATTTGACATTTTAAAAGGATTATGTAGCTAATTAAAAAAATTATAAAGGAATTAATAAGATTGGTAAAGATATACATTTTTTTAAGAATTTTTGTCGAGTTTGCGTTCAGCAAGCCACTGTTTAGATAATGTCATAAGTACTTCAGATATCTTCAGTTCTATTAACCCCTTAACGATCGCATAATTTTCAAGAAAACAGAAATAAAAGTGCCTTTTTCCGGAGGATTCCATTTATTTCTTGATATGCCACATCTAGTTTTTTTAAAAATCCCCAATTGCATAATAAATAGTCTGGTGCTGCCATCTGGTATGTAAAATAAGAAATAAAATTCTTTCAGGGTAAATGAAATGGATTGTTTTAATCCTTTTCGGGCGTTACTTTTAAACACTGCAGTCCGGAAATATCACGGGCACGAGAAATCGAAGGCGAAACCTCATCCCGTAATTTTGAGGCGAGCGAGAAGGAAGGGGTTAAATACAGTTTTAACATTAGTTACTGCCGCCACTTGACAGAATCAATAGCGTCTTCCTTTTCCATGCCATGGGCATCGGTTCGATTCCGGAGTAAGGCTTAGTTCTCATTTACGGTAAAGTTCGTTCTCCAGCTGATATAGGAACCCATTTGCGAGAGGGGAGCTGTGAAAACACCACTGTCCATAGCCGAGTCATATCTGTGTAAAAGTAAATTATTTCTGTGCCTGTGTACTTATTTCTGTATATTGTCTTATCTCTCTCCTTATACACTCAGGCCTCTAGGGATGTTATCCTGAGGCCCAAGGGACATCAACAACAACATTTATTACTTACATCCTCTATAACCTTTATTATCCTTTAATTATCCTTTCTGATAATGACAATTTATAACTTAATTATTTACATTTTACCCTCACAACAATTTTATCGGTAAAATAAATTAGTTTTAAGAATATTTTGCCCCATTCCCTAACGTGATGGGATCAAACACAAAAAACAATAAAAAAATTCATATTTTCAATGATCAAAAGGTAAATAATGTGCATGGCCTGCACTACCAAATGCGAGAAGTTAGATTTTATCGCAATATTATCACCGGATGTAAGAAGTTTAGAAACTAAATTCCTAAAATTTAAGTTCATTTTTATTTAACACCAGATACTGTTGATGCCATGATATTAGTAAAATACTTTTATAACTTTTTTATGTATTACCTTTGGAAAAGGGTAATAAGGAAAGTGCTAATCTCTGGAGTCAAGGTAGCCTAGTGGTAGCGCGTTGGCTTTCGGCGACGAGGGAGCTCGGTTTGAGTCCACACAAGCGCCATGAAATACCTCCGTGTCTAGGCCGGATATGGGCACGTTAAATCCGTAGATCAGAAAGTCTCCCTACACCACTAAATTATCTCATCATTATGCGGTCAGAAAGCGTGGGAAAGGGTGTGATCCCCCAGACGGGGGGTGCTCTGTCAAGATTGAGGTGGAACCTAGCTTAAGACGAACTCCGACCCTCGTGGTGCTATTATAAACCGGAGCCGAACTACTCAGCACACAAAGCTTATCTGGACCTGGACTGGAACACTCCCGGTCAAAGGGCATTACCAACCGCAACCATCACCACCACCACCACAACAACAACAACTATATGCAACAATAACAATATATAATTTGTATCATTCAGACTTTTTCTGCATTTTAAATAACACTGAACCCGGTGATCGATCCTGAAAAATTCCACTTCCGGAATTCATCTGCTAATTATTACAATAAGCCACGTCATTAATATTTTCTTACAATACTCAGAGACACGAAAATACACAATATAAAATTTACTACAGGTATTCCTTTACTTACGACCACTTTCTTTACTTACCACCGCATATATGACCGAAAGTTTTAAATTAAAAGAAAATTATTATTTTTTTTTCTCAAAAATAATGCATTACATAATTATTAAAACATGATGCAATATTCTGCAGTACTGAAAAATTTATGACGCAATAATAAAAATTTTATGATGCAATAGTTTCGATATCCACACGATAAATCAAATAAACCGCCGCTGGCTTCAAAAATGGCTTCAGCATATAAATAAAGGACTACAACAATTAGAAGCAATGGATCCTAACGAAGAAAATTCACAAGTGTAAATCGTCGTATTGAGGAAAATCTGGCTTGCTACCAGACAATTACATATATAATATCCGTTGTCCCTGTATAACACTTCCGGGCTGTACTCATCTTTCAATTGAAGCCCTCAGTAAACAAACAGCCGGTTAGGCTTAATTTCAATTTCAGATGTGGATCAGAATTTTTTCTTACCTAAAAACTAATATCTTCTCCATCAAATCACATTTGTTCAGCAAATTTTTCTATAAAACATTTAGACCTAAAAAAAAGTGGATGCTTTTAGCTGTATATTTAACAGTTTTTAAAAATCTGCTTGCTTTTGCGATGAATTCTGAAAGTAAACAAACATGAATGTGAATGAATCAAGTAGCTCAAGTAGTCATATCGCGTAGTGATCTGTGAAAAACTGTATGGCAGTCTACTACTCCAATCGCATGAAAAACTAACTAAATAAAAAATAATGAAAGGGTTTGCTTTTTCAAGGTGTGGATTAAATGCAATATTGTTAGGTAATTCGGGATATTTTTAACTTTCATATACTTTTTCCATTATGACGTCATTATTAGTATTATGACGTCAAAATGACGGGTTACCTTCCAGTATACATAGAAAAGAAGACGCAAACTGTTCAAACTACCTTGGATAACTTTCTTAAAAAAAACTTGAAACGTATCTTCTGTTGCAAATTCTGAACCAATGGATCGTAGTGACATAATAAGTAGTGTTGACGAAGAATAATTTACGTGTTCTAAATACAATGTATTTAAAATTACGTATGCATGTAAGTAAAAAATATATGTGTGAACATATACAAAAAAAGATTGTTTGAAACTAAACTTACGACCAACTCAACTCACGACCAATGTTTCGGTCCCTATCTCGGGCGTATGTCGAGGAATATCTGTACACTGAAAAGTAAATTTTAGCTATTTTCCTTTCACCACTTTGACTCCTGAATTTGAAATCAAGCTTAAAATCTGCGAAACAGTTCATTAATTTTTTAAGACCACTTGCAGGAATACTTTCACTCCTAAATTCTCAAATCTATATATATAAAACAGTTCCGTAACTGACTGACTGACTGACATACAACGCACAGACCAAACCGCTGGACCTAACGGGCTGAAGTTTTGCATGGCGATTCTTCTTATAGTGTAGGGGTGCGCTAAGAAAGATTTTTGAAAAATTCTTCTTAGATTTTTTAAAAATTAAATTTTTAAGCTGTTTTTGTAACATTCTTTAAAGTTTGCATTTAAAATAATAATTTGAGGGCTATAAAATTTATATCAGGAGAAAGAACGTAAACATTCCTTTAAAATGAGATCTCTTTCGAATCTTTACCTCCATTTTCTGATTTTTTGTGAGTTTTTAAAGATTAATTTTTAGAATTTAATTTATTAAATGCTGATCACGTGGTTTCTTTTTCTGGTACTTTAAATACATTTATCGTCACGTCATAACAACGAAATAGACAAAAAAGTATTTTTCTTTTCTTGCTAATGCGGCAGAAGATTGGACATTATCTAAAAAAATATTAAAATACAATAAAAGATATGTTCCGCAAACTGTATATACTATATTAACTGTACTTTAGTATGTCCTATTAGAATTAATTTGAATATTTTCTCCTACATTATTTTGTCTATAAAATATTCCTTACGATTTTTTTATAAATGTATTTTTTTTACATCAATTGTGTAGGTACATTGATCGTCGTATTATTATAAATATATATATATATATATATATATATATATATATATATATATATATATATATATATATATATATATATATAAAAAGACCAAAAGGTTGTTTACAAACTTAACATACTGGTCTGTCATATCATGATGAACAAGATTTACATAGGAACTTGTGTCCGAAAATTCAAACTGAGACCGCTAGAGGGCGATAAGTGCAGGTTTGGATGAGGAGGAAAAAAATGATATCGACAGCGGTGTTAATATGATTTTTATTACAAAACATCTTTACATCACAGCAAATGTTCAAAATTCCTTCCATTCGCCACAATGCACGTTTTACAGCGTCGGCGCATGGATTCACGAACCCGTTCAAATTCGCCAGGAGTGTCACGGACACGTGCTGCCGCTTCCGCGATCCTGGCGATAAGATCCATGTCCGATGTTAAGGGTGTCTCGTACACTATGGACTTCATGTGTCCCCACAGGTAGAAATCCAGGGTAGTCAGGTCGGGGGATCGCGGCGGCCATTGGACTGGTCCGCCTCTACCGATCCAGCGATTAGGATAAGTCCTATCGAGGTATTCTCGAACAGCGTAGCTAAAGTGGGCAGGCGCTCCACCATGCTGAAACCAGATGTTTCGGCGTGTAGCGGCTGGAACGTCACCCATCAGATCCGGCAAAACCCTTTCTAAAAAAATGCGATAGGTATTTCCGTCGAGGCGTTCAGGTAGAAGGTAAGGGCCACTCAACATGTCACCGATAATACCAGCCCAAACGTTTACGGTGAAACGTTGTTGATGTGCATGGGCACGTGTGCATCTTGGGTTTTCATGCGCCCATACGTGCATGTTGTACAGGTTCACGACACCATCCTGTGTAAAGAAGGATTCATCAGAAAACAAAATCCACGATGGAAAATCTGGCTGTGCGACCTGCTGTTGCAAATACCAGCGTGAGAATGCAATGCGTTTGGGATAATCGTCAGCGAACAATGCCTGTACTTTTTGGAAGTGGTAAGGGTGTTGCATGTCATCGTGCAGTATGTGCATTATGGTGGAACGACCTACACCCAAGACACGTTCGCCTTCTCGGAGACTTGTTTGCGGGTTGATGGCAAACTCCTGTAGCACGGTTTCCTCTACGACAGGCGTGCGTGTAGCACGTTCTCGACCGATGTGGCTACGTACTATGAAAGCACCTGATTCACGTAATCTGCGGTGCAATCGTCCAAACAAAACATGACTTGGCTGACGTCTGTTTGGGAAGCTCTCAAGGTACGTCCGTGCCGCGGATCGTCCATTTCCATCAGCGGCGCCGTATACGTAATGCATGTCGGCCATTTCTGCGTTACTAAACTCATTCATCCTTCTCTTTCAACGTCCACGCCTGAAATGATTGTTTTTCCCACTCTCTCGTTTTCGTGCAATTATCGCCCTCTAGCGGTCGCAGTTTGAATTTTCGGACTATATATATATATATATATATATATATATATATATATATTGGCATTAATTGCATACATTGACTGTTATATTTAATTTGAATGTTGTCCATAACGAAGTGCGGGTTTTCAGCTAGTCTTCCATAAATCTGAAAAATTGATTTTTTTGAAAGAACTCATGCTGTCAAAATCAGCATGTCAAAATTTTGTCGATATTTTAAATCAAACGTTTTTAAAGCCGTGTTGTCATATGAGCAAGTTAAAAGAATTTTTAGCAACCTTGAAATGTAGCATGAAAAATATTCCAAGCAAAAAATATTTTTCTAGACATTAAGCCAGTCAGTCTGATCTGAAAATCCCAAGAGTGAATAAAAAAGTTACTTGTTTTCTTAATATTTTCAAACTGTTTAAAATAAATGTAGTTCTTTATTTTTATTTGAACAAATTGAAGGGACGATATTGACGTGTTTGCTTTGTAACCCATTGGGGATGTCTGTCCGTTATACTTTTTCCACATTCCCGGTGGGTTTTGCCTTGATTCTGCAAAAATGTATTGAAAGAAAATCAATTTTTTCCTAGCCTACATTTGATGCTCAAAGTAAACACTCATTCGTCGGAATAAAGCTCCGTCAAATACTTAGAATAAAATTTCTGTACATTGATAAAATAATAATTCTGTTCCATATGATCTTACAGATGTTAAAATAAAAATGCATATAAAACGTAAAGAGATTTATACAGGGTACGATAAAATTTACTCCCATATTTCAAAAGGGGTAATAATAATTGAATTAAATAATTTGCAAAAAAACTTTACATTTTAGAAACGTTCTTACAGAGGCTGTTCACACATTTTTTAGACGATGTATATTGTATTCACAAAACTAAATTACATAAAATTCTTGTGTTTTAAATGTTCTATTTGACATCCCTTATTCTGAACTATCTTTCGACATCGCAATTTCCAGGATAATAATGCATTTTGAAGTGTCAGAAGAGGTATTCTATCCCATTCCTCCTGAACAGCTTTCCAGAGTCCTGTAAAGGTTTTGGGACGACGTTTGGATAATGCAGATTTTAAAAGTCCGAAAGCACAAAAATCCATAGGTGATACATCGGGAGATTTAGTAGGGATATCAGTGAAGGGTATGGCCTTGATACCAGTTTTTTGTTCCATTTCTTTTAGGAAATTTACAGTGGATATTGATTTGTGACTGCTAGCTTTGTCCTGATGGAGTCTCACAGATTGATGGTACTGTGGGTAAAGCGATGGTATTTCATTCAGAAAAATTGGCTATAAAATATGTTCCTGATAGTATTTGGAGTTAATCTTGACATTTTTTTCCACTCTCTTTATTTTTAACTTACCATTATAAGAAAAACCAGCAACAATCATGAATCTCTTAGAAAAACTTTCTTTCGATTCTTTGAACCATGTACTTTTTTTCTCCCCTTTTATGATAATAAATGGCTCTTTTTTTGTTGCAATCATTTAAATACACCCATGATTCATCTATTGTGACAATTGTTTTCCATTTTTCTTTGGATAAGTGTTTCTCATATAAAATTCTGCAGCGTGTCCTGCGTTCAGCGATATGATTTGGAAGAAGACGATGCACATTGCGTTTTTTCGCTTTCTTAAGATTTAAATCAACGTTTCTCATTTTGTTTAGAGTGGATACCGAGCATTTTAATGATTTTGAAACTGTCCTTTGACTAGGGGGATTTTCTTTTAACATTAAACAACGTACCTTTGCAATAGTCGAAGATGTCCGTTTTTTCCTTGGATACTTGTTTGGAATTTTTGTCCCACTTGAGGCTCCAATTTGACGTTTTTTTTCCTTTCTTGTTGACGATATTACCTATCGACGCTTTAGATATCACAAAACCATGACTCTCACATCGTTTTTGGATAACGGAGTATGCATATTTCTCTTCGGAAAGAGCATAAATGTAGCCTTCGAACCACTGCTTTGTTAAAAACGCCATTTTGAATAAAGACAAAACGTTCAAGCCGTAGACGATAGATACTTTTGACTTTTAAAAACATAGTACAATTGCAATTATTTCTTTTGCAGCAAACGATTTTTTATTACCGCTTACCAAAATCGTCTAAAAAATGTGTGATCAGCCTCTGTATAACATACCGTATTTTTCGGCGTATAACGCGCACTTTTAATATAAAAAATAACTTCAAAATTTGCGGGTGCTCGCTATACGCCGGATATAAAAATGATAAATTTAAAAATAAAGAAAAGATGAACGTAAAAAATTAGATTTCTACATGTACCTAAATGCTGTTTATTTAAAAAACTGACATACCTTATGAACTTAAAAATTTTAATTATTGGATGACATAAATAGTTCGCCATATTAGTCTTTCGTTATATTTTCAGGCACATCATCGAATTTTGTTTCTGAAAGAGAAAAGATCTGACTTCTAATTCCGAGAATTCATTCGGGTCAGAAGTCTGTTCTTACCCCCTGTTTGCAGAATTATTTACTCCCTCAAGCACTTCCCCCACGCATATGTTGTTCCCTTATTGCTTGTCAATTCAATATACCAGTGTTCGATAGCCTGTGAAAATCCTTCGAAGGAATAAATTCAAAAGATAATAGCATCGCACACTGTTCATTTCAGGTTTCTTCGTCAAGAAATGGGGGCGCGTTATGCAGAGAATATACCTAAAAATTAAAAAATGTAGTTTAAAATTATAGGTGAACGTTATTCGCCGGAAAATGCGGTACCTTTTTTCCACTAGGTTTTGAAAATAACAACACGAAGGTGTCACTCGTTATTTGTAATGCACTGCCTAGGCCGTTCTCTAAAGTTTTCCATCATTCTGTTGGTCATCTCTGAGGGAAAGGTGGCAACTTCCTCACAAATAAAGAACTCCCGGACTCGTTGCATTCTTTCAGATGTTCTAACGTTTCGAGGACGACTTTTTAGTTTCCTTGGCAATGCAGACCCACTTGCTCTTACCTTTGAAACCCATCTCAGGATTGTTTATCGATGAGGAATGGCATCAATTGCAAAGAGCCAAGGGCGTCCTAAATTCCAATGTCGCGGTTGCAGAATAGCTGTTAATGAAGAACGCCTCAATAACGAAACCGCGATGTTCACTTGACTAAATCATGGTGTCTACTGCCAACTAGAAAATCCGTCCGCACTGTTCGCACCTCCCGTGTCGTCCCAGCCCTACCACTTCCTTACCAGTGACACCTTGAGAAAAGTGGGAAACCATTCTGCTGCACACTGTACCTGAAAATTGAATGGACCATAACTGTTCACAATAAGGAATATAATACTGATTCACAAAGTATTATATTCCTTATTCTTAATGTACAAGATTATTTTGAATATGCCAATATTTAGATATAGAATTATCTGGAAATTATGTAGAACTTCGGACATATGGCAGATGAAAGTGTACTGTGTGAAGTGTGACCTTTCATATTAAGGAAATCTGTTATTGTTAATTCTGCAATACTAATCTTCCTCTAAGTGATATACAGGATGAGACAAAATGGACTGACATTTCTCAGGTAAAAGGGGGCGGGGTATGGAGGCGCGGGAGGTGGCAACAGTTCGGATTGATTTTCTAGTTGTCAGTAGACACCATGAGCTGGTCCGGTGACCATCGCTGTTTCGTTTTCGGGGCGTTTATTAAAAACAACGATTCTGTAACCGTGATACAGAGAGCATTTTGAACGCGCTTCTGGATTAAAGCAACTGACACCTTCTGGATCGAAAAACAAATCTGCGATTGGTTTCAAACGGAAGAGCATATATGTGTGCATTACCAAGGAAACCAAGTGGAACATTAGTGGAACAAAGTAGAACACGAATATGTGAAATGAGTCCTACTATTCATGAAGAAGTTGCCACCATTTTCCCAGAGATGACCAACAGGGTGATGGAAAAATTTTAGAGAACGGCTTCAGAAGTGATCGCAAATAACGGTCGCCCGTGAGCAAGGCATTACTTGGTCGCCCGTGTTGCAAGGCATTACTTGGATTTTCAATTTCAAATCTAATTTTAATATTGGATGGCATTTACAACATATATCATGGAAAATCATACGCAACAGTTTTATCCCTTTTTCTTTGGATGAAGATACACTTTCATGGCAAAGAATAGATATTTAGAAAATTGAAAAATAATTTCTTAAGACATAAATGTAATTCAAGAAAATAGAAAAAATATGCTAGGAAATAGATAAACAATTCATAAAATTTTCAAGGCATATCTCAGAAATGAATTTTAATTAAACGCTTACAAATACATATAAGCCTTTCGTAAAATAGAATAGAATTTCATAAACCAGAAAAGCATTTCTTAGAAAGGTAAACGCAATTGAAATGAAGGATTTCACAAAAATATAGACACAATTTAAAAAAACAGACCAGCGTTTTCGTGTAAATGGAAATGCCTTCAAAATGCATAATAATAGATTAGTATTTTATAAAAAAAAGCCATTTTATAACGTGGGAGAAAGAAACCCATAAAACACAAAATTCTCTGATATCTAGAGTATTTCGTAAAATAGAATTTCACTTTTATTCAAAGCATTTCATAAAACTGAAACTTACTTAACTTACTGTAAGTGGATTAGACCCTTTGCTTATATCTTGTCCTTAACAATTTTTTCATCCTCTGGATATTTGTGACAGATTCTTCTATTACTTACATTTAGCTTTGAAATACGAGTAATTTTGATGGATTACTCCTGCAGTTTGGTTTTCAAAAGCAGTTCAAATGGATCTTCTCTTGATCCCTTGATAACTACACTAAAGGTTGGAATGATCCGTTGTAAACACATTTTAACTAAAGTTTTTAAGCCGATTTTTTTACCAGAAAAGTTATTGAAAAATTCTTTCGAAGGCGTAGGGGATTAACATTTATGAAACTACAAATTTTCGAGCAAGAAGTTAGTGGTCGAGCCTGGTCGTAGTTGTTGTAGTTGTGGTGAATGTCTTTTGTTAAGTTTGACGCTGTGTGGAATTACTAATATTATATGTAAACAAAAAGGGTTTCGTTTATGAAATGTCTTCCAACATATAATACCATACATATAACGGAAAAAATAGTATATAATGCACATTAGAAAGAAATTTATTTATAATATAAGAGATTATTTAGAAATTTTATTTTCTGTATGGTTTTATTTAATTTTGTTTTTCTGTCCTATTTAAAAAAAATATTCGCAATGCTTCATACCAATCTTTTATGAAAATAACAATAGGGTAATCAGAAACGCGTACGTAAATGGTAATTTTAGGCAGCGGACAGTAAAAGATGGGCTAAGGGAGTGATAACAAGATTAATTTCAGTTGAAGTTGGTAGAGGCAAGTTCCGTCAACGAAGCCAATTTCTTCCTAAAGGCTTGGTTTGGTTTGGAGCACTACGGTCATTTTTTGCTACATGAGGGCTAATTGGACCGGGACTTACAGCTTAAAGCCGATTCCGAACGGCTGCAAACATCCATGCCAATAGTGGGACTCGAACCCTTAGACTCCGGTACCGTATGTCAGCACCTTAGCCATTCGGCCGGAAAAAGATAATCTAGTAATAAAGTAGCTAGCTAAGGTGGGTTAGCTTTGTTACGTTCAGTAGCCAGATTTTAGCTTGGGGTTTGATCATGTAGAATGCAATCTGTCTTGACGATGTTAATTGCAAAGTTAAATACACTTGGGTACTTCAGACAAGACTTAATGAATTGTTCTGTTTTATCTCGGTCTCTGTTTAACTTTAACCACTAGGAACTCCAATTAGTTTACTCATTAGTCAGAAAAGAGAAAATTTCTTAAGAATAGATGCAAAAAAAGAAAATTATTCATTTGACTTACTGCGGGGATACTGCATTTTTTGCAGCACATGCCGGGTCATTAACTATTACTGTTTGCGTGTGTTTTATTCTAAGGCATGTAAGATTTGTTGATTTTGAAGATTAATAGTTAGTTCAGTAGAATAACAATTTTGTTTCCATTAATTAACGATTAGTTCTTCCATTAGTTTCAGTTTGCAAACAAGCATTCATTTGCAAAAGTAAACATTACTTTAGAAACAAATGATAATTAGCTGTTAAATGCACTAACTGTTATTTACTTCTAACACATATAGTTATGAGATACAGTTAAATTATCTATCGTTCTTCTCACACTTCTAATTAAGTTCTTCTCGAAATTTGTTATAACTTTGTTACAAATAATCGATAAGCTCTTAAGTTAAACTTTTAAACGCATGGAATTATTTTGGACTGCTTAAAATAAATTTCTATTGAAGTACAAAGATTATTGAGTAAGCCGAACTAAATTTTGTAATACATATGACAGTAGTAGTTAGGACTGAGAGTTTGCAAATGTCTTAGTTATAACCAGCAAATTAACTTCTAATTAACTTCCTTTTAACATACATACATTAAATAAAAATCAGCTTCACCAATTCGTCTTAATTTTCTTTCATTTTTTATTAATTTGTGCTCCTGACTCTTGCTTGAATTTCAGCTCCAAATAACCATTAAATATTCCGACAAGTAAAAATGACCAATAATATTTAAATTATATTTCTTAAAACGTACAAATGGTAAAAAGTGCAGGTGAAGATCAAGAAAATACTGAACTATGTATCACACTCATCCCGTTATATGTCTAAACAGACATTAATAGCTTACTTTGAAATTCTCGTCTGATATTCTGAAATAGGCAAGGACCGACCGATGGTCGACCAGCTAAGGCACTGCAATTTGGTACAGAGCCTATGAATTCGAATATTTGCAACCGTTCTAAATCGGTTTTAAGCTGTAGGTCTCGGTTAAATTAGCCCTTGCGCAGCAGAAGTTGACCGTCACCCTTTAAACTATCCAACCTGAAAGACCCCCCCCCCCCCCACAAAAAAAAGAAAAAAACAAAAAAAAGCAGGTAGTCTCTTCTAACGAAACTACCGCGGGTCATTAACGTAGGATTACTTATCGTTTTTTACCTCTTTTGTATGTATATATGTATGTATGTGTTATGTATAAATGTATCTATATATATATGTACGTATGCATATATATACATATATGTATGTCAAAATTTTGGCACATTTTGGTACTTTTCTGTTTAATTGTGTACTGCTCGTCCAAGCGATACAGAATGGGTTTGGTGCTCTGCCAAAATTATAACTCACGAGGTTCGGATGGACAGTTTTAGCGTCTGAAATTTTCCTTTCCGGAGGGCCGTTATGGAGGAACGTAATCCTACTTAATTGGTTTAAAAGGAGTTTACACGAGTTTTCAATAAAATTGTACCGACATTCTCTTTCTCCTTTCTCACATGGCGGACAAAGAATGAATAACTTTTCAGTGTATCCCGTCACACGTGGATTTGTTAGGCAATGATTTACGCCGACCGACTAGCAAATGAGGGCAGATTAGAGGATTCGCCCCTATCTGAAGCCCTAACTGCATAGGAGGCTCAATTCGTTGTTAAGACCGGGCTATACAGTGGTTGGAGAGAGCCTCCTGCTCGTCACTGGTATCCGGCTAAGCGTCCTGGTCTGGCATTGCTCTATAGAGCTCCGAGTTCAATACTGTCTGGCCTGGCTCGTTTTCGGAGTGGCTACACAAAGTGTATGCGCTTCGAGAACTCTACAAAGGTCTTTCCCCCTTGCCTTGCTCTGTAGAGTTCCGAGTCCAATATTGTCTGGCTTGGCTCGTCTTCGGAGTGGCCATACAAAGAGTATGCACTTCGAGAACTCTACAAATGTATTTCCCCCTTGCTTTGCTCTGTAGAGTTCCGAGTCCAATATTGTCTGGCCTGGCACGTTTTCGGAGAGGCCATACAAAGTGTATGCGCTTCGAGAACTCTACAAAGGTCTTTCCCCCTTGTCTTGCTCTGTAGAGTTCCGAGTCCAATATTGTATGGCCTGGCTCGTCTTCGGAGTGGCCATACAAAGAGTATGCGCTTCGAGAACTCTACAAAGGTCTTTCCCCCTTGCCTTGCTCTGTAGAGTTCCGAGTCCAATATTGTCTGGCCTGACTTGTCTTCGGAGTGGCCATACAAAGAGCATGCGCTTCGAGAACTCTACAAATGTCTTTCCCCCTTGTTCCTGTTCTGATGCTCCTGAGTATCCTTCCCACATTGTGGACTGTTTAGGTATCCCCGTCAGTATGCTTACAGAAGATCAGGATACTGCTGCCTCGCTTTCGCTCACAAGAGAGAGCGTCGTGGACATGGTCTAGCATTTTCTAGTCCAAGGTTTCTTAGCAACGATAACAAATAAAACTGCCTGAAATTTTTAAATTAGAATTAATACCAATGAAATTCACATCTCCACTGCATGAAAAGCAACAATAATTGGTGACAAAGATGCAGAATTCTAGATATTTAAGTTCGGTTTGGTTTGGAGAACTACGGTCAATTTTGGCTACACAAGGAGTCCTAATGCTGAAATCCGATTCCGAAAGCTACAAACGGACATACTAATAGTGGGACTCGAACTCACAGACTCTGAAGATATTCAGGAATAAAAAGAACAGTAAGTTAAGTTATATTTCTTTCTAAAACATTTTATTCTTAGTAGAGAATTCTAAGCAGAAAAAATTGGATATTGGATGTTTAAATCGAACAAAATTTAAAATAAAAAATCAAGGTGTGTCAAAAAGGGCATAAAATTTGCAGAACAGAGGATAATTCGGTAAATACACAAAAGGTGTTTGTCAAGTTCTTGAATTGAAAATACTCCGGATTTCGTTCGCATAATTTTACTTCGAAATGGCAATATTAGTTGGAGTAACACTGTATTCTAATTTAAAATGTTAACTTCTGGTGGTTCTGAGAGTGAGCTGGTTGTATGCTTTTATTAATTTTTTTTAATTTAATAATAAGTCGGCAGCACTAGTTAAGAGACATAAACTATACTAATTCGCACAATTAAGACCACCTTAATGGTGCCTTATTTGCACATTCAAAAATAAGGTAGAGGAAACAGGTAGCTTTGCGGTTCTCCGAAAGCTAACTGGAAAGGCCATATTCCGTTGCTGTTGTGGAAGACACTTACTTTCAACTAGTCATCAAGTTTTGATCAAATGCATAGGAAGTTGATTAAAATTGTGTATTATGAAATTGGATATGCCAGAAAATTATAAATATAGGTATGTTTTTCAGCCAACCTGGAGGAACAACTCTCCAGAGTTACTGCCCCCTTTGCAGTTATGCCAGATATGCGTTGCTACTGTTAGAAAGAAAGCGATTACAGATGGGACGTCAGCAGAATAATTGGGGCTGAAAGCGTTAAATGTGCTGTTTATACCACATTTTGATAACAACATATATTGGTCATCTGTCTCTTTTTCAGCATATTGCACTTCAAATTTGTATACATTCTTTGAAACATCCAAGTGTTTTAAACCCTGAAATTTATGACAGATTATTACTAACTATTATACTGACCATTATAAAGATCCCAGAGAAGATGTAAGAATCAAGAATGTAGAAATTTAAAATAGTTAATATGATACTTACCATAAAAGTTTGAAACGTAATCTTTATGGCTTGTACGTTTATTTTTTATACATGCAGTGTTGGGTATATTTGTTTCATTTTTAAGATTTATTTTTTTATAACAAAGTGCCAGAGAGAAATTTGAGGGTATTTAAAGTTTATTAATTCAATAGATGGTGTCCATTCATTCCGACAAAAAGTTCAATTTAAATTTTTATTACGCTTATTTTTTCAATACTATGGCAAAACATAGCAAGAATTGAGCAAATATTAAAATTACTCCCTTTTTAGGGGAAAATGGGAATTTTTTAATACAAAATTCGTTGTCTCCCTTAATAAAAAAAGATACAATATTTTCTACGCATACCATAACTGCGTTCAAAAAGCTGATATTTTAAATATTCAGGAAGTTAATTTTCTACTCTTGACAAAGTCAGATTTTCGAAGGAAGGGAAAAAATAAACTGTTTACTTTCAGAGATTTAAACAGCTTTTTTTTTCATTTTTCATCTAACGTTAGCAGTTCCCCGCTGGCGTCTCAATTACTCTGTTGACTCATACTTTATATGATTTTTATGTCCTATCTATAAAGTGCATGTTTGAAAATTAATTACAGTTTGGGATAGTTTAGCGATGGGGAAAATAACTCTCATGAGGTTGAAAAATATACTTCAAAAATTAAGTTTTTAATTTCAAAGAAACTTATTATCCTTTTTTTAAAATTTTAGTATTTCATGAAACACGAGTTAAACACACACACACACACACACACACACACACACACACACATATATATATATATATATATATATATATATATATATATATATATATATATATTAAACTTATTATCCTTTTTTAAAAATTTTAGTATTTCATTAAACACGAGTTACACACACACACACACACATATATATATATATATATATATATATATATATATATATATATCATTCGACTATCATATAAGAGAAAAAATATTGGTAGAGGACATTGTATGAAAGATTTGAATTTTCGGAAGAAAATGATTACGTATTTTTTTTTACTCTGGTATTATTTACTAGTACTAGCAGAATATTATGAAAAATTGAAAGAATTAAACCATACCTTTCACAGAAATATGTAAAAAATTCTACGCTTCAAAGAAATAAAAACAACCACAATTTTCTTCATAAAATTCATTAATGGTTACTGAGAAATTCAAAGTGGATTTCATGAAAAGTGTTATATTTGAAATGATTATCATGTCCTTAATCTTTAAAACCTCGTTTTTATCAACATGAGGAAGTGATGTTCTGAAATGGCTATCGGAAAAATTCAGACAGGATTTCTATTTATATATCCATCTTAAAATTATTATTACCCTGTTCAATTTTCAACTACTACGCACTCATATAAATATAATTATCATCATTGAGCGATACAATATTTCTATTTTGAGACTTTGCTATTTATAAATATTTATTTTGCAATTATTTTCTTCTTATAAATACTTGTAAATCTTCCTGTATTTGTACTGAAAGTAGATTGTTTCGGTTTCGTTTTTTCAGGCTTTTTCCTTTATGGTTTTTACTAACTTCATAATAATAGCGAAGTAAAACAAAACAATAACGCAACAATAGTTTTTGAAGTTTTGGCTATTTTCAGATTATTTTTTTGATAGTTCTACTAGAAAACAATACTTTGAAGCTTTCCTTACTAAGAAATAATCATACATTTTCTGAAAAGTCATTAAAAAACATTTCAAACATAAAATATTTTTGTTTCCGAACTTTTCGAAAATACTTTTATAGAAAATTACTTTTTTCATGAAACGTTTTTTTGATAAAATAAATTAAGAAGGTTGAAATGGAGTTTAAGTATAGTTCATACAGCTAAATACAATATATACTACAAGCCAAATTCTACTATATTTTTGTCTGTGGTTATATGTTAAAGAACAATAGAAAAGTAATGTTAATAAAAATATGTGCATAACATTTAAAATAATTGGAGTGTTTCATATTTAATGCAATGAAAATTAATAATAAAAAACCTTAGCGTAATAAAAAAAATTATAAATTGGTGCAATTAGCTTTCATATGCCCCCTTTGAGAATTTTTTTGACAAAGAAAAATCACCTAATCAATTTATAATAGATATAAAATAACAACAAAATTTAAATTTTGCAATATGTAACCTTTTTAATTGTCAATTTTCTTATAAATAATGTATATAAATGCAGATAGGGTATGTAAATGCATTGGTGCACCAGCAAAATATGGGCTTAACACAATCCAAGGGTTTTAGTTTCATTTAATGTTTATGCATTATTTAGGCACTTAAATATAGATTTTTTCATCACTGATCTACAGTTTTATTCCTCATTTTCTCAGGTAATAACTTTTCTATTTCAAATGTTTGAATGGTACCTAAAAAGGATTCAAGTAGTACCTAACAGATTAATATATCAGCTGAAACAACAGAACCAAAATGCTTAGCTGTCAAAAGATATTATCGACCTTAATGGGTAATAAATGTAATATTATAATACACTGTAATTTTCCTAAATGACGCACTGTGGCGAAGTCGATAAAACCTTCAAGCTGTACACAACATGTCAAGGGTTCGATCCTGCGACTGGGCAAGGATGACTCAGCCTTTCATCCCTTGAGTGGGTCGATAAAATGAAGACCAAGCATGCTTGGGAGCTAAACTCTGAGGGTCCCACGTCAGGTTAACCATCTGACCGAGACATATGCTATATGACACCCCACACCCACGGTAAAGAAAGCGGAGATGGGCATCGCCGGCCTTGGTCCACATTTGGACTGTTGTGCCGTGAGTTTAGTTTAGTTTTCGTTAGTAATTTGCCTAAATAAATAAAATTTGTACCATTTTTTTGAAAAAAACAAAACAAAATTTGTCTACACCTTTGTAAAGTAACACCAAAATTTAAATGAACACCTATGTTAAAATAATTCTTATTTAATACATGTTATAGGGAATTAAACAGGTAATAAAATAGATGATCGTATAGTGACACTTTTAAATTTGCTAATTGGAGAAAACACATTCTGACACATGTCTGAGATAATTAGAAAAACAAACTCAATTTTAATAAATAATATTAGCATTTAATTTCTCTTCTTCTTATTTAAAATTAATTTTATCGTTAGTTACAATTTTGCACACAAACAACATAATAATTATCTACTTACATTAAGAAAGTATTTGAACACATAATAAAACCTAGCTACATATATTAATTTTTCTGTGCTCTCGCCTGATAAATATATTACAAATTATTTTTACTTACCACCACCCTCCTGGTAGACTGATGATCTGGTCTCATTGTTTTACTAAACTTGGTCCAAAAGCAGACGAGAAATCTCGAGATACCTCAGCATAAAAAAATGGCGACTAGGGCCGAAGATCGGACAACCTAGAGCTATATAACAGTCGCAGCTTTTTCTTCAACTGACTCTGAAAACACCGTTAAAACTTCCCAGTACCGAAAATCGCAGAGGTCAGAAAATGTTCTAGAACAATTAACGCCTTCCAGATATATGATTGGTTAAAGAGATGGTTGCTGGGTTGTTGCTGGGTTGAGGAACTATATCCCCCTAATGATAGAGAGGGTGGCAAGTAATTCTCCCTTGTGCAAATGACCTTGTGTACTATCCGTACTGTTACAGGTCACACATAATTGCATACAGGAGGCACATTCCCTTGTTCCAGGAAAAGCGGTACGAAAAACCACAGGAATGATTTTCAGAACATAGACAATTTAGGATTTACAAAATAAAAGAAAGTCACTTATAAATGTGCATGGAACCGAATTAATGTTGTTTCGAAATTGTGAAATAAAAAAATAGTATTTTTTCTTGAGAGTTAAAACAATATAATAATCAAAATAATTACAAAAGTCAAGTTCCATGTCACAATACATAACATTTGAAATTACTTTAACGAATTTTTCTAATATTTGTTAAAACGTATATTCGGTAATTCATGGAATTATACTAAAAGGTGGTGAAAGTACATGAAAGTACGTGAAAGGAAAGTTGTTTTCAATATTTTCCCGTTACATAAACATAAAAAAAATCAGCCTAAAATATGTATTTAAGGATTGTCATTAATTTTTATCTCTGTTAATGTGTATAGTCATTGACGAGTGTTTGCATAACCCGTAAGTAAGTGCATCATCGTATTCGCAAATGGAAGGGGCTTTAGACATCAGTGCTTATCAGTATTTGCCTCGTTAGCTTAATCATTTCACTTTTATCTAGATAGCTTGGTCAGAATAATCTGTGATAATGATGAAATCTGTATATCAATTCATAATAAATTACTAAATTACCCATCAGTATATCCTGTATCAATGCATAATCCTGTATCGCTTAGTCTTCAACATTAGTGTATTCGAGCTATAATATTGATTTCTATGCTATGCTAAGTTTTATGGTCCATAAGGCCATTTGAGGAACCTTTATTGGGTTATTAAAAATGGAAGATAAATTCACAGCTTAAATTTTATAAGATTTTTCAGCCTTTTTTTTTGAAAAAAATTTCATTCCCAAATATATATGTGGAAATATATTCACATGCATAACCTATTAAAAGCTCAAATTTCCTGGGATTTTATTTAAACTAAGAATCTGCGTTTCATAAAGTTATAATACAATAAATAACATGGGTTCAAGGGCTCATCTAAAGAGATTAATAATATACGTATGCTGCTGTCTTTATCTGTTCATTCATATCACATCCTTACTATCGAGATCTTCAAAAACTTCCAGTTTTCAATGCTACGAAACTTGGATAATTCTAATGCACAGTATATTAATCACGGAAGTCTTGTTTTGGCAGGCAGAAACAGATTATGTATGAAGTAATTTTGAGGTTTTATAAGTTTTATAAGTTAGTTCTAAAAGGTGAAGCATACACATTGTATTTTGAAACTTTCACTGAAAATTTTGGTATAAAAACTTTTATTTGACACGGATTGTAAGAAATTTAGTGAATATGTACAAGGTGCGCCCATAAAGTAACCGGACAATTTTTTATAAATAAGAAAAATATTACTCACCCTCAAAATAATCGCCAAAGGAGTCTATGCAATTTTTCCAACGTTTCTTCAAGTCATCTAAACACTGTTTATAGGCGTTGGAACTAACCGTTCGCTAAGTACGCGTAACATTTGATTTAATATCCGAGACTTTTTCAAATCTCTGTCCTTTCATGGTCATCTTAAGCTTCGGAAAAAGGAAAAATCTACTTGCGATAAGTCGGGAGAATATGGTGTTTGATTGAGGGCAAGATATTGTTGTACAGAAATTACTGTATGGGGCCTAGCGTTATCGTGTAAAAGAAACCATTGCTCAGATTCAAACAGTTCCTTCCTAACTCGCCTTATCCTGTTTCTTAATCGAAAAAGCACCTCCTTGTAAAAATACAGTAGAAGATGATAATTATAGAAAATAGTATATTAGAAAATATGAAATTTTAAAGTTTTCTTAATGTCACTATAAAATTAAGGTGATAAAACATGTTTTCAACATATAAAAAAGCATAATCTATATATATAAAGCAGTTCCGTAACTGACTCATTCATTCACTGACTGACTGACTGACATACAACGCACAGATCAAACCGCTGGACCTAAAGGGCTGAAATTTTTCATGGCGATTCTTCTAATACTGTAGGGGTGCACTAAGAAAGATTTTTCAAAAATTCTTCTTAGATTTTTTTAAATTAAATTTTTAAGCTGTTTTTTAAACTTTTTTTACGTTTGCATTTAAAATAATACATTGAGGGTTATAAAATTTATATCACGAGAAAGATCATAAAAATTTCTTTAAAATGAAATCTTTTTCGAATCTCTACCTTGATTTTGTGATTTTTGGTGAATTTTTAAAGATTATTTTCTAGAATTTAATTTATTAAATGCTGATCACGTGATTTGTTTTTCTCGTACTTTAAATAAATTTATCGTCACGTGCATACTAACTAAATAGACAAAAAAAAATTTTTTTTCTTTCTAATGCAGCAGACGATTGGATATTATCACAAAAAAAATAAATATCCCTTACGATTTTTTTATAAATATATATATTTTTTACATCAATTGTATACATTGATCGTCGCATTTATTATAAATATATATATTTATTTTTTTGGCATTAATTGCATACATTGACCGTTGTATATAATTTGAATGTACTCCGTAGCGAAGCGCGGGTTTTCAGCTAGTTTCATATAAAATAAAAGTTTCTAATTTTTTGTTTTGCTTATCTATTACGAAGAATCCGCTAAAAAGAATGAAAGAAATATCTACTTATACATTATGGTAAGAAAACTTACATATCTCATTTTCATGATAAATGTTTGAGCTGTTTTAATAAATTAGATGACCGGTGGAACACACATTCGCGAAAAAATCTTTTGGTCACATTTCTTTCCGTGCAACTGAAAATAACATTAACGAGGAAATCTTCCAGACTGGACAGGGACTTCAAAAGTATTAATAAAGGGAAAATGCTTTATTTTATTTCCCCCTCCCACTACCCGAAAAAACGAGTATCATACATATTTTTAAATGCATGTATCAGCTTATCTGTATTCCAGCCTAACATTATACAGGGCTCAGTAGAAAGGAATCACACATTTCAAAGGGTAATAAAAAAGAAAAAAAACATTTTCCAGAAAAAAGCTTTACATTTTCAAAAATTACTTATTACCTAGTTTTTTACATGTTTTTATTAACTTGCTTTCTTGTTTGTTTGTGTGCTTGTGTGTTTGTCCAGTTCAAATCTTTCAATCAATTTTTAACTAACTTCTCGACTAGCTAGACATTTGAAACTTTTAGAATAGCTCAGAACACGATTACAATGCATTTTTAAATACTTTTAGCCATTTTTAATCAGGATTGAATTCATTTTCAGTTAATTTTGTTATGTAGATTGGTGCAGCCATCTATCGTCCTGGACGGGAACGAAAAGTTAAACGCAAGTTAACTTGAAATTAACTTCATTTTCTTTCAAGTTGATGGGATAATTCATCAAAAAAAATTTTAAAAAGTATTTATTAAAACATAGAATTGTGAAGTTTATATGATTCAACAGAAAATTTAAAAACATGGCATATAAAAAGTTATTTTCATCTTGTAATTATTTTTCTATTAGGTTGTGAAAATAACATCCCTCAGGTGGCACCTATTACTTGTTTTTCTAATATTTTCAAACTATTTGAGATAAATGTAGTGCTTTTTTTTTATTTGAACAAATTGAAGGAACGATATTGACGTGTTTTCTTTGTTACGATTTGTAACCCATTGGGGATGTCTCTCCGGTATAGTTTTTCAACATTCCCGGTGGGTTTTTCCTTGTTTCTGCATTCTATAACTTACCAAAAATATATATAAAAAAAGGCAATTTTTCCCAGTCTATATTTGATACTCAAAGTAAACACCATTTCCTCACAATAAAGCTCCGTCAAATTTTTAGAATAAAATTCCTGCACAATGAGAAAAAGGGTTCTTTCCCATACGATCTTACAGGTGGTAAAATAAAAATGCATATAAAACGTAAAGAGCTTTATACAGGGTAATGCAGAATGGACTGCCACATTTCAAAGGGTAATAAAAAATGAATGAAATAATTGACAGGGAAAGGTCTTATATTTTCGAAAACTACTTATACCCTACCTATTTTTTCAACAAAGTTTCGAAAATAACATCACTCAAGTGGCGCTAGTTATTTGCGATGCATTGCCGAATCTGTTCTCTAAAGTGTTACAGCACTGTGTTGATCATTTTTGGGGAACGGCGGCAATTTCCTCACGAATAGGGAACTCATGGACTCGTTGCCCATTTTCTTACGTTCCGAGAACGACCACTTGGTTTCCTTGGTTATGGAGACCCACTTGTTCACCCATTTGAAATCCATCACATCATTATTTCTCGATCAGGAACTGCATCAGTTCCATAGAGCCCGAAGCGTGTCTTAAATTATCTCTGTATCGCGATTGCAAAATTGTTGATTTTAAAGATTGTCTCAGTAACAAAACCACAATAACCGGACACACCTTGAGTTGGTCCGGTTTCACGAATGTTCACCGAACCAACTCAGGGTGTCTACTGACAACTAGAAAATCCGTCCGAAATGTTGCCACCTCCCGCGCCGCCCTACGCTACAGTTCCCTCACCAGTGACCTTTAGAAATGTGGGAGTCTATTCTGCCGCACCCTGTGGGAGTATTTATATTAAAAATGCTATATTAGTATTTGTTGCATATGTTTATTAGTACGGGTACGTGCGCTGTCCCTGAACATTGACCGTTTAGAATTCAAGCTAGGGCGCGGTGGCCCAGCTAGAAAAGGAAGCGAATCAGTGATCTCAACGTCACTAGTTCGATGCCCGTAGCTGACAAATCCACCACCGTGTACACTAATGGCGGCTGGTACACGAAAATCTGTCGTGGCTGCAATGTCCTCCGAGTTCTCAAATTTACTTCTGGAGGTGTGGAGTCAAGTGTACCGGTCTCATCACTTGACTCGGTTCTAAACTACGTGACCGGTTTATAGGGGGTAGTGCTGGCCACCTATACGGTTCCCCCTTAAATGAATGTCCAGCAGTCTCGCAGTGTACATACAGGCGATGTCTAGCACATACAGGCGATACAGGTACATACAGGCGATACAGGCGTACTGTACATACAGGCGATACAGGTAATGTCTAGCGACAAGTGCCTCCGCGATCAAAAACAAAATTCAAATTCTTCGATGGATTTACTTTTAAAATCCCTATAAAAAATTGCAAAAATGTCCATATACTAGATTTAGCCAATTAATAAAAGACTAGGTGAATTCATTGAATTAAAAAAAGTCGTCTAGATAAACTTTTCCTATTCATTAAAACTGCTGCTCTTTTCTTTTATTAAAGCTTGCCCTTAGAAAATTTAACAACATATATTTAAAGGTTATGACATGATGGATTACTCAAAACATACTTTTCGCTAGTGTCTGAAGTCCATTCTTTTTTTAAGAATCTGAAACAATTCCCCGGAGAAATATTGATGTCTTAATTACTTGAAACGAAAAATTTTTAACGATGATAAAATCCAAAAATATTGGAAGCCATTGTTAAGCAAGAATAAAGGATTCCGAGAGATCATTAAATCTGTTTCCTCTCTCTATGACGTGCGTTGCTGTCGTTTATTTCGCTAAATGTGCTGTAAAGCATATCTGTAAAGATCATTCTTTTAAAACTAGAATTTCTATATTTGTAATATTTTTGCAAATTAAAAGAACGAAATGCGTCAAATTTGGTGAATGTATCATATGAATAAATCTTTTCTCTTTTTAATACTTTGTGTCATTAACCTTTAAACATATTTTTCCAGATTCTTAGGACCTTGATTTAGTACTATTTTGTGCGCGTATATTTGGTGCTTGCCATCTTAGTAATGAATTGTATTTTAAGCATTTTAACTTCCCTGACGTAAAACAGTTCTATAACTTTTACCATATCGCCCACAGAAGATGCGCGATATGTGATGAACAGTGCACATGTGACTGGCTTTATGTTTCTCGATCTTTTATAACAGAATTTTCATGACCTAGGTTTGTGGTCATTAAAACTTTTATTATGAACTAAAATGTTCTGCTACTCGACTTCAGCATAAATAAAGGGGGAATAAAAAAATTTGCAAAAGTCCCATCTGAGGTTCACATCCCCTACGATTAAAATAGTATTTATCATTTTATTTATAAAATTTCGCAAACTGAATTCTACACTTGACAAAGACCCTTAGTTCTAAATTGCCCTCTTAACTAACTCACTAGTGTCTCGAAATACATCAGATATCTCATCTGGCTTGCAAATATTCCTACCAGGAGTTTACACTACCAAACGCCCTGCGTTAAGATTACCAGACACTTCAATTTTTTATCATATTTTTGCTCCTATATCATTTTTAAAGAACAGAAGAGACTTAAACGAAAATAGATTTGATAACATGAACACCAAAACCACGCAATCGAGAGAATTTAAATATATATAAACAAAACCTCTGCCTTCGTAATAAGGTCATTACAAGAGGAGAAAAGCTTATCTACAAATTCCTCTTACCTCAAATTTTTTTTATACCACTAACAACTGTGCTTCATCTTCTATGAGAAAGAAAACACCTGCCCCAGTGTTCAAACAGAAAACCTAAATCAGAGCTTCAATCAATGCGTATGGAGTCATTTATATAAAATTGTTTTTATTACCTGGAACGCTTTAGAATTAGGAGTAGTGATAGATGTGGTGATTTGGTATGATGAGAGCACATAGAATCACATAAACGCTATGAAAGCTTTGAAAATTGAACATGTACATTACATGGAATCTTCATTAGAAAGGGAAAATGTTTCTATTCGAGTTCGTGAAGCACTTTCGAATTTTCCAAACATTTTAAAAGCATTCAGAAATAGGAGAAATGTCAATAAAACTGATATAGGTTGAGGTGGAAATAATAAACCAAAGTGTTTTTTTTGTGCAAGATGATATTACTAAACTATACTTTAGACAATGGCTGAATGGGCTTTTATCCACTGTATCAATATTTTTGAATGGGCTTCTTTCAACTTTAAGCAGTTTTATAAACGCCCTACAGAGGAGTAAAAAAAAAAAATTCATTTTGAAGATATATCTTGATTTGTTAAAATATCTAATATTATAAGTAAATCGGCAAAAAAGGTGGAAAATAACAGAAAAAACAATGCAAAAATTATTTACATTTTGTCACTCATTTGACAGAAAAGTTTAATTCCGTATATGCACACACCATCTACGTTCATACGCGCACACACACACACACACACACACATATATATATATACTAGCATTATTTCCCGGCGTTGCCCGGGTAGATATATAGATATAAAAATTTTCCTGCATTCCATCAAAAAAATACTGGGGTGCACCCCCCACTCTTTATGCTCATCTGGCCAGACAGAATGCGCTTAGTCCGTTTCTACTGAAATGATATACAAACAATAAGAAAGAAAGAAACTTTGAGCCTGCGGACCTTCATCTGATTTTATTGAGAATTAATAACACCGTGTTGCGGGATTCTCACGTTTGGATTGAATAAGTTTGCTATTTAATTATATTTGTTAGATACTGTTTAATTAGATTTGTTTGATCCACTGTTTAATTAGAAATAAGTTTTATAATTTACATTTGCCATTATTATTTATTTTTCCTTAAAAATACACTTTTTTCCACATCACCAAAGAGGTAAAGTGTAAGATGCGTTATCCCCTTTATTTAATCAAAGTAAGGCGGGATTCCCCATGAAGCCTATTTCCCTCAAGCTTTTATGTTTTGTTAGAAATGTTTTGAATCAGATGTATTACCTGTGAGTAATGTTCTCAAAGGCTTGGGTGGTTCTGGAATTGCAGGCAATTGTACTTTCCCACTACTGCAACACATTTCTGGGAATTCTCTAGACCACTTTTTAGCACAACAGCTGTCACATATTTTCGACATGGATCCAATACTTTTTTCATTAGAAGATGCATAATTACATTCTGGATTATAGGGAAATGCACATAAACTCCACTGGTCAGCATTCATGGCACGATATCTACTTTGAGCATATGTCTTTTTCTATCACCTTGAAATCCTTTTCTTTGGGCATCAGAAGACTTTCCAAACGAAGCACGTTTCTTAGGTGCCATTACTATTTTTTCTCCTTCATGTTAATTAAAGATAAACATATACATGTATTTATTTCTTTATACTTTTTAAGAACGTCATTCGTCTGAAAATCCGTTAAAAAAATCGTTGCATCACTTTCCGCATTAAAACAAATGTGACGTCATATATAAACGATATGTGTAATCAAAATCATCTGCAGATTTCACAAATCAGAGCCAGGAAAGTTGTCTTTATCTGGGGAGCCAGGGCCAAAGGTCATTTCCAATCCTCTTCCTCCCGCCCATTGGAATTTGATCCCCCACCGTCACCCCTAGACCAGCTGGTTGTGTTGAATGGGCTTTATCCACGGTTGGTACGCGCACCTCTTAGCGGCACAAAAAATCATTAAAAAATTAATTTAAAAAAAACTAATTGAGCCCCAAATTTCGTTTTTGCTGACTTAAGTTTCTCGAGTCGTAAACATTCACTGTGCCGAATTTGGTCCCGGTGGGTGAAACAGTCTATGATTCTATAGCGGACAAACAAACAGACGAGCTCTTTTATATATATATATATATACGAGATATACGATATATATATATATATATATATACGATATATATATATATATATATATATATATATATATATATATATATATAGAGAGAGAGAGAGAGAGAGAGAGATTATTAAAGTTATTTGCTCGCCAAGAGATGGCGCTGTGAGCACTGCAAATGTAAAAGACGGAGATGTAGTAATAACGCGAAAAAGAAAGGTCACGCAGGTTCATATGTCAATGGACATTTCTGAACAAAGGTTTAAAAGGGAATATATATATATATATATATATATATATATATATATATATATATATATATATATATATATATATATATATATATATATATATGTGTAACATGGAAGACAGATCGCATGCCCAGAGGATATCTAGTCTCCCATGCTACGGTGAGGAGATGCAGTTATGCTCGAGAATAAATTTACTTCATGACTAAAAACTACGAATACGAGCTTTTTACGGGAACATTTTTATTCAATACACTGACCGCTCCGTCGGTATGAATGCAGCAAGAGAAAGTACAGGAATTCGTCCTACTTCCGGATGTCAAGTCTTATATAACCTTCAGTCCATCAAGGGATTAAAGGGTGTGTCTTAATAGTTGATTGGTTTAAAGTTGTTGTTGATGTGCAGAACTGATTTAAACTTGTACTGACGCAGCGCCGCGTCCCTTTAGTTAAAAAAGACAGCCATCTTTAATGATATTGCCTAAGGCTGTAATAAAGGAATTTAACACGAATGCCCAAAGGGAATTAAATAACTTAAGGGATTAAAAAAGGGTATGTAATTTTGAATAGTAAAGTGAGGAATTAATAGTTTTTAAATGTTGAGAGTGTTGAATTAAGAAATTACTAGTTTTTTAATATTATATATATATATATATATATATATATATATATATATATATATATATATATATATATACATTCTTTTCAATAACGAGATTCTTTATGATGAACTTCAGAAAACATTTCACTAGTTACTTATTTATTCAGAATCTGCCATAGAGAATGTGCCAGAAAAATTAATTTGAATTAAAAGTAACATGTTTGATCCTCTTATTTTACACACTGCAATAGATTTTGATTATTGTTGTACATTATTATTCTTTTTGAATCATTTGCTTTACTCTATTAGCTGGCAATTTTCTTCACGACGGCAGCAGCTGTAAGAGATAGGAATTCAAAGGATATTACTCTTGAACACGTATATCTTTTGAGTGGGGAAAACTGGGACATAATGAAGTTCATTGCATCAAAAGATTTTGCTCTAGAGTCTATTTCTGATTTGAGAACAGCATCATGTATTTGTGAGAGTGATATTTCGTTTAATTCCTGTAATTAACTGCGCAGCAGTTGTTTGAGATTAAGGTAGTCATCACTGTTATTGTTAATCCAGATCATATTTGGGGATTAGACTGAATTAGAGAAACACACAAAATCCAATTATGTCAGATATTTCACGACATAGAATTACTTATTTATTCGCGCTTAGTAATGCCGAGTATTCGGTGCTTTTGCTTGATATCACAACTTTCATTAATTTAGTAGGAAGCGGCTGGTATAGAAATGTCAGTATTGTTATTTTTTGACGAAGTAAATACTCACAGAGTGGAAAATGAGTGGGAACAGAGTGGGAAAAGAGTGGAAAATGAGAACATACGAAACCTAATCATGTGAAGTTTTATATACGGAACTTACTCCTAATTTGACTTTTGAGCGAACGGAATTCTTTCATTTTATATTAACGAACATTGATACCACAGCTTTAGTCAAATTCGCGAACAGCAGCTGTTATTAAAGACGAGAGTAGGCTAGTATATGTTCTGTGATTAGAGTAGAAAATAAGTACATGCAAACCCTTATTATGTCGTAAGTATGGCGATATAGTTTAAATCTAATTTGTACTCTGTAATAAAGACAATTAGATTCTTTTTCGTTAACAGTCAGCGATATCACAGCTTCAAACCACTACGCAGCAGTTGTTTCATATTAAAGTAAACAATTTTGTTATTGTTAAAACCGGTATGGACTCGGAGATAAATGCGGAAAAAGAAATGAAGAAAAATGAAGGTTGAAAGTTTCTCCATAGAGTTTATTTCTAATTGCATTTTAATGATAAGAATGAGTTCATTATTAATAAATAAATAATGAGCTTTAATATTAATATATGAATAAAAATTAATTTATTATTAATATTGTTACGAATTTTGTAAATATTGCATTTTATTTCTTTAAAATGGCTTCTGTGGAAAAGTTCCTATAGCTATGTATTTAACATGTGAGTCTATGGGAATCTCGCCAAATATGAGAGTTATCACCAAATTGGCGATGGATTTAGTGACTTATTTAGGACGCCAAATTTGGTGATATTTCGCCAAATGGTCACCAACTTGGAGACTAAACCTTTCTGGAAGCTTCTAGAAATATCTGTCTGAGACTGACTTATAGGGGGCACTTTGGAAATCTATAAATATACCTGACATTGGCATTTTTATTCAGTTTAATTTCCTAGTGAAAATCGAATGTGTTGAAACTGCGTTAATTGGCGCATATTGTATTGAAAATTCTGGTATCCTGACTTGTGTTTTTAGAATTTTCTGATGTATAGATGACAGTTGTTACGTGTTTTATGTTTGAATTTGTGTATTCGCCTGAAAAATTTACAGAATAATAAATTTAATTTGTGTGAACTTTCTGAAGAGATTTTATTCAATCCTAACATACCCAGGAAAACGGAACAATATATAGTATTAATATTAACATATTTATAAATAAAGAATATTAATATTAAAAAATAAACAATTAATTATTAATATAATATACTACTGTTAACATATTTATAAATAAAGAACATTGATATTAATAAATAAATAAGGAATTAGATAATTATTAAATGACAAGAATTAGTTAATTTTATTTTGCATTCGAAGAAAACGAAAAGGGAAAACAAACATTGGAAACGACTGTAAAACGACTGTATGCTAAACAGCTGTAATAGAGAGAAAAAAACCGTGGGAAAGGGAATAAACAAAAATTAATGATGGAATTTTCCTCATAAAAATTATTTCTAAATTTCGCAGTTTATGATAAAAATTAATTCCTTTACTTCAACAAATATGGCGCGTATTTTCATAGTTTACAGTAACACAATAATTAGGTATGAATACAAGCACTATTGTGTTTGATGGCCTAGTCTACACTCCGCAATTAAACCTAAAAATGCGTTTAAATAAAATGCAATTATGCTAAAATTTTAGAACCGTACGATTTATTTCGAATTTCTACTGTGTGCTATTAAGGATTTTTTTTCTTTAATGATCTCATGTATCACAACTTGTGATAAATGAGATCAGGAAGATTAAAAAGTGTCAGATTTCTCAGGTGACTTAAAAAAAATTTTTTTTTTGTAAACACGATCTTGTTTGAGTGGAATTAACATCTGCAATTAGCCCTTAAGTAAACTTTTGGAGTGAACGCCACTTTAGATCAATCTGTGCAGAAAATGAAGCTGAAGTAAAGTGTGAAGAAGGGAAAAAAATTATTGCATGGAAGTGTATCGAAGTCCAGAAAATGGAACGAGAGATTAAACAGTATAATCCCTTTCAAAAATAATCAAGAAAATCAGGGAGCTAAAAAATTATCCTCTTCAAGGTCTGTGGATCGTACTTGCCAGAAGAAAAATAACGAGTCACGAGACTTTTAACAGCTCTTATTTCTCATTAAAAAGGGATGCTGAAAATGTTTAAAGATGGCGGAAGAAGTAAAAAAAAACTTCTGATAATCCGTCTAATAGTAATTTAGATTTTTTTACGTAAGTTAAGTGGCAAAATAATTTTAAATAGATATGCAAAAAAGGGGGTTAAAAATAAATATAAGAGCAAAGTTGTCGAATACCTTAATGTGTTTTTTTTCTTTTCACACACACACACACACACACACACATATATATATATATATATATGTGTGTGTGTGTGTATTAAAATTCTCTTTATAATATACGAAAATTTAAGTGGATATACAATGCTAAAATTACTTATCTATCTCTCTCTCTCTTTCTAAATAAATAAATAAATAAATAAATAAATAAATAAATATAAATATAAATATATATATACGCACACACACACACACACACACACACACATATATATATATATATATATATATATATATATATATAAGACACAGTTGAAAGTGAAAAACCAGTATAAGATCTAAAACGACTTACAGACAGGACCTAAAAACATGAAAAGATAAGCTTTAGACAGCAACTCTTCATCAGCGGTGCCGATACTGTCTAAAAACCAATGGATTGTTTCTGATAAGTATTATTTTATCAATAAACATACTTAGACACCGTACAATCCATAAGAAACAGAAGAATTGAATAAAAAGTTGCTTAATCAAAGAACACCAAACCTGGCGCTAGACAAAGTGGACGTTAAGAGTAGGAAACCGCAAGAAGACTGATGTCACAAACATCGCGACCATGGAACTAATGGAAACACAGAAGCAGAATTACTTTGGAAACTGTGTTATAGGACAAAAAAAACCTAAATAAATAAATAACGTTAAATTGACAATTATTTATTATTTATCGCTCTAACTACTAACAACTAAATAACGTTAAATCAACAATTATTTATTATTTATCGCTCTATAATATTTCATGACGCTATCTTGCAGGGGATTTTAGATACATTATTTGAAAGATGGTCAGTTATAAAGTCTTTTCCTCCGAGATAAATAACTAATCTAACAATCCATATGCTCAACATACCATGCATAGATACTCACACATCATACATATAAACATATCAATAAATCTATCTATCTATCTCACTATCTATCTATCTATCTATCTATCCATCTCTCCCTCTCCCTCTCTCTCTCTCTCTCTCTCTCTCTCTCTCTATATATATATATATATATATATATATATATATATATATATATATATATATATATATATATATATATATATATATATATATACAGTGAAAATTCTCTATGGCAGTCCGTCATGTTTCCGAAAAAAAGTGGCCGTTTTGAGGGCTGGCCATCGAAAAGATGCTTTTTCCATAACATTGGCTCTATGGAGTCTTGAATCGGTTCTGAACGCAAAATATGCCCGTTTAAAGGGATGATCGTCGAATACAGGTGGCCGGCTAGAGAAGTTTCTCTGTATATATATATATCTATATATATATATATATATATATATATATATATATATATATATATATATATATATATATATATATATATATATATATACTGCAATGTGTGTATGGTACCTATACTAGTTCTACCTCGGAAACCAATGCAATACTTTCTTGAATACATTCCCGTATGCTATCATTTACATTAATCACAAAGCGCACAAAGGATACACTAAAGAGGATTCCCGATTTCGAAGCTTATCAGTTTGGCCAGAATATAATGTACTAGTTGATATGACTATAATACCTGCTTACAGTGAGTTCTAATGAGTTGTGGCTGATCCCTGAATTGTTAAAGTCACCTCCAAATAATTATCTTGAGCGCCTTGCGAATAACTTACCCACGTATATATAAATATATATATATATATATATATATATATATATATATATATATATATATATATATATATATATATATATATATATATATATATATATACTCGCATGTATATGCTCATTAGAACCTGAAAGGGAAAACTAGCTCACATTTGCATAGCTGGAGCTAGACTCGGCCTGAAAGGAATAAAATTTTGATGGAGTCGGGCCGAATCGTTTATTAGAGCGACAAATAAATTCGTTCATTCCAGAAGAACGGCTCCGAATTATATCACCTTTCAATATTAAACGCGAGAGAGCGAGAGGTACATGTGACTATTTTTGTAGAGTTAGCAGATTTAGGGGGCTCGCTAAGCTAACCCACTCCTGAATTCAGACACATACACGTGTAGAAATGCAAAAGCATGCGATTCATGGGAAGTTCTGTGGCTAAGGGTTTTAAAGCGATAAATTAATATTACTGGGGATTGGATTTTGGAAAGGGAGTTTAAATGCTAGAATGGAGGGCATAATATTTAAGATATTATATATATATATATATATATATATATATATATATATATATATATATATATATATACATAACTATGTATGCTTTTATAAATATTGACAACATTGAACGTTTCAATTTGTTCTAGATACTAAATCTTCTGCTATGCCAACAATTGAAAAGCTAAATGAAAATTGCAGGTCGTAATTGTCGTAAAAAGTATTGACATTGACCAGTGAGTTAAAAGGTTAGGAAAGCAAACAGAAGGCGATAATAAGATGCATCGCTGTAGAAAATAGACATTTGAAAAGGAACAAAATTCCTTTGAAGCGATCAAAAGAGAGAGGAATAAATTTCCACCTCAGAAAAGAAATCGCAAGGTTCTTTCGAATGTAGATTATTATTGGAAATAACTTAGTATTATTTTCCAACGTGCTCTATCAGCAAACTTCAAAATACGAATTAAAAAGTTTTATAGACAGACGTAGAAAACATGAGTGTAAAGTATTTTTATTACTCTAACGCCTGTTATAAAATTTTGTGAAGATTGAAATGAGCGTAAAAAGATATTCATTTTTATAAATCTGATACATGGATCATGAATAGCTTTTACTCGCATCCAACCGTTGTTACGTTGTACTTCCATAGAAATAAGAAATGTACCCTTCTTTTTAATAAGCCAGATTTACATTATATATAAAATGTATTATATAAAATACAATATATCTTAATATTAATTATATTTTGTTCTCTCGCAAATGTTATAATTTGATGATACAAATATGAAAATTAATTTCTTGTTATTATGAAAATTGTTATTATGAAGTATTCTCTTGGTAAATGAATCGGAACTTCTTTATTGTAGTTTGATTGTTGCAATATGGTATTGCAAGGGAGTTTCAGAATAGCTAAACCGTAATTAAATTATAATATAGTAATTATATAATGACTATCTAATGTACAGAAGAGATAATGAAAATTGTTTATGAATTAATAACAAAGATATTATGATGTGTAATGGCAAAGTCTGAAGCGAAAAGGAATTCCTTTCTCTTTCAATAGTACCTTAGGTACATATTTGATCGAATCTTAATAATATTATGTGTTACTGGTTAATATAGTTACACTCAGCTTTTTAACTTATTATATTTATTATAATGGGGAAATAAATAAGTTAAAAGCATAAAAGGGGTAAGACTAAATATTCACAGAAGTGTAATCCAATGGGGAAACATATTGCTTATATACCTTCGCAAACAACGAATCACATGAATCTTTTATTTTATTTCCCATTAACGGGTCACCATGCATTCATCATTTATAACAAACATGTCACACTAACTGTTCCCACGAGTAGAATTGCCTTCGTTTTATCTTTACGGCTTTTTTGCATAAGTGATAAGGTGATAATGGATGTAGGATGATAAATTAACTTGTCACTTATATATTTTAATGCTATGCAAAGAAGATGAACTATTGTACAAGCTTATGTTCGTAAGATGGTAGTCAAGTATATATTATCGTATATTCTTCAAAGTACATATAGGACCACACGCAACAAATAAATATATTATACAACATATTATTGATTGGATTAAATTGTATCAAAAGTGCTATTTCTTTTATAAAACTAAAAATTTGAAAACACTAATTAAGTCAGAGATCTCTAAACTTTTTTTACGTTTTGAATCTTCCTTAGGAATGAGATAAGAAACTTGGGATTACCTTGTTAGAGTTTTAGCTTTTTGATTTTTTTAGATATTAAATCAAAGCGGAATGTATATGAAGAACCAGTCAAATTTAAGGTCAATTAAATATTTACACCATTATATGAAGAAACAGTCAAATTTAAAGTAAATATTTACACCATTATATGAAGAACCAGTCAAATTTAAAGTAAATATTTACACCATTATATGAAGAACCAGTCAAATTTGAGGTTAAGTAAATATTTACCCCACAATAATAACTCAATATAAGCTGATTTTATATAAAAGCTTGATATATAAGCTGATTTTATATATAAGCTTGATATATAAGCTGATTTTATATATTTATTGAAAGATACAAGTAACAAACACTAGAATAGAATAGGATATAATGACTAGAATAGAATAGAATATAATGTGAGGACTTTGCCTAAAAATAAGACTGATATCCTTGAAGATTTCTAATGCTTTTATTAGCATTCTATATTAACATAAGGCTATATACAGTACGAGTATGTACAAAATAATATTTAAGCTATAAATAAAAATATTGAGTTCGGGACATAGTCAGCCACGCATCCACTTGGGGACCCTCTTTCAAAATCACCTATCACCTCGAACGGACGACTGCTTACTGCCGCTCGAGTGTCGAGTATATCTTCCATTCCTTCTTTCTGGGGGGGAGGGTGTCGAATACACCCTCGGAACGCTGTCATCGGAACGCCATTGTCCGAAAAGGGGAAATTTTCCAAAGGAAGGTCCTTTCGTGGAAATAATCAGCGGAGTCCCTCTCTCATGCCTTTGTACCAAAAAACTGCAAAGTCACCTTGGCGGCGCAGATGAACCGCGGTAGGTACCAAAGGGGTGCGCGCTTTCTTGATATCCACGCGAGGAATGTCAAAGTCGTTAGCGAGGAATGTCGAATTACAATATTAATACATTTTCAAAAATAACCATGGAATTCTATATAGTAGTACACTAGAAGTCTACAATAGAAATCCCTAAGAAAGACGTGTTATTAATGTGAGACTTGCTATTGATGCTATGGACACAAAGTTTTGATACCAATTATATATATATTTATTTTTTTCACTAAAATTCTTTTGTTTATCACTAAAGAAAATAAAAATCTCGAAGCACCCCTGGCCAATTCTGGCACCCGAAAGTGCATTGCCACACCTGTTGGGAATAAGTGATTTAAGTGAATTATATTTAAGTCCCAGTGAATACGCAAATGTAAACTACATTTATGCTACCACTTTCAGGTTTTAATCACGAACTACGTAATGGAAATTGGCTGATAATGGGATTTCATTCTATTCAGACTGTTGGTAACTTCATTACCATTTTCACCTTAGAGAGTTACTTAAGTTTCAGCCGAATGTTTACAGTTTAATCGCATTTAGCGAAAACTTAAGCTATACATTAATTTGACAGTATTTCATTAATACTGTGATTTTGTCATCAGAAAATTTGTCGACCGAATGTTATGATTTACAGAACATAATGATTAGAATGATCTGATGAAATGCCTTCTTCAAAGATATATCTTTAAAGAGAATATTGTCTGGCTAAACTCATTATTCAGGACTGAGGTTTTAGAGAATGATATATTGCAAGCATCATTAGACACTTTATTGTTTCTTTTGAAAAGTTACAGAATATGTTTCTAAATAATGAGTTTTCCGGAATCCAAACGTCTGTTTTTGTTTTGTTTTAAACTTTTAAGGTTATATCGGGTGACTTTGTAAAACGACCATTCTACACACTGAGGAGCAATTGGACGTTATCATACCTCTTTTTCTTCCTGTTTCTGTCAACATCTATCGCAGCCAGATCAGTACACTCTGATCTTTAGTTAAGTTACTTACATTTACTTGAGTTATTACCATTTAATTCATGACTGAAAAAGCACTGTTCTTAAATGAAACTTAACATTTAATCATTGTCTCTAGGGAAAAATGAGTTTCCGCAGTTGATGTTATGATAAGAACTGCAACTGTTTTTAACAGTTTCAAGGTGCACTTTTGCATTGTATACTCAAGCTTTTTTTTAAAATCCAAAATAGGTTTTGAAGGAAAGTATTCTTCAGATTTATACTTTGGCGACATATTTTACTCTCATCTTCAGACTTATAAAATTTTTGGAGGTATAAATAGGAGTTATTTTCAGTGCGAAATGCAATGTAAAATTAACGTTCGTATTAAAAAGAAATCAAAAGCTGTCTCATTTTTATTGTGACAGTGCGGATATATTAAGAACTTTTAAGAAATATTTTCGTCTTTTCAAACCTATTGAAAGGTTTTTGGCCAAAACAGTTTTCGAAAGAAATATATTCTTCTGCAGATTTATGCTGCGAAAGCATATTTTACTCTCACATGCAGACCCATGAAATTTGTGATGTTAAAAGCAAAAGTAGAATTTATTTTTCAGGGCAAACTGCGTTGTAATATTTAACATTTGTAGTGAAAAGAAATGAAAAGTTCATTCTTGGATTTTTAACTATGACAATAGGGAATTATCATCGAGTTTTAAGAAAATTTGAAAAGAAATAATTGATATCCATGAAAAGAAACCGTGGCAAAAATTATCTATGAAACCAAGAGAAATAATAAAAAATTAGGAAAGCGATATCTAGAAACAATCTGAAGCCAAAATTACCACTATTTTATATAATTAGAAAGTATTACATTTCACTGAATACTAAATCATACGCTTTATAAGCAGATTTATAATTGTTACGCATACCATGCTAACTAAATTTATTTATTAATAGGTAGAAAAACACGTAATGTCAAATTCGTTATTCATCGAAATCTAATCAAGTGGAAGAAAATTGCTCCTATCTCTTCATAAACAAAGCTCGTATGAATCTTTTCTTTCATTTTCCCTCAGCGGGTCGCCATGTATTTAATATTGATGTCTGATATGTCACACTAAATCTTCTAGAGAAGCAGAATTACTTTCTCTGTATCTTTACGGTTTTTTGTTTTTGCATATGGAAAAATGATCTAATGAATACAGCATAATAAATGAACTTTTCATTTATTCTGACGAAGACAATAAAACACGTATTAATATACGATGGCTATTCATTTCATCAAATATTAGCGAATTGTCCGTAACCGAGCACAAAGCTTTTTTTTGTACAAGAGCGAAAGAAATTCATCTAACATAAATACCTGTGATTTAATTAAATCGTTTATTTGTTTTTAAGAATTTCTTAAACTCGGGTATATTATTTATGAATTTATTGTTGTTGATTCTCATGTCTCTTAGCCGGAATGTATTCCAGACCAGGTCCATATAGGCTTGGCGGCTGAAGGGTACGGCTCTGGTTTATAATGACACCACAAGGGTCGGAGTCCGACTTAACAATTATCGATAGCAAAGCTTCAAATCACTACACAGTAATTGTTTTATATTAAAACAGGCAATTATGTTATTGTTAAAACCGGTGTGCATTCGGAGATTACTATGGAAAAAGAAAGCAACAAAATTAATGCTGAAAATTTTTCCATAGAGTTTATTCTTAATTGCATTTTAATGAAAAGAATTAGTTTATTATTATATATATATATAATAGCCGTTGTCTCTGTATAACACTTCCGGGCTGTACTCATCTTTCAATTGAAGCCCTCAGTAAACAAACGGCCGGTTAGGCTTAATTTCAATTTCAGATGTGGATCAGAATTTTTTCTTACCTAAAAACTAATATTATCTCCATTAAATCACGTTTGTTCAGCCTATTTTCCTATAAAACATTCAGAATTAAAAAAAATTGGATACTTTTAGCTGTATATTTAACAGTTTTTAAAAATCTGTTTACTTTTGCGAGTAATTCTGAAAGTAAACAAACTTGAATGTGAATGAATCAAGTAGCTCAAGTATTCATATCGTGTAGTGAGCTGTAAAAAACTGGATAGCAGTCTACTACTTCAATCGCATGAAAAACGAAATAAATAAAAAATAATGAAAGTGTTTGCTTTTACAAGGTGTGGATTAAATGCAATATTGTTAGATAATTCGGGATATTTTTTAACTTTCATATACTTTTTCCATTATGACGTCATTATTAGTATTAGGACGTCAAAATGACGGGTTACCTTCTAGTTAATAAATAAATAATGAGCTTTAATATTAATAAATAAGTAATACAATATTATAAATATTATACATAAATAATGAATTATTAAAATAGCATAATATTGTTAACATATTTATAAAGAAAGAACCTTAATATTAATAAAAAAATGAGTTAGATAGTTATTAAATGCTAAGAGTTACTAGTTCATTTTATTTTGCATTCGAAGAAAAAGAAAACGGAAAACAAATTTTGGAAACGACTGTGGAAAACAGCTGTAAAAAGAGAAAACAACCGCGGGAAAGGGAATAAACAAAAATTAATGTTGGAATTTTCCTCGTAAAAATTATTTTTAAATTGTGCAATTTAATGATAAGAATTAGTTTCTTTACTTCAACAAATATGGAGCGTTTTTTGTCGATGTCTAGAAACAATCTGAAACCAAAATTCCCACTATTTTATATTATAAGTAGAAAGTATTTCATTTCACTGAATACTTAATTATAAGTTTTGTAAGCAGATTTATAATTGTTACGCATAACATACTAACTGAATTTATTCATTAATAGGTAGAAAAACACGTAAATGCAAATTCGTTATTCATCGAAATCTTATCAAGTGGAAGGAAATTGCTCCTATCTCTTCATAAACAAAGACCACATGAGACTTTTCTTTCATATTCCCTCAGCGGGTCTATATAGGCTTGCCGGCTGAGGGGTGTGGCTCCAGTTTATAATGACACCACAAGTGTCGGAGTCGGTCTTAGCCAGGTGCCACCTCAATTTTGACCGAGAACCCCCAGAGGTGACATCTGGGGGGATCGTACCTTCCCCACCCACTGACCTCAAAGAAGGACTTTCCAGTCTACTTATTTAACGTGTCCATATCCCGCCTAGACATGAAGGCATTTAACTGCGCTTGTCGGGATTCGACCCGAGCATCCTCAGTACCGAAAGCCAACACGCTAACGCTAGACTACCTCTGACCCATATATGAATTTGGGGATAATATACGACAAAATATGTAGATCATAAGCGGATTCTATAGTACCGCATTCCAAATCAAATGACCTGATAATCAGATGCCAATATATTACAGATGCCGCTATGACGATATTCCACTACAACCCTATTCCGATTCTATAATACAGAACAAAGTGCCTATGTTATGACCGAGTCGTCTCAATTTATCGTTTTTAGCTGGAAACTATGCTACATATTAAGAGGTAAGGTTTAAATGAAACCATATTTTTTATTTTTAAAATTTACCTTTTTTTGAATATGTGTACTAAAACCAGGATGTGAACACGGGTCTTCTAATCTTGATGCTGTTCATAGTGACGTCATATAAATTGCTATAATAACATTCATCAAGTTTGTTTCTCTCTTCTTGAAGAAGACTATGCAAGATTTTCCCTAATATATTTATATCTTTTATTTTTATCGATTTGCATGTATGCTCGTATTTTCTCAACGATTTCTCGAGGTATCCATCTCAACGATTCTATATCATGACTTAAAGGAAATCTGGGGCAAACTCACATGAAATCAGACCATCTTTAATTCCACAATAAATTAAAGAGGGTGGCTACATGATCCTCGAACTGATGATGAACTATTAGATACTTCGAAATATGTAGCCATCCTTTTTAATATATTGGGGAATTAAAGAAATGTTGATTACGGTTCTGTATTATTATTTTGACACTGTAACAGCTGAACAGAACCGGGATTCAAATCTGTGGTTATAAGCATATACAGGGTGTCCATAATTAAAGTCCCACTTTCAAAAGGCTGCAAAAAAAGAACCACTGGTCAGAATGACTTCAAATTTGAACTGAATATACTGGAAGAAGGGGAAAACAATTTGGCGTAAAAAAAAAGTTCCTTTGGAACTTGTTTTTGTTATGCCAAATCATTTCCCCCTTCTTCTAGTATATTCAGTTCAAATTTGAAGTCGTTCTGACCAGTGGTTCTTTTTTTTGTAGCCTTTTGAAAGTGGGACTTTAATTATGAACACCCTGTAGACTGTTACGGCCAACGAGAAATTCGGTAAAAGAGGGAGCTGTGCTCACCTCTGTAATTTTGAAGTCTGTAGAGAATTGGCCAGTTCTGTACTGAGAGATCAGCCGAGGATGTAGCAAGTTAACTGTAAATTTGTCTTAGTTGTCTGTCCTTGTTTGCTATAATAAATATTGTGGCTGTGAACCGAATGCTGTTTCTTAACGAACCCACATCAGATAACACTTTAAAGAGACGTCTGCTTTGGAGCGTCACATAGACCGACGTTCAGTCAACTAAATAATCCCGGCGATGTGGGGAACTCTCATGTTTAAATCTTGCCATCCCTCGAAACTCATTTTTAAAAATAATTCCCTTACAATGGGGAAATTACAAAGATTCAAACATTTAAACCCAATTTTTGGGGCTTGAGGTAGTCTAGTGGTAGCTCGTCGGATCCCCCCAGATGTTACCCTTCGGGGTGCTCGGTCAATATTGAGGTGGCACCTGGCTAAATCGGATTTTGACCATTGTTGTGCCATGATAAACCGGATCCGCACCTCTCAGCCTGCTAGACTATATGGACCTGGTCTGGAATAAATTCCGGCCTGGGGGCACAAGAAACAACAACAAACACAGTTCTAAATAATTGAAACACTCCCCCTCCTCCCACACACTCACACACACACCGAGCGTTTATGACTGAAATGCTTTAAACGAAAGTGTCACTATTAGTGAAATGTTTACTGTAACCTTAGCGTAATGAAAGCATTTTGCTTCAAGAAATCAACATGGGAAAGAGTTGTGCAATATTTTAACTACTTGTTTGCTATGTATCACTTTTTAATAACTTAAGAGGTTTGGTTAAGACAAACATTGTAACAGTTCTACGACATGAACATATTTGTTCATCCCGTAGAAATACCCTTATAATTTATTATGAGTTAAATATGTTTATTTAGAGCACATTTAACCGTTGGCATCTAAGAGGTCGAGTAAAGTCGAGAAAATTAAATTTTAAGCACTAAAACTAGGCAGTTACTTTATCAGACATTTATTTGATAGTCTACATTTACATTTATATTCTACATTTGAAGTAATATCTACTGAAGATTATTATACTTCGAAAGACATCAAAATGTTTATTTATATATTTTTACGTCATAAAAAACCCATAAATAAAAGTAAACAAGAAATAAAAGATCAAGAATATACTTTAAAAGATAAAGTACTTTCAATAAACAACAGTTACATGCGGTGTAAACAAACATGCATCCCTATGTATTGAAATAGCCTATCTACATTATATATATATCCATCTTAGGTAATACGCTTTGTTTATACTCGAAACAAAATATAAAATAATTGATAGATATTATATTGCTCTTTTTCTCCATGAATAAATGCTAGAGTCATTTAAAGCGTCGAACATCTATTCTAAACAAGAAAGTATTATTTTTCCTTTATGGCGCTCACTTTCCAAAGTTACATAATTCAGAAAATTTATGTGATGAAACACAACCATACATTTTCTTTTATAATAAATTTCTTACAGCAAAACGGTAAAGAAAGTCATTTATTTAAATATTTAATTAGGTAGTTAAAAAATACATACCATACGAATATGAGCTTAAAACTTTTAACCATGCAAACTATTTGTGATACCCTGTCAAATTATTATTTAACTAAAGAAGGTAACTTTTAAGGAGGTATTTCAGTTGAATATTGATTATTATGTCACAATGGCCATTTTTTGATGACGATAAACTTCTTTTGTTACCATGTTTAATATTACTGAGGTTCAGTCTGATTTTATGGTTATTCAAGCATGCTCTATGATACTTGAAAATAAACTTTCAAAAGGTTTCTGGTGATAGAGCTAAAATTAAAATAAATCGATATTTTAGCCGCATCATTGGTACTGTTTCGTAATCTTTTTAGAGTGTTCATCAACTGCATTTATGAATAGTAATGAACTATTTACACATCTGAAAATGTTACAAACATTGTCTGCGTAAAAAAAAAAACTAAGAATATTTCCTCGAAGTGGTAATACCCAGAATTCGGTACACTTAATTGTTATGTTTTATTCATTCGAAACCATTGAATTAAATCAATAGGCACACATGGATAAATATAAATCTAACTTTGCTAACGCTATATACGCAATCGTTATACAAGCAATTTCCTACATATTGTAGTTTTCGGTACTAGAATTTCCCCACTCGGCTCAGCGTGCAAACAAATACTTTCTCTCCGGTTTCTGTTCAAGGCGCGCGGTCGGATAGAGATTTTTGAAGGATGACACACTTCATAAAAGCAAAGTTCATTTAAGGATTTATGCGATGATCATACAGGGTGACAATTATTGAGCTATATGAAATAAAATATCAAATTTAAAAAAACAGCTGAATTAAAAACTTTTATTCAAATTTGAAAAGTAATTACAGATAATCGGATTTAGTTTATGACATGTTCGATATGCTTACCATCAATGGCTATGATGTGGCGCAGACGAAGAGCAAAATTCTGCAAAACTCGCTAAAGTGTCGAGACATCAATGCTTTCAATGACCTCCTGGATGGCTGTTTTGAGCTCAGCGAGGGTTATTTTCATGAACTTTGTCTTTCATATTGCCGCACAAAAATGAGTCACTAGGGTTGAGATCAGGAGAATATGGCGGCCAAGCGATCCCCATTCCAGGGGCCTCTGGGTACCGCAAAACCGGAATGCGCTCTCCAAAGTTCCCTTCCAGGACTTCAAACACTCTATTGGTCCAATGGGGTCATGCTCCGTCCTGCATGAAACCCATATTTTCTAAATCTGAGTCACTTTGGATAATAGGGATCAGATCAATTTCTAAAATATTGACATATCTTTCAGCAATCACCGTGTCTTCAATGAATATTGCACCAATGATTTCCTTTGAGCCGCAGTTGGGCTGTTATTGCTCGAACTGTAGGCCTTGACAATGGATATAACACTGTATTTCGACAGAAACGCTGTATTTCGACATTTTCAACGAAAAATGAACAGCAACAAAAATAGGAGTGCGCCTGTTGAAAAAATCAAAAAATAAGTCCCAACATGCTCTGCATTCAACCGCCAAGTTTTTACTGAATCTCGCCAATGTTTCAAAAGTTATGAAGTTTTTTTTTCATATAGCTCAATAATTGTCACACTGTATGTACAGATGAATAAAAAAACTAAGTATAAGTCATAATAGCAAGCCAACTTCTCATAACGAAATAATTTACATAGCTTTTAAAAATATACTCTCTCATCACCTCTAACCGAGAGTTGGAGATTAACAGATGCCATTGACTGACACATTAACAAACTTGTTTATCTTATATACAAGGGTGGACAAACGGTCGATCGCGATCGACCGGTCGATTTTCGACATGATTTTAGTCGATCGCGAGCCATAATTTCATAAATATATGGACTATGTTAGTGATAAGCGGCTCATTTTCCATTTAAAAAATGAGAACTAGTCGATCGCCGAATAAAAATTATAGAAAAGTCGATCGGCAACTAAAATAGGTTGGCTATCCCTGTTATATACTATTAAACATTTGCATAAGAGACACGCTCGACAGTTACATTCGGCCATGGTTCGCTAAAAGAAGTAGATTCTTTTGGAAGATACGTAAGAGAAAAAAAACTGTGAAGTCATATTTGCAACAGCCGACAAGCTGAATACCATCGCGTTGATATCATGTTAAAAAGGCTGACAACAGCTCAACGCACGTTAGGAAGTGACAAGATAAAAGTAAACAAGGTTAGTATCGCTCAGCAACTGAACATTCGCTCTCCGATGCCATTTTATGAAATATCTGCGTTAGAAGGAGTTGGCCTAGGAAACGCAGTTAAAGACGAATTCCTATGGTCCGCTGAGCAAATTTCCTATCAACTGTTACGTTTTATTCATTCGAAACCATTGAATTAAATCAATAGGCACACAGGGATCAATTTAAATATAAATTTGCTGTTGCTATATACGCAATCGTTATACAAGTATTTTCCAACAAATTGTAGTTTTCAGTACTTGAATTTCCCCTCTCGGTTCAGTGCTCAAAAAAATTATTTCTCTCCGTTTTCATTTGTTCCTTAAAACAATTAGGTTGACTTGTTACTGACCAACATGTGGAATCTCAAGACCAAAGGACTTAATGGAGAAAAGCGTAACGACGGGACGGGAACAATTTCGTTTTTGTCGAAAATTGGTAAGTTTTCTCAGAGTAGCAAGCTAACAACTCGTGGATGAGGGTTCGAATCCTAGAGCTGGAGTAATAGAACTCAGTCCAACGAGCTTTTATATGCGGCCCAAAACACCCACACTCATTATCAAGCAGGTTCTTTTGAAAGCATAATTTTGGAAATGATTGCCTGATAAATACAAAACTCTACCAAAAAGGTGTTACCTGCTGTTCATGTCATTCACATTAATGTATTTTTGCGAATCATCCAGTTCCAAAATAAAATATACGAAGTAAGTCTATCAATATCGGCTTAATGATTCTTACGTCGATGATGTATTGAGAGTAGCATGTACCAAATATAAACCTGATTTATGTGAAATAGTCAAAAGTTTGTGTCAACATAACAAGAAAAATCACACTTATTTGTAAATAAACGTTTGAATACATTTTAGGTTTTAAGTTTTATTTTTTACATTGTTATATTATGAGATATAGTGCACTATGTTATGACCCGCGTGACGTAGAAAATATATGCATGTGACCCGAGAGAAATCAAGATTGAGTATGGTTGTCTTAGAGCTATCCTCTCAGGCGGAAGAACGTAGGTTCGCCTATTGGGTGCTCCAGCATTAAAATTATGATGTATCTCGGCATAGGATAATTGCCTTGGCAAATAATTTTGGTAAAGTTCCTGTTAAAATACATTTTTAAAAGTTATAAAACCACATATAACGTTGGTACGTTTTATTTTACTGTAAGTATAGTAAGCTAATTAGTTTCTGTCTCCATTCGCTAATTCAACCAGAATCTTACTCAATTCTTGAGTACCTCAACTTCCATCTCATTCAGGGGGAAAAAGATAAATGCAACTGCAGAATAGGTTTCCTGTAGTTTCCCCAAAAGGTATAAAAAAAGAAAAATAGTTCGAGGGGAACTGAAATAGAAAAGGATTGAACACAAAGGATTGATAATGGTTTGTGGATAGCGAAGGTTACCGAGTTTGTAATAGATTCGAACCCAGTGCTTTGATAGCAAAGTCAATAAAGCTTGAGGTATAGATTCGTATTTTGACTGAAATTCGAACTAAGCCCGGTTCAGAAGTGTTTATTTCATTAAGTGCGGCGGATTGCTTTGATCTTAGTCATTCTTTTCAGTAAAACAAATTGATTGGTAATATACCAGCTCTACGTTATAAATTAATCTAATTGATTTTTTATGGTATGAGGGCTTCTGTTTATCATGCCTCTCTGGATTTCATTTCTCTATTGAAAGAGAAAGACGAAAAATGGGGAAAAAAAAGGATTTTATGTAAAAATCTCTTTAACCTTATCGGTAATGCATAATGATATATACAGGTGAGAGTAAATTATTTTATCAAAAAAGGAAGAATTTTCAATAGAAAAAAAGTCTAAATATCCATTTAATCGTCTTTCAAATACAAATTCGAAGTTGTAAAAATTCCGAATCTTAGATTAATAATGATTCTGATCACTGAAAAATACTATTAAGGCTACTATAAACCTTACACGAACGTTCGTATAAAAATCAGTTTTACATCCTGAAGCAGAAACATTTTTAGAAAATAAAGTAGCTTGGAGGATGGAAACATCTTTTTTTATCCTTGGGCTAAAACACAAAAGAAAAATAAATACTACACATTTTTGCCACAGGAAATATCTGTTGTCATTCCTAGCGTGAAATCTCACTTTTGAGCTCAAAAAAGCAATTTGCTGCATCCAAAGTTTTGAGATTTTAATGTACCTCAGATTCCTAAAATAAGACATGCTTTTTGAGAAAATTTAGAGACTACGTCACAAAACAATTGAAAAGGATTTTCTTATGTTAGAAAATGGACTCATGGTCGAAAGCTTTTATTCAGTTTTACAGAATGAAATCCGGTTAGGTCGGAATCTCTGCAGATGGAACTAGATTTTGGCTGTCGAAAAATATTCATGACATCAGAAGAAAAAAATTAAAGTAAAGAACTAGCCTATGTTTCCCCCGATATAGCTTATAATGTCATAGCTTTACTTGACAGTAAAATTTAAAAAAAGATGAAATCAATTTTTTGCTTATAAACTAACAAATTCAAAAATGAGCACGTGATACTAACTCATACAGTTTATATCACGTGCATTTATTTGTCATACTATGACGTCTCCGTCATAGTATGTATTTTACATAAGGAAGATCCGTTAGGTTTCATTTAAATGACTTCGGACTCACTTAGGTATAAAGCCAATTAGAGGACCTAACCACTGAAGCATAGGAGAAAGCACTTTATCAAAGGTTAGATATTTCAGAAACATATACATAAAATATTTTTCAAATAACATTAACTAAAATATATGGTTAAAATTGAAATTGAAGATGAACCTAAATTATTATGTTATACGCATAAAAATGGACAGTTCTCTTAAAATAAAATAATTATAAAAATAAATGTCTTGGACTAATGTATCAAGTATTATAAAGGGCATTTCTCGATATAGGTCCTGATTAATTAGAAGTATCTTGGTGTTCATGTCCCTTAAATGACAACCATTTTCAGGCAAAACAATCATTCCCTTATATGGAAATGAAGAGTAATGCCTGAAAGTTATTAGACTACTTGTGCTGCAAGCAAGAAAAAAAAAATAGAAAATGGAATGACACAAATATAACATCATATAGCCTTTTGCCCTACCTCAGGAAATATAACAACAGCAAGGTCAAAATATTTTATTCTTCTGATTTTGTTAGAACATAGAAGAGAAAGCCTATTGGACAGATGTCGTCGGAAGTTGTCAGAACAGTCTGAGAGTAAATGCTGATCGGTCAATTCCTGACAGATGCTGTAAAAAATTGCATGAAACTTAATTAAAAATTTTTTAGGTAGTCTCTCCTAACGAAACTACCGCGAGTTGTTAATGTAGGATTACTTATCGTTGCTTACCTCTTTTGTATACATATATGTATGTGTTATGTATATATGCATCTATATATATGTACGTATATAAATATATGTAATAGCACGGGCGCGGGCCGACGAATGAAGGGCTGAGTGGCATAGTTTGAGTAATGGTTCATCTTGTCGCCCGGCCGTGCATCACAAATGTTTAGGTCCATTCCCGCATTTCATCTCCACCCTCGGACACGCAAAACACCACAACGTTGATTTAACTACATCTTTTATTTTTAAGATACACAGAAATACAACATTTCGGGGCAACTTACAAATGAAAAAAGCCTACATGTACGTGATACCAAACCTTATATAAACTTATCTCGTCATGTGATCGTAGTAGGGTTTAATTTGTTAAAAGTTAGGAAAAGGCGTGAGTAATGCGCTAAAGCATTTAATTTTCTGTCCACGCTACGCAAGTTTAGTTTTCGAGTAATAGGCAGCCATTTAATATTTTCTCTCGAGGTTATTAGAACTTAGAATCAAAAGTGAAATTAGTTCGAACGCCGCAGGGAAATTAGAATAAATTAGAATTTAAAAGAGTTATAGGATTTTTAATGTTATATATATATATACATACATTGGTGGCGAGTGGAATACAAATAGAACAAAATCTCAGTCCACACTTTAAATTACTTTATTGACTTCTTCTTTAACAACACCATTCTATAAGTCTTTTTCCATAGTTTGCCATTTTTAACATTCGGCGACGCCGAGCAGAGCGACCACACGCAGCGAGCTCCCAAATCAATCATCGTAATTCTAAGTAGAAATCGCGCGTCCACTCTCATGGCACAAGCGCAGAGCCCAATCTGGAATTTTCTAAAAGCATGCTTCCCGCCAAACCTGTACAGTATCTAAAAATAAATTCCCCAATGGAACTTCATTTTCCCGCGAACCGAGGTCATCCTTAAAACGGGGAATAACCTTTTTTTTTCACCCGCATGCGTCTTGGAATATGAAAACTAGTGGCCCTTTTCGCGCCACGAAAATGATTAATCCCGAAGCCCCCTTTAAATTTAACTTAATTTTTCTTTTCCCCAATTAATTCCCGACACACACACACACACACACACACACACACACATACACATACACACACACACACACACACACATATATATATATATATATATATATATATATATATATATATATATGTCAAAATTTTGACGCATTTTGGTGCTATTTATTCTGTTTAACTGTTTACTGCTTTCGCAAGCGATTTCCCAGACTGGGTTTGGCGCGCTACCAAAATTATAATCTCGCAGGACATCTGAAATTTTGCTTTCTGAACGACCGTTATGGAGGAACGTAATCCCAAGTTAAAAAAATTGTAAATGAAATTAGAAAACTCGTTAAAGCAAGCAGACCATACAAAAAGTGACACAAGTGCGGTAGCGAATACTCATTATTGTATATGTAATACAACTGACCTCCCTCTGTTACTCAGATGTTAAATGCACATTTGAAAAGGGAATTTCTGGGACATTTGATTTCTTACAGTTAATTCAATGGATGTAATCCAAATTTTAATTGTATGACATACTCTGAACTCATTACGATTCCCCGTGAGCAGACAATCCGTTTTGGATATTATCCATGCATCAAAAAAAGCAGAAATAGACAAATTGTCCGAAAGAATTGCATCATACGTAATAAATAAAGGACTACAACGTATGTTAAAACAAAGAACTTAAAATCTGGGTACGTTAATTACATTTTATATTAAACCTCTATAAGTTTTATTTGTTGTTTACTTAGAAAATTCGAATAGTTTATTTCATGCGGTAAAAAGAGATGAAATTTTGGGTTTACCGTATTGTTTGGTATTCTGTACACGGCCCTATATTTACCAGTAACATTATCATTCTTTGAGAACCAGGCACGTTACACCACGCTGTTAGTTCGGGTAAAATTCAAGGCATTTCGTATCGGCGTGAATGCATATAAAGCAGCAAAATTCAGACGTTCGTGTTCAAATTATATGGGTTGAAGCATAGAAATACCGTTTTATCAGGAGGAAAAGGATATGATAAATCTAAAAATGTCACTTTTAGTATAAACGCATGTCATAAATTTATCTGCCAACATCATATAATATGCTCTTTGCAAGAGCCTATTGCCTGGAAGATAATACTTTTAAATTCGTATTCTCCTTATACGACTGAAGATTTTCTCTAGAGATAATAGTATGCAGAAAATAACTTTATAACGCATAAAACTTATACAAAGTGTCATCAGCACATTTCTTCCCAAACGGAATTCTAATTAATATTTCGAACTCATTTAAAATCTTTTCAAAGAACTGAAATTGTATTTTTTTCCCTTGAAAGATGTAACGTCGTTAAAATGAAATGATTAGGGTACATGTTCAAAATATAAATGATCGCTTTTACGCGAGAGTGTCTTTTTCAAAGAAAAGCTTTTAACTTTCAAGGAAGATATTCGAAAAGTGTCACAAGTGGTATTCATCACTCTTTGTATTCGAAGAGACCCTTTTTTTGAACTTTCCATTTTGCATGAGCCGTTAAAAACTTTTACCTAATGGAGCTCTGGCCGTTCACTGAACTTCTAGAACGTTAAGTAGGTGTTAGAAGACATTTATAATAAATTATTTTGACAAAAAGTTTTCTAAGAGCTATAAATTATTATTGAAAAATAAAAATTATTTTGCACGACGCCTATTTTACCAAACTTATAGGCCGCCTAGGAAGTTATCGTTAGCCACGAAAATGTGACTGTGAATGAGTATACATGACTTTAAACCATGGGTGTTCTACCTTTTGGCGTGCCTGGGCCTCATGTAAAATATAATAATGTTCTCAATATTTAGGAAAAATAAAATTTTCTTTAATGTTTAGATTCTTTGTCATAGCATTAAAAAAGCCATCCTAAACATAAAATTAGTGGTATAGATGACCTTTTTTTTCTGCAACTAAAGCATTCATATCAGGTTCGAAGGAAGTTGTTGCATTTCTTAGTGAGTTTTAAAGATGCTCGTTAGAAATTTTCCGTCTAATTTTACTCTTCATGGGATTAATATTTGAAACCTAGGTTCGCAAATTGACGTAGCCAAAAACTGCGATGGCATGAATCCGTCATGATTGTCAAACGAGGGATATGTTCTTTCGAAAAGACAGGTCTTATAAAGTTTGGGATCTCGTGGGGCAGCATTATCAGCTGTCAAGGCCATATGCGGCCAGCGGGCCGAGGATTGGACACGCATGCTTTGAACTATCATTACACTCTTTAGTTGACTCTGTTGTTCTCATATGGATTCCTGCTCATTATGGTGCTTAAGGGAAAGCGTGTGTACCAAAGCGAAATGGTTTTATGACATTTATCATGCTGAAAAGTTCTCCGGAATTACAAAAATCCTTTTAAATCCTGTATGGTACAAATACAGTGAATACTGTCAAATTGTTCATATTGGAAGACTCTCTGAAAAAAAAGGAATATATATGCAAATGTGATATGATAAATGAATGAAAAGGTCAGGCATAAGTCACTAATTAATTCGAGGTCCTTGATTCCGAGCTCACTTCAAAGCTCAGCTTTTTGCTTAGCCTCACCCAATAACTGAACACAATTTCCTTGGGACTTAGCTGGACTTGGATCCTGGAATTCACCTGTTTCCTTTTGTTTGCGATTTTTGGTGACCTGAAAAATGTGAATCTTTCGACACATCTCCCACATACAATTATTTTAATTGTGTAGTTCAAAGATATCGGGAAAATATTAGGCTAACGTCTTAAGTTCTCATAGCCTGGTGTAAACCTAAAAGCTTGTAATGTAATATGAAATAAATCAAATTTCCCTATATATCTGCAGAGTTTTTCCTATAGTTATTAACGGCTTGCAATATTGTAGTAGAATTTTAGTCAAGTATATAGCAGAGAAACTGAGTAAACCTAAATTACTTAAAGTATATAAATTAAGCATTGGTGCATGCAGAATCACAAAGTAATAATTGTATCTATCCATACATCCACAGACAAACAAACACACATACACACGCGCGCGCACACACACAGACACAGACACTCTGTGTGTGTATATATATTATATTTACCCTTAAGTAAGACTAAAAAAATATTGCTTATCAACAGCATATAAAATATGAATCAGGAATTATATTGATGTCTGACAACTCTAGATTTTCTTCATGGTTTACTGTGGTGGTAATATTTAAATAATAGGCAGAGTGATGAAAAAACTATTTCTGCCACTAATTTTGTAAAATTTTAGTATCAATAAGGATTGGAACAAAGAGTACATATAGACGTATTAACTGATTTTGTGTAGACTTGAGTCCATCCTAAGATATCTTTTAAGTCTGTGCTAATGTTGTAAAATCATATATGCCTCCGGTACATGCATTACGAGCCTTTATTGTCTAAGCACCGATATTATCTATTGACCATTTCATTCTATTGATGTGATTTCTGGCTCTTAAAATGAACTGATGATGAGCCAAAGCAATCATTTACTCATACCTCGTTTATTTCTATCTGTTCTAGAATAACGTTTTATTAGCGACCTAAAGAAAACAGACTAGTTTTTCAAAATTAGTATTTCCTTATATTACAATGAAATTGCCTGATTATCAAATTAGCCTGATTATCAATATTAAAGTAGGCAAATTTTCTAGTCTAGTTGACCAAAATCTCTCATACCTACATATCTATAGTCTCTGGGCTGTAGAGATAAGAGAAACTTATGGAAAATCTGTTCTAATTACTGTCAGAATCGAGTACCAGTTCGGCGTAATGGTTCCGAATTTCGCGAACAAAGGAAATATTTTATTTATTTCATGAGAGTTAACGAGATGTTTCCATTAATGGCTTAGCTACGCAGCTAATATATTTAGGATGTCGAAGTAGCGATAGTATAAAGGGTTGATGTAGACGACGGCATCTGTTTATAACATTTGATCCTAACGGTGATTGGAGCCGAAACAAAGCTTTGTGAGATACTAATATATTAGATCTCTTGATAATAGGTTTTAAATCTAACGTTTCAGAAAGAGCCATTCAATCCATAGTAAAAGGAAATACATTGCATTCTTTACTGTGATGAAATTAATTAAAATGAAAACATGTTAAAAAAAATTTCAACATTGTAATATTTTAGACATAATGCAGATTTTTGAATAATTTAAACAAAATGGAGGTACTAGCATAATGTAGCATAACGATATTAACACAACGTATTGATAAAGTTTATGAGATTTCTTTACTTTTGAATTGGCTTATTATATCTCGTATTTAAAATTTATTTTTTTGTGCAAAATATTTTATACTGAAAGATTTTTAAAGATATTCATTCTAAGTTGCACTTCAATTAAACAATTTTTAAGAAGTTAATACAACATCTTTCGAAAGAAATTTATTTAAAATTTTATAATTTCAGTCAGAGCGTTAATTTTCATGTTTTAGAGAAATTAAAGTGTGACATAAATATACTTTCGAACGAAGTGTAAGAAATAATTAATATTCGTTTCCATTTATATATATATATATATATATATATATATATATATATATATATATATATGTGTGTGTGTGTGTGTGTGTGTTTGCTTTCCAAAAATAATGGTGGGGTTTGAAATGGCTATAGATATATGCAACAAATCATGTTGCAGACACGAGATATACGTTAAATGAAAAAGAAACACTCCAAGTTTATGTGTATGAAAGCTTACGTGCAGGCTTTCTACAGACTGTGGGTCTAACGCCAGAAATCTTTGGAGAATTCCATTTTCCAGGTAGACGGATCTCCTCCCCATTTTGCTACAATAGTGCTAGAATTTTTTAACAAAACATTTCCTCAGCAATGGGTCGGACGAGAAAGATGGATTGTCTGGCCCCCACGGTCTCCAAACCTAAACCCCCATGGATTTCTATTTTTGGGGTTATGTAAAACACAAGTGTATTCTCTTCATGTCCGAAATCTGGACCATTTAAAAGAAAGGATCATTGAAGCTGTTTCATCTATCACGCCGGATATTCTCTGTTGAGTATGGGAAGAGACTGAATATCGTCTTGACGTCTACAGGAAAACTAAGTGAGCACACATCGAAGTTTGCTAAACAGATAAGAAACTTTTCCCTTCAATTTGACTTATATTTCATCTCTCTACAATGCTTTGTTGCGAAGCTGTAACCATTTAAAACCCCGCCATAATATTTGGGACATTCTTTATATTACATACAGGGGTTATCCCAAATAATGGAAACACTATGCTCGACAAGGGAAATTTAGTTCCTGCTGATTACAGAGCTAATAGCAGGAGCGGGAGGCCCGTACTCTCCTCTTACCCACATACAACATGGAGAGACTTTCCTAAAGATTGCTTACGGATTGCCTACGAATTGCCAAAGGATTTAACGTGTCCATACCTGGAGTGTCCATAGACACGATGGTATTCAATGGCGTTTGTCAGAAATCGATGGATAATAGCAGGAGCGTGAGACTCGTACTCTCCTCTTACCCACATACAACATGGAGAGACTTTCCTACAGATTGCCTACGGATTGCCTACGAATTGCCTACGGATTTAACGTGCCCATATCTGGCGTGTCCATAGACACGATGGTATTCAATTGTGTTTGTCAGGAATCGATGGATAATAGCAGGAGCGGGAAGCTCTCCTCTTACCCACATACAACATGGAAAGACTTTCCTACAGATTGCCTCCGGATTGCCTACGAATTGCCTACGGATTTAACGTGTCCATACTTGGCGTGTCCATAGAAACGATGGCATTCAATGGTGTTTGTCAGGAATCGATCCAAACAACCTTTACTGCCGAATTTTGACGCTCAAATCCCTTTGATGTTCTTGGCACCCTTTTTATAATCTAAAACTATACTATTCAATCATATCTTAAGAAAAAAATTATAAAATACCTTTTTTGGTTTTCAAGATTCATACCTATGATTTTAAAATACATTAATCTCAAAATTTTGTTTAAGCTTTCTCAGAGTAAATTGAAATGAAAATAAACTCAGGATTTCAATCCATTTTTCTTGATAAAAAAAACACATTGATTTTACTATTATCCTCACAGACCGTTTTGGAAAGATTTAAGCATGAGTGTGTTTAAGACTTAAATTTTTTAAAGTAAGTTGAAAGATCTGTTAAAAACAGGAAGCTCATAGATAACGTCTAAACGCTGAAGATCTAATTTGAGTCAACACAGAGGTAATTTTAACGTTATTTTATGCTCTCAAGAAGGAAACACCGTTGAATTATGGCCTATAGTTAATTTTATACTAAGCCAAGAAAATAGCTTTATTTAACTTTTCAGGCTAAGATTAATTGTTGGAGCTGCCAAGTACGCTAGGTCATAAAAGATTAATAGATTTTATTTATCATAAGATAATGCGGCAGAAATGTTCTCCTCGAGTTGTTTTTAAAGATTTTTACCTTCTGTTACAGGGCGGGGTGGTTTTAGTTTCTTTCTTCACCTTAATATGAAGCATCATAGTGTAAAAATGTTTAAGAGAGTTTTGTGATGGATGAAACTTTTATAATATTTAAGTGAATATTTGAAACATGATAATTATTTGAGAGAAGCTAAAAGCATATATTATTCAGACTCTTCTTTTTTTCCTGCCTCGATGTTAGTTTAGCTATATATTAGTTTTGCACCTATACTTAAATGCTTGTGAAAGGATAATCATAGTTAATTTACTAATATGTATTTTAGATGTTAAACAACATAAAATTATTATTTATTTTTAAACCCTCATCATTTTTGCAAGTTTCCTTTTATGTGAATTTCTAAACGTATATAACTTTTCGAGTTATTAGAATATAGAATCACTTTATGTTTAAAAATTTTCCAGATATTAGAATGAAAAATATTTTTTTTATTTTATATGCGTTTTATATTTTATATGCGTCACAATATAATAGTATAGAATTTGTAAGGTATGTGTAACGTTTGGAGGTATTAATCAGCAGTTTTCTGTATTTAGTTAACTACAGAATAAATGGTATGAAATTCCTCAAAAGAAGCCTCGGAAAATCTCTTTTGTTCTTCTGTGTGATACATCAGAAATTGCATTACAAAATCGATTTCAGTATACATTTAATTTGTGTTCAGTTTATATGATTATGTAAAAATTATCAATTAATCTACTAACTCACAAAAAATTACATTACAAGACTTGTTAATGAAAAAAAATTAATGTTTAGAATTTATCTAATGTATTTAAAAGAATTTTATTATAATAATTTAAATATTATAATATTGTAAGAATTATTTATTTATTTATATCATTTTAATATAATAATACAATTTGAAATTTAAGAATGTAATTTATATATTTTTTATAAATATATATATATTTAGAAATTTAAAAAAACCCAGTAATAAAATTTGGAATATTTTATTTTTTGTATAGTATGTTTTTTGAATTAAATTCATATATAAATTTTAACCAATGGTCAGGTTAACATTAAAATAAGTACAATTTTGAAAACTTCATTTATATTTTTCATTATACATTTTTTTTTCGTTAATTTTTTTTTGTGTGCGTGGAGGGGGTATAATTTACCAAAAACGTTCTATGTATACACATAATTCCACAGTTTAAGCAATTTTCCTTTACAAAAATATTACGAAGAAAATTAATTGAAAGTATCGCTTTTAGAGAAGTACATATAAAAGTTCTTAAGAACATTTTTTTTTCTTTTTTTAAAAGTCAAGAATAAGATCAGTTTTAAGGTAATATCCTAGTTTTAAAAACCATTACTAATGTTACTTATATCACGTAAAGATGCTGAAAAAAATTGGGTTAATATACTACACCAGTGATGAATGAAACTCCAATCCTTGTCAAAACATTTCATATAAATGAACAAACATTGTGCTATCAAGTGCATTTAATGTTCTTTTGTGTCGACAGTTTTTTTTAGGGAGGTCATAAAATAATGTATAATCTTTGTGAGGCCTTCGAGAACGTGTATCTGACATTTACTCAAAATGTTACACAGCGGGAGACGATGTTAACAAAAAAAGGCTTGTAGTTGTTTGAAGGAAATAATAGATTCTTATTATTTTGTGTCATTTGAAGAACTACTTTTGTACTTTAAAATGATTAAAAATGAAATTTTCAAACAGGCAGTAAAGCTTTTATTGGGTTAAAATTATTTTTCTTTTTATATGAGATTCAATTATTTAACAAAAATAACCACATATTATATCAATTACTAATAATTAGAGATTTTACGTGTGTTGTATAATATAGTGGTATTGATTTTTTAAGCCCATCATTGAAATATCAAGAGAATTGCAGCTTGAACAATTAATTCGATTCAATGTAAATATGTCGTATAGAATTATAATAAGGATTAAATTTGTGAATGCAAGCTGAAGGATGCTGTGTACTAACCCTGTTGGATTCCCCACCTCAATGTTAACCTATGGAGAATATTTGTCTGCTATTTACAGCTATAGTATGTTTGTTTCACCTCTATAGTTAAGCTGCTTCTATACTGTGGCCGCGATTCTAAATCGGAACCGTTCCGCCAATGAGGACGATTTCGCCAAAATCTAGCCAAAACGGTCTCGATTTAGTACTTCCAATAAAAATGGTATTTTCAGAGAGCCTTAAATTTTCTGTACCTTGCAACAGGATTCATTTTATAAATTTTGTCCACCAAAGGAAATAGGGAGCGTTTAAAACACCCTATACCAGATTTTCATCGAATAACTAAAATTTTACAATATTATTTGAATTAAAAAGAAAAAACTAAAAATGCCCCAAGGTGTAAAATTTCTTGCTTTATTATTCAGTACAATTAAAAAAAATCATTAAATCCATGTTGGCTACCATTAGATAATTTTTTCCATAGGTTACCATTGAGGTGAGCGAATCCAATAGGAAAAATCCAATAGGAATCAGTTAGGTTAGTACAAGGCTTCCTTAAGTGTCGATTTTGTAAATTTACTTACCGCTTCTCATTTAGTCGTATCGTGCCAGACAAGCGTAGACATATAGATCAATTGTTAGTGATCTGACATATGGGTTCAAATAACATTTTTTAATTATTAATACTACATAAAACAGATTTTGGTGATAATTATAATAGGATCATATAGAAGGAGTCAATGAAAAAAATTCAAAATATCATTGATCGTCTTCATTACACCATAAGTCGGCCACTTATGGATGTCAAAAATATATAAGGATATCCCCTGTCCATTCGGGTGAGACTTAAAGTATACATATAAAAGATATCCAATTGATCTGACTGGATTTTTGGTTGGCAATGAGAAGTTACTTTCACTTATGGCTCTCGTTTGGATTCTAAATGCCTATAAGGTATACAAAGATATAAGGTATTTGCTGACAATCATCGTGACAGATACTCACCACATCTTCAAATTTATAAGAATGTATCGTAGTAAAATATATACAGTTGCTTTATAGCGTATATTAAGCAATTGTAGACGTAAGGCATATAACGTCGATTCTCACTTTCGACTCGTCTGATTGTTGTGAAGTAAGAATAGCAAAATATCTGTACGTTACGGGATGAAGATTACGGGACCTACATACGTGTACAGATCAGTTAAGGGTCTCTAGTTGGAAAACATCGTATACACTTATACGGTCAGAAATATATAAAATATTTTACTAAGTAGAAACGCATCTAATGTAACGTATTGTACTACTAGTTTGCCGAAGTGACGGCGGTAAGAAATTTCTTTCCCAATCGTTAATCTGGATTGAAGCATGTATCAAATGCTTGTTGTCCATCTGTCCCATAAAACTTTGAGCTGCCTTTGGACTTCTCCGCATTAAGAGCCAAATATTGTCATGAGTATCAATTACTAAAGAATTCCAGCAAAGAATGGGAAAATATTCACGAGTGCTGGAAATCGTTCAGCAATAAATCGCGATAGGAGGTAGTGGAGCATTTTAAATTAAATAAGGGCCACGATCGCCTGGCTTAACACGTAAATTGGTTTAAAATACTTCCAACTAATGTATGCCCTATTTGTAATACGGGTGTTATGAACTCTGATTACCTTCTGGTGTGCCCGAATCTGGATGCAAATTACCAGCAGCCAAGAAATGTTTGCAAGTTATATTGGGTTGCCGGGACTCTTTTGTGTTTATTTTAGAATTACTTTTACTTTTTGTATGTTTTGCTGTATTTTATTTTTCATTATATTTTGTGATGTAGTCGGGCCCAAAAATGTAACGGATTGAATCTCGAATAAAGACCATATGCAACAACAAAAAAATGTCAGGTAGTCTCTTCTAACGAAACTACCGCGGTTATTAACATAGGACTACTTATCGTTACTTCTTTTTTTGACACATTTTGGTACTTTTCTGCTTAACTGTTTACTGCTTGCCCAAGCGATACAGACTGGGTTTGGCGCGCTGTCAAAATTATAACTCGCGACGACGGATGTCTGAAATTTTGCTTTACCGCCGACCGTTATGGAGGAACGTAATCCTACGTTAAGAATCATCCGGCATGAATTCTGACTTTTGAATTAGTCAAAATACATTTTTTTTTCACATTTTTAATCACTATAAATTTGGTCGGTGTTCAAGGTGTCGGATTTTGGGTTTTCCCCACTATTGTTCCTTTTCGCTTTACTTGTACCTGTCGATATATTTTAAGTGTCAATTATTTACTGTGATATCTTCCTTCGTTGTTTGCAAAACTTGCATTATACTCAAAATACAACTTATAAAATACTAGCTGAAAACGCGCGCTTCGCTACGGATAACATTCAAATTGAATACAACCGTCAACGTATGCAATTTATGCCAAAAAAATAAATATATATATTTATAATAAATGCGATGATCAATGTATACAATTGATGTAAAATATATATCTATCTATCTATATATATATATATATATTTATAAAAAAATCGTAAGGGATATGCATTTTTTTGGATAATATCCAATCGTCTGCTGCATTAGAAAGAGAAAAAAATATTTTTTTGTCTATTTAGTTGTTACGCACGTGACGATAAATTTATTGAAAGTACCAGAAAAAGAAATCACGTGATCAGCATTTAATAAATTAAATTCTAAAAATTAATCTTTAAAAATTCACCAAAAATCAGGAAATGGAGGTAAAAATTCGAAAAAAATTTCATTTTGAAGGAATTTTTATGCTCTTTCTTGTGATATAAATTTTATAACCCTCAATGTATTATTTTAAATGCAAACGTAAAAAAAGTTTAAAAAACAGCTTAAAAATTTAATTTAAAAAATCTACGAATTTTTGAAAAATCTTTCTTAGTGCACCCCTACACTATTAGAAGAATCGCCATGCAAAATTTCAGCCCTTTAGGTCCAGCGGTTTGGTCTGTGCGTTGTATGTCAGTCAGTCAGTGAATGAATGAGTCAGTTACGGAACTGTTTTATATATATAGATATACAATCGGAAAAAAACTAGCATTCTGCACGAGTGATCGTGATCTGCATTCACGCCAAGCTCGATATTGTTTGTTTTTCGCTTTCGAGCATTTTATGGGTCGAAAGCTTCTGAAAACCGAAGAAGCATATTTAATTTGATTAAATGCTGTACCGATATAATTATTTGGGGTTCATAATGACTGCTTTTTGTCTCCGTTGCAGAGAAAGAACTTATTTTCCTTTATTAATGATTCTGCTAATGCTTCTGTCGGTTGGTTACGTGACACCTGGGATTGTAAGACCGTAATAACTCAAGTCATATGGTCGGCCAACATTCACCGTTCTTCTCGTTTACGTTCCAGATGCTGGATATTCCCTCATCTGTTTAATTAATAGAATTTTTTTTTTTGCTTCTTCAATATGCATGTTACTTCCCATTGTTAACCACTAATTATTTCCTCATGCAGCAGAGAGCTGGTCGAAAAATTTTATCTCACTGCCCCAAACTATCATTACCGTAACTTTTTGATAAGTTAAAATGCACATGCTTTAATAAATATAAGCAGTGGGATGAGGGCCATCATTTGAATGAATATATTAATCGGCTCTTTTCCAGAATTTGCAAAATGTCAGCCGCCACAGGTGCCGCCACAGGTGCTCTCACAGTCACTCGTACCTTCCTCATGTGCAACACGTTTTCCTCTCTTTAAACAAGTATACCCAATGGAGGCTAAAGGCCTTTTCACATTGCATTCAGAGCGTTATGTTGCGTTACTACTTTAACTCCGAGATTGTTGACCTGTGATTGGTTTGAGGCATCACGTGGTCAATGAATCGAGCTCTATGATTGGTTAAAACTTTTAACGCTGATGCTACGTAACGAGTTGGATACAGTGTTAACAGACAGACAGATATATGGGAATTGCTGAGGAGTTTTTGGGAATATTTATACAATACTTTTGGTTAGTTAAATTGTAAAGTATTTAATCGTGTGTGGACATTTGAATGCGCACGTTTATGGGTGTGTCTGGAGGACGGGGGAACACACAGATTCTGCATCGATTTTTTCCTTCTGCCATACGCCTAACTTTTAGTCGCTATCACTATTAGGAACAGATGCGGATGCCACCTTTTCTTCTACGATATTTAAAAGATGAAAAATCTTTAAAAAATGCTGGGAATTTCTCAAAAAGCTCAGGGATTTAAAAGGTTTTTTTGGCTCTGCCTTAAAATTTATATGGAATGTCATATGATCACCATGATACGCTGAACGATACAACAATAGTATTGTCAAGCTTTAGTTGAATTCAATTGTTTGTTGATAATTATATTACCAGCGATGAGTGGACTGGAACAATAATGGGGAATGGATTTCCCTCTGATTACAGCCCAAAAAAATTTTCACAGACGAACTCATATAATGTAAGAATTAATTTTGCAACATCTTTCTCTATCCCATCAACAGCACATTTTTGTATGAATTTCAAATTTGATTACAAAATATATATTTTTATGACTGAAGTATCATTAAATAATTTTATATACTTTTTTCAAAGCAATTAGGATTTATTTTCCCTTTGTTGTCTTACAGAGCACACAAATATGAATTCCATTTAACGGATACGAATTCGACAGGATAAAATTAATATACTTCTAATGAAATCCATGAGAGATAAAACTGTAAAAAAGTTTTCTTCAGAAATCTCTATGGTAACTGGTATAAGGGAGATCTAAAAACAGTCTTCTTTTATTTAGGCATAAGATATATGTTATTAACGCAAGAAAGATAAAATACACGACTAACAGTAGTAATGTGAGTGTACAAAATATTAATGAAATTCTCAAAAAACAATATATATATACACTCATGGACAAAAAAATTAGCGCACCAAGAAGGAGTCGTCAAAATGAAACGAAATTTTACATACGTAATGACTACTTTGATATAAGTAAATGAAAAGAAAATCAAAGAAAAAGGATAATTTATTTCAGAGAAAAAGGCAAAAGAACGGAGGAGTTAATACTCCGTTGGACCCCCTCTAGCGCGAATGCACGATGCGATACGATCGGGCATTGAGTCATACAAGTTCTGTATGATGTCTTGAGACATTTCGTTCCATATTTGCTGTAACCTTGCCTCTAGTTCGTTCAAACTCGTGGGATGCCCAACTCGTCGTCCCAAATGATCCCAGATATGCTCGATTGGAGACAAATCTGGGGATCGGGCAGGCCAAGGAAGGGTAGTAACAGTGCGGAGACAGACTTGTGACACCCTTGCTGTATGAGGCCGAGCATTGTCTTATTGAAAAATGGCTCCTGAGAGCCGTTGCACGAGTGGCAACACATGTGGTTGCAGGATTTCATGAACATACCGCTGGGCTGTCATGGTGCCACGGAACAATACTAGGGTGACCGTGTATTGAAGGCAATGGCACCCCATACCATCACACCAGCTGTGGAAGCGATGTGTCGCTGTACAGCAAAGGCAGGATTGAAGCGTTCACCACGGGCTCTCCACACACGAACACGATTGTCATCACTGCCGAGATTGAATCTGGATTCGTCGCTAAAGACGACCTGGTTCCATTCCGCTGCAGTCCAGTTTCCTCGTGCGCGGCAAAACTCCAAACGGAGGCGTCGATGGGTGGACGTCAAGGGCAGCACACGTAATGGGCGCCGCGATACCAACTGTCCTTCAGCCAGGCGCCTTCGTATGGTTCGAGAAGACACAGAGGCTCCTAGTGAAGGTGCTACCTGTGCCTGGATGGCGGCCGATGAAGCAGTTGGCTGTACGCGTGCATTTCTTACGATGTGGCGGTCTTCTCGACGACTGGTCTGTCGAGGGCGTCCTGAGCCTGGTCTTCGTGTACGTGACATCTCTCGGGTCCTCTACCTTATCGTCCTCTACCGGCTATACGTAATGCGCAATCACGCTGCATTTCTAATCATTTGCATATCTCCCCGACATGTACCTTCATTGCAAGTTTCGTTACGATCCCGCAATTATTTCTTGGTGCGCTAATTTTTTTGTCCATGAGTGTATATAAACACACACACACATTTATGTATATACATACATGCATATAGATATATATATATATATATATGACGCCTGGCCATATGACGCAACAGGGGGTCACATGGGGATACGAAACTAAATTTTATACATGCTGGCTTGATCGTCCGAACGGCGCACTTCGAGATTGATTTATGGATTGAACGGTAGTTATAACCCATTATCTCATTTTGTACGCTTTGTACTCAGCTTGTTCGCATTTATATTTAGTATTAATATGTTAAATTGTTAAAAGACAGAACGTGTTTAAATAGTAAAAGTATTATTCCGTTTAACTGAAGTATTTAATTAGGAGTTGATGCTGCACAACGCCCGACTACCAAGGAGAAAGGTCGTTCACCTATTTTCCGAGTACTGCCCAAGTGTTGACCAAGAGATTATATATATATATATATATATATATATATATATATATATATATATATATATCCACGTTAGGTTGACCACCTGACTGAGACATATGCTCTATGGCACCCCAAGCCCCAAGGTCAAGAAAGCGGAGATGGGTATCGCCGGCCCTGGTCCACATCGGACTGTTGCGCCTATATATATATATATATATATATATATATATATATATATATATATATATATATATATATATATATATATATATATTTATATTTATATATATATTTATATATATATTTATTTATTTATTTATTTATTTATGTATATATATATTTACTATATATGCTGCACATTAAATTTAAAATTACCGAATATTGGGACATTAAAAATGTACAAGTATACTTTATTTATCAGTTGTATTCCGCAATACATTTCTCATAATCTTTTCGACAAATGCTAATGATTTTACAAAATTTTAAAATAAGTTGAAAAATCATATTTTTAAGTTTGAAAGATAAAATAGGGTTTTTAGATTGAAAAAAAAGTTAAAAAGTAGCTTCTTCTTTGAAATTAAATCACATCCATGATAGATATTAAACCGTAACTAAGAGTTTAAAATATATAATTGAATGGTATGAAAAAATATTTTACTAAGCAAGGAATAAAATACTTTTTAATATTACATTTAATTAACCTTTTTTTTAAATGTTAGTTTTTCCCCTTTAAATTAACAAATACCATTCACGATGGACTTAAAGTTATTTTTTGAAAATATATTTAAAAGTATCATAAAAATCAACATTACCTTCAATATCAATGAACAGTATTGATTACCATGACCCCAAAATTTCTTTAAGGTTGAATGATCGCTGTAGACTATAAAAGGTCCAGCGGAAATTGGTTTAAGATGAAACGTTCTAATATCCGGAATGTATCCCTTCTGTAAGGGATATTACTTCCGGTTTTTGGAAAAAGTTGGTTAATTTTCATTTTTATGATCAAATGCAAAATTTTTTTTTCTAAATTCGTGACCTATTTTTCATGAAGGATGTACTCCCAAACGATCATGCGACGTTCTTGCCTACTAGATAACAAAATATTTAGGTTTCATATTTTTTTGGTTTTAACTCTTTTATTTGAAAGTTTATGCTGATCTTTTCATATGAATAAAAAGGGAATCTTTTCTACCATCGTCTATCAATGTCATATTATAGCTGGAATTAAAATAAAAATTCACGGTCTAAGTTAAGCGATGTTTTAACTTGGATGAAGAAATAAGAGTTTCATCATCAATTTTAAACTGTAAAAGAATATAAAAAAGAATTTTTTTTTTTAATCTGAGTCCTATTTTTCGTATATATAGTTCAAAACTTTTAATAATTTTAAAAGTTTAGAACTAATTCCTTTTGAACAAAATTTTTTAATAATACATTTAAAAGGAAGGTTTCGCCTTAGTTTGGAACTAAGAAATTGACTCGAAGAAATTGAGAGTAAGAAATTGACTCGAATTCAGATGACAATCCGGACACAGTCCGGAGGCAGAATGTAAAGAATAAAACAAAACCATACAAAAACTCTTGGATTTAACTACTCTCAGAATTTCACTAGAAAATGTTCCTTCCAAATAAATTTTCGAACGTGGAATGTGTTAAAATGGAGTCATTCTTGCTACTCATGCTTGAATGCATTGCTAGATATTTTGTTTATGCGGATAAAATATGCTAAGTTTCAAACATTATTCTGAAAATAAACATGGCCATCTCTTCGAAATCTCTTTAGGAATCTTATGTTCAGACAAGATTTGTCCGCAATATGAGGATTCTGTCGAAAGAAATTTATGTCCATGTGTCATTAAAACAGCCATTCTTAAAGGGGTCGCAAACTGAAATTTTGGGGTCGCGAAAATTTAATTCTGATACATGAATTTAATTCTTGTCGCCCTCCGTGAGTATCTAAGACATATATTTTATTTTATTTAATATTATTTTTCATATATACTACTATATATTTATAAAACAGCTCTGTAACTGACTGACTGACTGACTGACAGATGACGCACAGATCAAACCGCTGGACCTATAGGGCTGAAATTTTGCATGGCGATTCTTCTTTTAGTGTAGGGGTGCACTAAGAAAGATTTTTGAAAAATTCTTCTTAGATTTTTTTAAATTAAATTTTTAAACTGTTTTTGTAACTTTTTAAAGTTTACATTTAAAATAATTATCTTGGGGTGCCTTGTGTGGATAACAGATGTTTGTCCGGCATCCTTGAGCCCCACAGCAATGGAAAGCACCGGACCTGGGAAATTAACCTTCGTCTGCGTATTCAGGTATTTCTACGTAGCGACTGGACTTCAGGTAACTCATGGTTGATAGGCCGCAAAGGCCTGGGGAACCGGTGGAGAATTAAACTTAAAATAATAATCTGAGGGTTATAAAATTTATATAACGAGAAAGATCATAAAAATACCTTTAAAATGAAACCTTTTTCAAATCTTTACTTCCATTTTCTGATTTTTGGTGAATTTTTAAAGATTAATTTTTAGAATTTAATTTATTAAATGCTGATCACGGGGTTTCTTTTATTTCTGTGATACTATAAATTAATTTTGCGTCACGTGCATAACAATGAAATAAATTTGCAAAACAAATATTAACATACGGTAAAAGATAAAATTTAACCACTAGACTAATTGAGATGGAAGTTTTTAAAGAACTTATTTCAAATTAGTATGTTTTATGGATATTAAACATACAAATTGATTGCATACATTGACCGTTGTATTTAATTTAAATATTTTCTTCTACATTATTTTGTCTATAAAAATATCCGTTTCGATTTTTTTATAAATATATTTTTTTGGCATTAATTGCATACTTTGACCGTCGTATTTATTATAAATATTTTTGTTTTGTTTTGGCATTAGTTGCATACGTTGATTGTTGTATTTAATTTGAATGTTCTCCCTAGCGAAGCACGGGTATTCAACTAATTTTACATATGTATATAGTCTACTAAAGAAATAAATTATTTATGAGACAATATTTACCTTTATTACCTGGGGTCGTGAAAAAATCTGGATAATAAAAAGAGATCATGAATGAAAAAAGTTTAAGAAATGCTGCATTGAGGACACATCACCTTTGCACAAGTTGAAAAGACAGAATTTTTGCTGTTTGTTCGAAGTTCTATAATTTTTTTTATTGTCCATTATATATGAAATTTTCAGTATTAGTTCTCTATACGTTATAGATTATGTTCCCTGAATTAATTTTTTTACAAGTAAATAAGATTTTTTCAAGTAAGAAGTGAGTGTATTTATTGAAAATTTCAAATTTATACTGAAACACTGCGCTCAGATTTACAACAACACTCACTAAGTTTCAATAATAATTTTTGCATTTTTGTGATGTTAAAACATTAGGAATATTTGTACACCTATTTAAAATTTAAAACACCCAAAAATATTTACTCCAGGGCAATCAGATTTAAAGAACTGAAAAAGCCTTTAAAAATTACAAGTCAAATGCTATAAATTCATAGTAAAATAATTTTTTTAAAGAAAACATTAGATGCATATCTTTGGTAGTATCATTATACACCCATCCTGAAAATATGAAAGCAATATCTGCAGTAATTTCGTTTATACAGTGCACGCAAGCATGAAAATGATCATTTCGAGAAAAAATACTTCTAAAGTTCCCACACTGGTAATGTTTCCATTAGAACTGCTTCTTTCATGTCAGAGTTTTGATTTTTCTATTTGGAATATTTTAACGCGGTTTGTTTTAAATGATTCAGAAATGCTCAAATATTCTAAAAATGCAAAAAAGTAAAATTCGATTTTTTGAAGGTTCAAAGGTGATGAGTCCCCTTTGAACTTTCCCCTTTGCCCCTTTGCCCCTTTGTTGAGCAGTTTTAGCTAAGAATGTTTAGTCATAACATAATCATAAATGTAATGTTACAGTTTCTCAGATAGGGAAATGCAAGGCCATATATGTTTGCGTAATTATTTCCTCGCAATCTCACACTCTTTCTTTCCTATTTCACAATACTTTAAGGGGACTCGTCACCTTTGAACCTTCAAAAAATCGAATTTTACTTTTTTGCATTTTTAGAATATTTGAACATTTCTGAATCATTTAAAACAAACCGCGAATTTGAAAACGTTTGAATCGTTCTTGTGAAATTTCGTAACTTGTGAATCACAGTATTGTAGAGTTTTACAGTGCATTTAAAAGGAAAGTTTAGTATTGGGTTTTAACAAACAGTTTCTACGCTTTTAGCTGATTTAAAAATCTCAGATCCTGAATTTAAATGTGTGTTCATATCTTTTTAAGGGTGTTAAAATAAACTTCTCCGGGTTCTCCCGCATGCCTCAGAAGTATACATTAAATTTCTTCAAAAGTTTTGTATTATGTTGGTTGCAAAAGGTATGATACATTTAAGTTTGCGGTAAATATATATTTCCGTCTTAACTACTAACACCACGCTTTTTTAAAATCTTTGAAGCTATGGAACTCATTCCGTTTGTGTTAAAATTAAACTAGTGGAGACAGAAAGCGTTCTCAATTATAATATTTTATTTTTAAACAAGGTCTGTCTTGGTCAAATAAAAAGTATCATATTTAATGCATGCACACTTTTCTTTAGGTTTTGTAAATGTCACGAAAGGTATATTAAAATTTAGTTATGATCGAATAAAATCACATAATTATTTAATTTTAGTAAAGCGATAACTTATGTTAAAGGTCCCATTATTATAAGTTTAACGGTATATTAAAAAACTATAACTTTAATATCCAAAGTGTATCAAATTTAAATTTTGAATACATATGAATTAAAGCTTCGTAGATAAATTCGGATGGAAGTGATGATGAAAATATATAAACCAGCAATCTATATATTTAAGTTGCTAATCCGACGTTTTGGACAGTCGGTGAGAGAAAACTACTGCATCAATTTACTTCATTTTGGTCTTAAACGAAAGATTGCAATCTGTATATTTGTCAAATTTGGTTTTTGTAACCGCAATTTCTATTAATTAGCGATAATTTAGAATTGAAAATTGATTTCTGCGCATGCTCAGTGGTATGTTTAAATCTGTCTTTAGAAACTCACTGTTTCCGCGCATGCTCAGTTACATGTTTTAATCATAAACACATTTATTTCGAAGAGTCTTTCTAGATCTCTTTCTGTCATTTTCATTTTTATGATAATTATGTTTGTGAAATATAAGTTTAAACTTCATGGAAATTGTTTATTTCGTGCTGTTTAATTAGCGATAAAAAATTGCTTTCCGCGCATGCTCAGTCACAGTTTTAAATCTGGCTTTAGATTCTCACTAAACACCATGCCGCTTAAACGCATTAATTTGTTTCTGCGAATTATTATGATTTTCAACATTTGGCAATGATGTGTTGAGTATAATTTGTGTATTAGCACATTTATTTACTATCTAGCCGTCATGTTTTGATGGGTATCAACTAGTACTATCTTGTTAACGGTAATGTGACGGCCTTCCGTATGGGCTTGGGTTAGAGCCTTGTCTCCTAACCACGAGGCCGGTATACCGGAGGCTAAGGTATAATGGTGATGTGTTCACCTTCTCTATTACTTAGATTTTCCAAAAACCATCTAGTATGTAGTTGATAAAACTATAAGGATAATTATTATTTCTAAGTACTACAGATAAAGCTTCTATGGGTTTTAATTTATTATTTTCAGGATGTGATTTATTTTCATGAGTTGATTGATAACCTTACCGTAAAATCTTGAGTATTATACGCACTTTTTTTCACATTTTATTCCGGAAAAATGGTGCGTATTATACTCGTGTAGAAAACAAATGTAGTTTTAAACATTGAATAAAAGACAAATAGATGAGCTGTATTCTAGTGAAAGTGATTAAGGGCCTGTTCACATAGGAGTCCGTTGCGTTGCGTTAAGGAAAAGATGACGTTGAGACGAAAATAAACCAATCATAGGCGTTAAAAATTTCATTGCTAATCGTTTGGAGGCATATGATTGGTTTATTTTCGTCTCAACGTCATCTTTTCCTTAACGCAACGCAACGGACTCCTATGTGAACAGGTCCTAAGTCTGATGATTTCAATATATTGTTTATTTTGAATTAAAAATTTAAGTTTTTTTTCTACCGAATTTGACGTTTTCGTCTATTTTTATTACAAATTTTTTTTATGTTAATAAATTTTTGTGCATTTTAAAATAAATTATTGAAAAGTTATGGGTGCGTAAAGTAGTCGAATTTTAATTTTTTCCTAAAATTTTGCGCAAAATCAAGCATGCGTTTTATAGTCAAGATTTTACGGTATTTTAAAATTTTAATTTGTCGTGTGAGAAATCTAAGAAATTTGGGAAAGATCCAACGGGATTTTTTATGGGTAACACTTTTAACAAATTTTAATTCTTTCACAACCTCGACAGCTTACCAACTACAAAATACGCATGGTATACGTTAAGTTTTTAATTCGAAGCTTTCATTAAAGTATCCACAAACTAATAATATACTTTTAAATGCAATATCTATATATATAAAACAGTTCCGTAACTGACTCATTCATTCACTGACTGACTGACTGACTGACATACAACGCACAGACCAAATCGCTGGACCTAAAGGGCTAAAATTTTGCATGGCGATTCTTCTAATAGTGTAGGGGTGCACTAAGAAAGATTTTTCAAAAATTCTTCTTAGATTTTTTTAAATTAAATTTTTAAGCTGTTTTTTAAACTTTTTTTACGTTTGCATTTAAAATAATACATTGAGGGTTATAAAATTTATATCACAAGAAAGATCATAAAAATTCCTTCAAATTGAAATGTTTTTCGAATTTTTACCTCCATTTTCTGATTTTTGGTGAATTTTTAAAGATTAATTTTTAGAATGTAATTTATTAAATGCTGATCACGTGATTTCTTTTTCTGGCACTTTCAATAAATTTATCGTCACGTGCGTAACAACTAAATAGACAAAAAAAATATTTTTTTCTCTTTCTAATGCAGCAGACGATTGGATATTATCCAAAAAAAATGCATATCCCTTACGATTTTTTTATAAATATATATATAGATAGATACATATATATTTTACATCAATTGTATACATTGATCATCGCATTTATTATAAATATATATATTTATTTTTTCGCATAAATTGCATACATTGACCGTTGTATTTAATTTGAATGTACTCCGTAGCGAAGCGCTGGTTTTCAGCTAGTTAAGTATAATTTTCTAATGTGATATATATCATGATTTCCACTTTTATAGAATCGTTCTAAATATTTTATTCTTTTACAGGTAAGTCACTTTTCCTGTTGAAATTGCTGTGAAAAGGTCAAGGGAATTTGTCAAAATTAGAAAATTAGAGACAAATATTCCAGGTAATCATTATCACTTTTAATACCGATGTGTTCATTAAAATAACGTCAAATGTCTCTGAGATCGCAACAAGGGGAAACTCGGATATTATTTTCACTCCAGTGATTAAACGTTAATATCTATATTTAAGGTTCGTATCAAATTTTTGCTACTTCAGTGAATTTTCTGTAGGCCAAAAGTTCATGTTCAGTGAGTTGTTCCTCGAGGCAGAATTTTAATTATGCTGCTTCCTCTTTTTAAATGGAACTATGAAACAGGCGTGGGATTTCAAATACGTCGTTTGTGCACGCTGACGTCAATTTTACGACAGATTGTCGTCGTATTCCTGGATTGGTGAATGCTACACTGACGTCAGCAAAGCGACGGTTTCGTTAAATTCTAAAATGATAATAAGCTATAATTTACCGTAAAATATATTACAAAGATCAAAGTTCTCTTAACAAGAGCGTTACTACTAGTATTGCTTTATATGGAGATTGGTTCGCCATCTCAGATAGCAAACATAAAAGACAAATACGAGAAAAAAAATTAATTTTACTATTCGATGTTCATGATTATGGAAAAGTATTTGCCCCCGAATAAGAGTGTGGCATATATTTTACTAGACAGGACATCTATTCTATATAAGAAAATATTTAGGCAGGAATACAGTATAAACTTATACAAAAAGTCTCCTTCCCTACTTTAAACTATCTTGACCTCCATCTTACATCCGTAGTGAAAAATACAAAAGTTCACAGCCGAAATATTCTAGAAACGCATCTTCCCGAAAAGGTTTAGATATGTAGCGAAAAATCCAAACTCGAACTTGCAATACCAGGTAATATTTTTTTAAGGTAAGTGCTTTGCTATACGATGGAAAATAAAAGAAATATGAGCTAGCGAGAATATACACATTCTTAGAAGCCTCTTATAAAACCCAAATTCTGAAATATGTATAGAATTTCTGTACTCAGAATTTGCATTGTAGGATGCAACAAAAAAAATGCAGGTGATGTTTGGAGATAGCGAAAAATACATTTCTCATAACATCCGGGCAGCAATCGCCTTGATAGTACTGAACTTCAATATTGGACAGTGCTGTATAGTGGATATTTGGGGAAATATTTTCCTATACTTGTGTAACAAGATTGAACATAAATACTGCAGTGGCATATTTCATTTATTGTTGAATTTGTGTCAAATATCGTGTAGATGCACATTTATGTATCTTATTTGACATTTTACAGAACTTCAATTCTGTTATTTGCTAAAAAGCAATGAGTTTTTATTTTAGGTTTACTTACAGAGAGACGTATTTCCGTTATATTTATAAGAAACCTTTTTCATTAAAAAAAATCAGATACATTCAATTTTCTTGTATTGCAAGATTTAAGATAATGCGTATTTAGTATTTCCTGTTTGTCATACGGTATTCTTTTCTGTTTAGTATTTGCAATTTAAAGTTCGATTTTCTGCCAAAAAAATTTCATATTCACCAGTTAACCATTACATCTCGATTCCTTATTATTATGTAGAAGTTTGCAAATGACATTCTATTTAGGAAATATGGATGTAATCGCGGTAGAGCTATTTATACGAGAAAACGATAAGCAGATGGGCGAGACGTATTAATGGTTGCTGTTTTCATTGATACTCTTCTATGATGCAAGTCAAACTATCTAGGAAATTGAAAGAGTAAATAAAATGACTTAAACTGACATACAGAAAATGTGTAGAAGTTGCAGTATAAGATGATAAAAACAAATTTAACGTTAGATGTGTCTAGTGATGCAAGTTCCGAGCAGGAGCATATATTGTGCAAGCAAGATGCATTAATTTGATTCTTTGCTGCCATTTTTAGCGACAGACTTTTAGCTGTAACCGTTTAATCTGTAGATCCCTAAATTTAGCTGTTATTTAAAACAATTTATACATAAAATTAAATTTACAATTGCATTGGGGTCAATGTTGTCTTCTCAAACTTTGGCAATCTACGTTCAGTTAGTTAAAAGAAAGTAGATAATATTTCACAAAGTTGCAAATATCTTGAAGACATTATTTTATTCTATATATAATCAAATTTAAACAAATGTTTTCGGTTCAGGAACCTTTAAATTGAACAGCATACTTACTTATTGTAACGAGATAACTGCCGTCCAGTTTATCTACACCGAATCGATGTTGTTTAATATAAGAACTTAAAGCACATGGTTCCTAATGCCTGCAAGACCTTACTAGAGCTTTTTAACTTAATTTGGAAGTCTGGAATTATCCCTCCACAATGGGGAAGACCTAATGTTATCCCAAATCATTAAAACGATAAACATCGCAGTAACATTCTTAATTAGAGACCAATCTCTTTGATAAGTATAATAGGAAAATTCATGGAGCGAAAAGTCTCCGATAGATTAATTTGCTTTCTGGAAGCCAATGGTCTCCTTGTAGATGACAGGCCAACTTTAGACATTCCAGATACACTGACCAATAGGTTGAGTTCGTCAGCGAGGCAATGAAAGACGCTTTGGATAGACAACATGTCCTGTCTGCTGTTTTTTTACTTAAAATCAGCTTATAATGTTGGGTGGAGAGAGAACTTGCTGCTTAAGCTTTCTTAGTGTGGCGTTAAAGATAATACGTTTAAATGGTTCTCTGATTTCCTAAGTCAACGAACATGCTGGGTTAGGTATGGCAACTGTCTTTGAAATTACACAATTCTTAAAACTGGACTACTACAGGGTGCGGAATCCAGCTGTACTCCATTTAATGTTTTATAAATGATCTAGTACTTAAACTAAAATCCATTACAGGTGTGAAGTGCTTATTGCATCCCACCGACCTGGTTTTATGGATTGATCGCCAAAAAAATAGGGCTAAAGAGATTATTGAGGATAAATTAGGACATGCTCTAATCTCTTTGAGACTGGTGTCATGTTAACAACATGAATGTTAAATTAAATAAAACTGTCTCCCAAACCTTTTCCCTCACTCATTAGCTAGCCCATACATCCCCAACTATTCTATGGGGGGATTGGTCATCCCTGAAAGTGAGAAATTTATCTACCTTAGGGTAACTTTTGATAGCAAGCTAGTATGAAAACCGCATGTTGAGAGTATTGCAACCGTGTCTCAAATAGATTGTACTTAATGAAAAATCTTGCCGAGTCCAGGTGGGGCTGTTCGAGAATGACTATAATCCTGACATATAAGACATTTATTTTGCTTTTGATTTCTTATCGTTATGAACAACTAATCGCCTGTTCTGAACAAGTCATTGAGTCTCTTGAGAAAGTCCAAAATCAAGCTTTTCGAATAATCACTGGGGCAGTTAATACAACATCGATCGATTCTATGCTTTTGCTGACAGAAAATAAGCCTATCAAGTCCATGAAAATAATAGATAAATTCATATAATACATGAAAGGGCCCTTCTCCTTTGGAATGAAGTCATTAGGATAACTGATTGAGAAAACTTTTCTTGGGACCCGAGAGATGCTTAAAAACTGAACGTGGTTTCGTACACAGAGTTCTAGAAGCCAAGAGCCGTTTTGATTTAAATTATGAACTAAAACCAATCATTCAGTCTCAAAACCCCATCGAAAAGAAAGGTATTCGAGTTTGCACTGATCTTAGTCAAGATGCATATGAAAAGGACATTGACGTTGTGGACATTGACGTGTGTCTTCAACTTGCGAGACTATCAACGTGTTGTATCTAAGACGGTTTGAATGCATATTTATACAGATGGTTCTTGTATAGAAAATTATGTCAATGCAGGAGCAGGCGTCTTCTGTAGGTTTTTGTCCTTTTCTGCTCCGGTTGGAAAGGGCAAAACTGCATTCGAAGGAGAGATCTTTGCAATACGCGTAGCACTTACGCAACTGCAATGCCATCTGGACCGTTTCTTCAAAGTTGTTATCTTCTGTGACTTAATTGCAATTGATTCATATTATACACCTCAATCTACTGACATCCTTAAGTGTAGGAAGCTCCTGCCATCATAAGTATATCGTTTTACAATGGATCCTGGGCCAATGCGGTTTCTCTGGTAAAGACAGGGTCTCTTGGTAAAGACAGGGGAATCAATTTTGCAGATTTCCAATACTGATGTCTTTTTTAGTACCATCAAACGCCTTATCGGTAAATCAGTCAATGACGATACCCGACAACAGCTCTTTGAAAACGACCGTAAAGAGCCCTGGTTGATTAGAATCAAATACATTGATAGCTGTTGCAAAATTTCGCCCGGCGACCAATCACGACTGTTTAACAAAATAACAATATCGCCTCAAAATCGTCGCTGATGCTTTCTGCGGACTAAGTGATCTTCGGGAGAGGATGGATGAGACACTCTTCACAGTCCTGCTCTTCAAAATATTTCTCTTTCTTATCGATATTGGGAAGAAAGGGACTTACTGAGTTCATAGACTAATACTGTAACCGAATTTTGTTGTTGTGCCTTAATTTTGCTAACTTTTTTCTGTGTTTTTTGACTAAGTTTTTTCAAACTTGCCAATAGAAATAAAAAAAATATAAGAACTGAAAACTAAATGAAGTTATATAAAAAAAATCTAATATGCATATCTGTCGGAGAATCTTCAGCAAATGTAATAAAGAAAAACAGAAATGTTAAATCTGTAGCTAAAAACGGAAATAAAAATCAATATATCAAAATATTTCATAGCTAATTAAAGCATTTCTAAAAGATGGATGAAAGCAGGGCATTGAGTCCTTCACCGTTTAAGATAATAAGCTGCAAAACTAGTAGAAAAGAAGGTAAAATATAATCTTAAAGTGTTAATTATCGAATATGATTTCATAGAACTGACCTATTTGGTCTGAGTTCTTTTATTTTAAGTTAAAAATATTGTAAAATCAGAATACTTGTTTGAAAGTGTTTTGCCTTATGTCTTGCGAAGGTGAAGTATACAGCATTAAGAACAGCGTTCTTTCAAGAGAAATTAACTGTTAAATATTATCACACTATAAAGTAAAGTAGTGAGAAATGCAACGTATAAAAGAAAAGAAAAAACTTATTATTGAAATGAAATAATAAAAAAATTCAAAATTTATTTGAACATTGGATTTTCTTCGTAAGAAATTTGATTTATTTATATCAAATATATGTGATGCATTAATATTGAATATTCAAATTGATACAAAACCAGTTATCAATAGTGTGATAACTGGTCATACCCCATCAAACTCAATTACAACGCTGGTCAAATAAATTAATATTCTATAATATGTATAATTATACATACATACTAAGTCATTTCTTTAAAAACAGTAAAAGTATCTAAAAATATTATATAATACTGCAAATTTATCTTGCTCAAAACATTGATTTATTCTTTAATTTTATAAAAGACATGAAAGTCAAAGTAGAAACCTTATCTATTATTTAAACAAGCATATCAGGAATACTAATTATATTTATAGAGTTAAATATTTTAAGAACATTACATACATTGACAAATCTCTTGAGATATTATTATGAATGGAATACAAAGATTTCCTTATTATATTTTTTAAGTTTCCTATTTCATGGAATATTAATGTTTTGTGACAAAATAAACACATTCACAAATTAATCCAAAATAAGGATTAGACCCCACTGGACTTCACAAATTGAAAATGCTTGCATTTTCTCCGAAAAAATATCTAGACACTGCCAAAATTACAAATGTAAAGAAAACAATCAATATAGAAAAAATGGAAATGAAATAAATCGCATTTGTCACACGGTATCACTAAATAAGAGTTTACTTATAGTCTTTATAAATGTAAATTATCTAACATAAAACTAGACAAAAAAAAACTAGATTTATTGCGATGCTTCAATACAAGCTTTAGATTATAACTAAGTCTATTTTTAAAATTATTTTAGAAGGATGCAGTTATTCTCACTTTCATTCTCGTCATCATTTATAAAATCCAACAAAACATGTATTATGAACCTTCCTCTTATCTTCTTGTCATCTCAGGAGATAATGTTCTTGGTCCTTAAATGATACCAAAATTTCTGCATACTTTCATGATACGATCGATGCATTCATGTGTATTAAAGTATTTGGGCTTCATCTCTAGATTGAACAAACAAAAAGGGGAAGGTTTTTGTTTCCTGGAATAAATTGGAAAACAAAACAAATCTTTGCAGAAAATAAGGTTTACATATCTTATGACTCGAGTAAGATCCTTTCTAAATTGCATTTTTTTCCTGCACTCTACAGAATGTACTCCTAGACCTGAAATTCGCATTGTAACTTTTCTCCGGATTCCTGAATTACATACATAAAAAATGTATAAAAATCTTGGAGGGTAAGAGATTAAGTATTCCTTCTGCATCAAACGCAATTCTTTTTTAGAATGTAATGTCATTTAATAATTTCACATTAGGAATTTAAAAAAAAGATTTAATGAAGACCAATCTTTAAGCGTAAACTTCTAAAATTACTTTTAACTTCTAATGTCTAAAAGTTCAGTTCATGAGATCTAAGAGTAAGTTTAAATAATATAAAAAGTTTGGATATTTTTATTTGATAACTTGATCTATTATTTTCTGAAGATTATAGCCCCTTAACGATCGCATAATTTTCCTGAAAATAGTAAAAAAAGTGCCTATTTGGATTTTTGTATATCCAGAAAAATCCGGAGGATTCCATTTATTTTTTTATCTGTCTCATCTAGTTAAAAAAAATCTCCAATTACATTATAAATAGTCTGGTGCTGCCATCTGGTATGTAAAATAATAAAGAAATTTTTTTCAGAGTAAATAAAATGGATTGTTTTAATCTTATTGGTGCGTTACTTTTGAACATTCCAGCCCGGAAATATCACGGGCACGAGAAATAGAGAACGAAACCTCACCCCTAATTTTGACGAGAGCGAGAAGGAAGGGATTAGTTGGTAAATTTAAAGATTATTATTTGATCAAACTTACAGAATTTTCCCTATCCAATAACAAGAAGATACAGAGGAAATTTATTTTTAAAATTTTCAGCTCTAGGTATCAGAGAAAGAATTTATTTTGAGAGCGTACAATAGATAGTTATCTATGTATGATTAGAAAATTCGATTGTTTTTGAGAAAACATCAGGGAGAAATCAGGATATAGAAATTAATTTCTATTACTTCATATATAAAAAATAGTCATCAAAAATATTGAAATATCTATAATGAAATTTTTACAGACATATGCATTTTACTTTATATGATAATTTAAGTTGCAATATAGAATATGTACATTTTTAAAACTTTCGTATTAATTTTTTTTAATCATCCCCAATACCCAAAATTAATCAAAACAGATTAATCAACACATTTTCCAAAAACAAAATTAAGTGTTAGTAGGTCTAAGTTTCTTCATGCTTTAATGAACACACGGGATACAGAATTAATCATGCTTATTTATATCGTTAACATAGATATCTAATTTTGACTTTATTACACCTGCAAAACATTCCATTCCATTAAATTTCTTTTTTTAAATAAAACATGGTACATCGGTATTATGGTAAACCATAGAATAAAGGCATCAATGAATAGATTTTACGATTCGAACTTTAAAAAAAAATTCTAAAAATAGAAATAATAAATTGCTTCTCATTTAAACTGTTAGGGAATAATTTTCTTTATTCTAATTATGTAAACAATCCTGTTTTAAACCTTTTAAATACGTTTATATATCTGATATACTTTGACATAAATAGCACTGCATGATAACAATATTTGCATTCGTGTGACACTAGTTTTTAATTAGTTTTGTCGTATAAAAATAATCTTGATTAAGTCAGAATTAAAATTTTATTTTGAATTTCAATTATTATTCATTTACACTAAAGTGATTTTAATTTCAAATAACAATATTCTTAAATGAAATTATAATTATTATCTTTAAATAAGCTAAATTAAATTTCTCTCATATAAAAAAGGTCATCCGTTAGTAGTTAGAGATGTTAACATGGTTTTAGACATATGTGTAATTAAGTTACTTAAGAGGATGGTGGACATTACAAAGTTAAAATTTTGATCTCAGAGATATGAAATTTTGCTTATATATTCATTAAAGTATGACTATATCAAACACCTTATAAAGTTTTATAAATATTTAAAATAATTTTTAAAATTGAAATTATTATTTTTTTAAATGCTTCTTGCGATACAATTTTCAACTCCCCCCCATAATTTTTTGCCTTTATATTGCTTATAAATAGTTATGTACTACTTCGTGTTTTCATTGAATAGTTAATTTTTAGGAAATATTTTTATGCTTGGACTCATGAAATTTTTGTTCTCCTCAACACTTAAGTTCAACTTAGATAATCTGAATGATGCCGAAACCTGAATTGGATACATAACTTTATTTTATTATGATAGAGGAGCCTTTATTATAAATTTTATAAAATGTCGTCAAAAATTATGAAGCAGGGAGCATTTCAAAGACTTTCAAATCTAGAAATGATTCATTTTGAGAAAAAGCCATTCAAAAGCTGTTTTTTCACCTACATTTAATACTTACTTTTCAAAAGTCGCCAAGTTTTCATTTTACTTTTCACTACGTAGTTTAAATGTATTAATTCCAATATTTACATATTTTTAAAATATTAATACACCAGAAAAAAAATTCCAATTTTTGTTCGATTTTTGGTAATTTGAAAGTCCACCATCCCCTTAAAAGTTTTCAAAAGGAAAAACGTTAAATAGAACTGAATAATGTTAAATAGTAAATTTACCCTGAATATGTAAGAATTAAAATAATTGCTGAAAGAAATAAATTCTGTGGGAATATAAATGAAGTTGTTATTAATTTTATTAAAGGTGATATATAGTAAACTAGCAGCTGCGCGACCAGCATGGTCGCTTTTAGTTTTATATTTTTTTTTGCAAAACAACTCAACTGAAAGTAACATATGTAAGGCATGTTCCCATTACCTATCATCCTAAATATATGTTGTTAAGGGGTATTCTCCATAAGGCTGATTCTAAAACATCGTGATTAAAAAATTTGAATTCCCATTACTTCAGAACAAAGACCGAGAAACCCAACAACAATGATTTTAAAAATTACATCCCTCTCTATGTACTATTTTTCTAAATTACGATATATACACTTTATCATTACATCAAATAAGAAATTGTTGGGGAAATTTTTTTTCACTTAAAAAATGGAGTAAAAATTCAGGAAGTACTAAATTATTGTGTGGATTACATCACTCTCTGTTTGTGCTATTGTTCGCAATTCAGATATCTACACTTAATGATAACAAATAATAAATTGTTGGGAAAATTTCTTCACTTGTAAAATGGAGTAAAAATTCAGCAAGTACTGAAAAAAGTTTAGAAAATTAACTATTACTGGCTCGGTTGCATTGCCAGCAATGGTTAAGCCTAACCTCGCGATCATTTATGTTCTCTATTTCACGCCTCTCTCTTAATGAATTATTTCTTCGCTTTCTTTATTGAGACTTCCCAATTTTCACTTGATCGTGCAGCTCGCTTTCGAGCATTCCTGATTTAAGTGCGTAAATCCAGGGCCCGATTATGAATGCTGGGGGCCCCCTGGACAAACACTATTTAAAGCCCTCCCCCCTTACGAACATTTCTAAAAATAAGAAGTATCCATGGACAGTACTATTAGAAGTACTACACCAAGCATTTGAGGAAAAGTTGTTAAAAATCAGGATTTAAAAAAATCGTGTTTGATTTAAATTTTGATTCAAATAACGATTTAAACCAAACAACCCTGCATGCGAGTCCTATATTTGCCATTACAGTGTATGGCTGATAAGATGAAGCATTCATAAACATGTTTCACATCAAATTGAAAACGCCTTTCACCTTCTGCAGTACGTCTGATACAACCTGATAGTTTAACATTTTTCCTAAAGCAGAAAGCAAAATTAAAAACTTTCACTTATCTGACACCCTATTTATTTTCATGTTGCCAAACATGTTAAAGAGGACCGTTTTAGGGCCCCCTAGCATCAGCGGGGCCCTGGGCAAAGTCCCGATTTGCCCATGCGATAAAAAGGCCCTGCGTAAATCCATGTTGACACGCGGTTGCAAATTGCGGACGGCCGCCAATGTTTACATCTGATAGTTACAGCCGTTGCCATTCGGAGTGTAGAAATATCGTCGATTTTTGTGCCGCATACCTACGCGTTTTATATATATAGATGGCACAAATACATAAAAGTTTCGGCAATGCACCAAGTTTAAATATATTTCCTCCAATCTTTTGAGTAGATAAAGAAATGATTAGAAATTCTGAAAAAGTCGTAAATGATATTGAAAAAGGGCTTAGAAGCGATAAAGAAATGCTTAGAAATTTATTTTCAAGACGATTCAAAATGTCTTGATAATAGAATTTTATGAAAGTAAGTTTTTAATGCATAGTGTATTTTTCTAAAAACTGAGCATTTCTAACAATAGATAACTAATTTCATAACACTAATAAGTGTAATTATATTAACATTTTTCGTTAAAAAAATCAAAATTGTCAATTCTGCTTTTGCAAAACATTGAGAGTGTATCACATCTTTTGGGATACAACATGATCAAAAGTTAATTAGTAAAATAATGGTTGTTCAAAATACGAGGAATTATCTGATTTAATTTATGAAAAAAATTAGAGACTGCAACTGTTAGGTTCTAAAAAAATATGCATGAAATACTGATCATTTCAGCATTGAAATTATAGACGATGAAACTAAACATCCAGTTACATTAATCTTTAACATTGTTGATTAATTAATACTATTAATAGTATAACTTACTATGAATAAAAATACAACTAATATATACACATATCAATACTTTCACAGAAAAAAAAATGTAAACTAACTCTCCTTCTTGTTCGGTTTTTCTTCGCTTAAAAAAGTGTTTTCATTTTATGCCACAGCTTTTACAGCGTTCCACGTGATAAAGGTAAAAAATACCAGCTCCATTTTATGAGGAAGAGAAAAAAAGAGGTTTCTTTTATTTTCTGCAACAATTGGCGAATTCATCAACATCCTAGTATAGCGTAATTGGATTGGATAGAGTTGCGAGTTGCAGGAAAACAATGTTAGAGTTTCCTTTCACGAAGAGGAATATAGTTTGAATGCACGGAGTCGAAGAAACATTGGGTTGACTTTTTATTCGGTCTAAAAGCTACGTCAGTATTTTTACGACAATTTGATGAAGAGGGAAGATAATAAAAACGAAGACAACTTTTTCAGAGTTTTTAAAAACTTTTTACACTTTTTTAAGTTGGTTTTTTGTAAGTGCAATTTTACCTTCTACGCTATAAAAACTTATACTGCTGCTCTATGATCTGTTACGATGGTATCCTTATTAGTTTTACGCTTGTCAGGGTAAATTTATCCAAATTCTGCCCATTCAGAATTTTCATACATATATATATATTGTATGATATATATATATATATATATATATATATATATTGATATATATATATATATATATATATATATTTATATATATATATATATATATATATATACATCTGGCCAAAAGTATCCGGACACCCCCCTAAAGGAGTAGATCTGACAGGTGACGTAATTTGATGCGTACCCGAAAGCTATAAAAGTATTGGTAGTGGTATGTCAGGTCATATTTATGCGTTTCTGAGACAATGAGTAAGTCAAAGGAGCTTAGTGACTTTGATCGTGGCATTATAGTGGGATGCCACCTTTATGAGATATCAGTTCGTGAAATTTCGAACATTCTACAGAAGCCAAAATCCATTGTGAGTGACATAATTGTGAAGTCGAAACGTCGAGGCATGTATATATATATATATATATATATATATATATATATATATATATATATATATATATATATAATTGGAAGAGAGTTTGGGTTAGCTTATATCAATTTTTAACAATTTTATTCTTAGTACATGATATCCTAAAATTCAGAGCACATTGTTTGTTTTAGTCATGGGTTTTTTTCATACATAAAAATTATAATTCTGTCATGAACGCTTCGTCGATTTGCGGTTATTTTCGATCAATTTTCTCTCTATGAAACTATGGAAAGTGTAGGCTTCCTTTAAACGAGTCACTCTAAAATCCTCCCTGTATTTATATTCTTGATACACAGTGATTACCTTTAGCGTATTTTTCCAGCATTACCATTTTAGTTCGGTGTCTGAAAACAAACTATGTAGCTTATTTCGAAACAGTTTTTGTGTCATTTTTGTATTTCATCTGAATGTTTTAAATATATGCTCATGGAAATTGGCTTGTTAAACGTATATTTCTAAATTTTACAGCTCTGTTATCTTTATTTTTAAGGGGCGTCATCACCTTTTAAACCTTCAAAAAATCGAATTTTACTTTTTTACATTTTTAGAATATTTGAACATTTCTTATTCCTTGACAACGAGCCACGTTAAAATATTCCCACTAGAACATTAAACGCTATGACATGAAAGAAGCAGTTCCAATGGAAACATTACCAGTGTGGGAACTTTAAAAGCCTTTTTCTAGAAATGATCACTTTCATGCTTGCGCGCACTGTATAAAGAATAAATACTACTGCAGATATTAATTTCATATTTTCAGGATAGGTGTATGATGATGCTTCCAAAAATATGCACTTAATTATTTCTTAACAAATTGTTTCATTATGAATTTATAGCATTTGACTTTTTCAGTTTTTGTAGGTCTTTTTCAGTTTTTCAGTTTCTGTTTAAAAATCTGATTGTCCTGGAGTAAATAATTTTGGGTGTTTTAAAATTTAAATAGGTGTAAAAATATACCAAATGTTTTAACATCACAAAAATTCAAAATTTATTTTAGAAACTTATTAAGTGTTGTTGTAAGTGTGCACTCAGTGTATCAGTATAAATTTGAAATTTTCAGAAAATACACTCACTTCTTACTTCATAAATAAAATTCTTATTTACTTGTAAAAAATTAATTCAGGGAACATAATTTATAAAGTTTAGAGAACTAATACTGAAAATTTCATATATAATGGACAATAACAAAATTATAGAAGTTCGAACAAACAGTAAAAATCCTGTGTTTTCAACTTGTGTAAAGGGGATGACTCCCCTTAAATTATGTCTAATATTTATTATTTAAAGGGAGTTTGTGATATTTTACTATAATTTTGGTACATTATAAACACTTATGTTTGATATTTTTACCCTTTTTTTCGCCCTATATTTCTATTTCTGTCAATTTATGCTTGTTCAGCACTTCTACTTCCATGTTTCTATGTCCTGGCGTAACACGCGATAAAAAATTGAAGAATGAGGCTCAGTGAAGAAGCTAAACTACGTGCTTTGAGAGACTAGGAATCGTAGCGGTCACGACTCTTCAGCATTTGTCTGGTTATTTGACGCTTTTGCGAAGTGGGTTGCTAGCTGTTGATCAGCAAGGTGCGAGACAAAGATAGAGGCTATTACTAACTCGTTGCTCGAAAAATTATTATATATTTTCTTCGACAAGATAAACTGAGTCGAGGAAAACAGAATATTCTAAGTTATCAGTTTAAGTATGAGACACAAATAAAGACCTTTATTTATAGGTCAGTCGTCACCATTCAAATTAATTTTTCTATCATTATATTGAAGACTGATTATTGAACGTCTCATCATATTGAATTTCGAGCACACGTAAGCATCAATGTTTTACATTAAACATTAACGGACATAATTTGCATTAACCCTTCAGCAGGCTCGCCTTTTTTGGAACACCAGCAGGCGCGAGTGGCACAAAATGCAACGTCTCTTTCCACCTCGATTATTACTTTTGTAATGAACTTTTTTTTTCCAAATTGAAAATAATAGTTCTGTGTTTTATGAAAAGATATAAAATGTTGATAATATTGACATATATTTATAATTAAAGGCCAAAAAATGCAGATAAAATCACCTTATTTCAAAACTGTCCGGTTTATTGGATCTAAGGACAACTTGCGAATTGATTACTATTATGTCCAAAAACCTAAAAAAACAATGAGATTGTTCCTATTCGTGATATGGGGGTACCGAGTAATAGCTGCACATTTTATCGAGTACATCAGCTCCTGCTTTTGTCGTACTGTAATCCAGTATAATCGCTGGTTTACTACGGTTAAATCACGACTAACAATGAAAGGAAAGGAATACATGGGTCAGAAAATTAGACCTGCATCAGAAAGTGTGTAGCTATAAACAGAAATTGCTTAGAACATTCAAACCTTACATGTTAAAACAAACCACTTAAAATTACGAAAAGGTTGCACTTTGTACACGCGCGAGCCCGATGAAGGGTTAAAAGAACATTACATTAAGGCATTTACATTAACCTTTAGCTTACGGGAAATTTCACACCCCCTTTGTAAGGTCGAACATTAAGGGAGTTATATATATATATATATATATATATATATATATATATATATATATATATATATTATAGAGAATCTATGCTCACTTCTACCCAGACTTGGGTGTATATAATTTGAAGTGGCACTCTATTTGAATTATATACAAACACAGTTTATACATGAAATAATGTTTATTGAATTCGCTGCACATATAATTGGCTTTAACAGCAATAAGCATGCGTACTACTTGTACGGAATGTAAATACAGCTTTTAAGGACAATATATTTTTATACTCACGAACAGTAAGTCAAACCAGCAGTACTGCCACGTAAACTTCTGGAACGTAAAGCACTAGCGCAGGATAACACCTTTTCAACCTTAACAACAACTCCCTTTTTCATTAATGACGCTGCGTGGTATTTATACTAAGCGCGTATGCCAAAATTAGCATATCTGAAGCAGCTTCTTTAATTCACTCAAAAGTTCGATTCTTGTGAATCGAATCTTGTGTATACCTTACACTGGCCTCCCTCGAAAAAAAAAATTAGGTAACTGAGGTCTGAACGGCTTCAGTTAACTAATTGAAAACGCGTGCTGGTCTGACTTTTTACATAATGGGTGGCAAAGCCAAAAAACCTTCCACACGTTGTGTGGAGGAAAAACGCCACTACCATTTTACAAAACTAACCCCGAAGGGTCCAGGTGACACCATTACACAGTGGATTTGCAGAGTTGCGGATACTGGGCTGGCCAACTGCGCCCTAAAATATCTATTTTAATTAAAAGTGACAACACAATTGCACAGCATGACATTTCTTGACTGTATCTGCTCTCCCCCAATTTATAATGTACATGTGTTATGATTTGTGAAGTTAGTATGTTAGTTGTTTGTTATCTGTAGTTAGTATGTATTATTTTTTTTCTACATGTCCCCTTCAAAAATTTATAAAACAGTATGCCGTTTTTTTTTCAGTGGCTCACTCCTTCCCCTCAAAATGTTTACACAGTATATACAATGGGGAACTTCAAACCAATCTGGTTCGATTTTATTAAAGGGTGGGAGTTAGAATAAGAGAATTGATACAAGACTTGTTCCTCATGAATGCAGCAACTTCACTGCACCAGTTTGTCCAATCCGTGGGACCTCTCTTGATGGTCGCAGTCCTAGTAAAGGGATTCGTTGACCGTGTGGTCATCCTTCGTGCAGCAGGTCGTTGGTCCTGAGGCGCTGGTCCGGCTTGACGATGGACAGGAGGTCTCTTGGGAGGAGGCCAACCTTGCTGGGCGGCTGATATCTTGCGTTCCCTGTGCTTATGCAAAGGAGCTTTAAAATTGTCATTCTTCCTTTTTACAACCTTGTGTACCTTATCAGCGACGCATTCCTCCTTTGATGGAGTTTTTGTAGTGCACACTTTACCTTTCTTCGTACTTTTGCTTGTATCGGTATTAAATTTTAATGCAGATTCTATTTTTTCAACAACCTGACTCTGCTTTTCGTATTTGTGCTTATACGACTTCTTGTTTACCGCCTTAATTACTTCAGTATTAGCAGTTTTAATGCTGGAACCTGAAGGCGCTTTTTCACGTTTTTTATCCCCCTTAACTTTAGTTTTATCCTCTTTTGACGAAAAAGTCTCTTTGAAACTTGCGATATCAGAATCGTTATCATTTAAATTCTTTAACACTGCTTCAGTTTTAGGAAGATTAAGCTTTTCGTACTCGTGCGTTTTATTGCAAACTTTCTCTATAACTTCCGAAGCATCAGCTAAACTACCTACAGTATAACTCTGTGTCAACTTTTCATCCTGATTCTCAGTCTGGTTTTCATGTACTTTATTTAAAACCATATTATCACCCTGGCCTACACAATCCCCATTCGGCTGGAAACTTGAAATAATATCATCACCTAGCAAGTTCCTACTATCGTTTAAAGAATTTTTATTGTCGTCAACTAATAAGTATTCACTAACTTCCGTAACGCATACTTCGTCATCTACTAAATTTCCTTCATTAACAGATGTGTGAATATCATCTAAAATATCAGGTATAGCATCAATAATATCAGGTATAGCATTAATAGAAGTGTCCGATGATTTATTTTCTAAACCACTAGCATTAGTATCGGCCCTATTTTCAGAAATTTGTACTGGAATTACCGCATTATTCCAGCTAGACTCACTTTCTTTATAAGCCAAAAAAATACCCTGACTTTCACTATTCTCAAAATAATGATTACTACTCGGACAAAATAATACATTTGACCACACAGTTTCAACAGGTTGAACCATATCATGTGAATCAACTTGCCAGTGCAAGTAAGGTGCTTCCATATTTTCTTTAAGTGCACTAATTTCATTATAACGCCGTGCGCTTCTATTATTTTGCCTGCGGTACTGCTTACGCTGCTGGTTTGAAACTCGCGAAAAATTTTGGCGCGGCTGTATAAAACTTCTCGTACCTGAATGACGGTGAGGGGTAGCGAAGAAATGTCTATTGTCATATTTAGCTAAAGCTTGAAGGAGGGTAACCTTGCTTGTAATTGTTTGATTATCTAAAAAATCTTGAACACTTGGCTTCAAACGTTGGATAACTATTTTTAAGATTATCGCTTCCGTCATTCCCTCTAAATATTCCTCACACTTGGAAATCTTTTCCATAGCAAAATCTAATGCAGACTGACCTTCACGTTGCCTTAGCGAATAAATTTCCGCTTCAATTTCACTTTGATTAAAGGTCTTTGGAAAAACACTAAGAAACTGTTGCTTGAATGACAAATAGTCAAAAATCAGATTACTGCTTTTCATACACGTGTACCACTGAAATGCACTACCTCTTAAAGCGGCTAGAGCAATTTTAAGTTTATCCCCCTCTGGGGTGCATTGTTGCTGAAAGTAATGCTCAATTTTCTTTAGGAATTGGCTTGAGGGGCCGCCATTGAAGGTGGCTTCGAATGGCGCAATTTGCTGAACCATAATTACCCGAGGAAAATTTCCAGCAGGATTTTGTTCTACAACACTCATTTTTTTTTAAATAGTATATAAGTACTTGCAACAATTTTATTAATATACGTACACAGTACACAGTTTTTAATTTCAATTATGTTCTTCGTTACAAATTTAACGCTAACTACCAGGGTATATATATTTTTCGGGCGCCAGTATAGAGAATCTATGCTCACTTCTACCCAGACTTGGGTGTATATAATTTGAAGTGGCACTCTATTTGAATTATATACAAACACAGTTTATACATGAAATAATGTTTATTGAATTCGCTGCACATATAATTGGCTTTTACAGCAATAAGCATGCGTACTACTTGTACGGAATGTAAATACAGCTTTTAAGGACAATATATTTTTATACTCACGAACAGTAAGTCAAACCAGCAGTACTGCCACGTAAACTTCTGGCCCGTAAAGCACTAGCGCAGGATAACACCTTTTCAACCTTAACAACAACTCCCTTTTTCATTAATGACGCTGCGTGGTATTTATACTAAGCGCGTATGCCAAAATTAGCATATCTGAAGCAGCTTCTTTAATTCACTCAAAAGTTCGATTCTTGTGAATCGAATCTTGTGTATACCTTACAATATATATAGATGGATAGATAGATGGATAGATAGATAGGTATGTATATGTATATGTATACTATATATATATATATATATATATATATATATATATAGAGAGAGAGAGAGAGAGAAGAGAGAGAGAGAGAGAGATTGATTGATAGATAGATAGATAGATATGTATATGTATACGTATACTATATATATATATATATATATATATATATATATATATATATATATATATAGAGAGAGAGAGAGAGAGAGAGAGAGAGAGATTGATTGATAGATAGATAGATAGATAGATAGATAGATAGATATGTATATGTATACGCATACTATATATATATATATATATATATATATATATATATATATATATATATATATATATATATATATATATATATATATATATATATATTCTTGGGATACATGCTATCCCACCCCATAAGGAAAAGGTTAAAAGAAGATTATTCATTGTAGCTCTTGCAAGGACTTTGATGATTTAGAAGTCCGTTTTCACCATTATATTTTCTAAGAGTGTACAAGTGTTACACTTTCTCTCATGTATTTTAAACAGTAAGTCAGATTTTCAGTTAAATAATACTTATCTGTAAGGCATATGAACTTCATTTATTTGTAGTGCTTTAAGATTATTCTTTCATATAAATACAGATCAAAGGAAAAATTCCTTCACATGATATATATCCTTTGATCTCGAAATCTGTTTTATCACATACTTGCGCATCATCTTAGAAGACATGTAATATTCTTTAAAAGAAAACAACATCTATTACATAAGAAGTTAATATATGACTACGTATAAGAATTTTTGTGAATAAGCCGATTACTACCTTTCTTATCAATATATCATTCAGCGTCTTGCAAATGGAAATTTTCCATACAAAAAAATAAAAGCATGAATGCCATTTTTACAAAGAACGAGAACGTTTCTCAGGATAGTCTCTGCAATAATCTATATCATCAGTGCGTTATATATCTCAGAAATTAGATCAGTAGAATAGCATACTTTAAAAAAAATAGTTTTTTTCTTTGTGGTTTGGTAAGAAATAAAGAGGGAGTAGGAAAATATACTATAGTTTATTAGTTTAGTACTGATTTTTTAGCCGATAGCAAAATCATATCGACATTTTCTTTACGTACGGAAAGTAAGTAATCACGTCGTAGAAAAATACCTAAATATTTAGCCTAACTTATTTACTGTTACCAATGTTTTTAGGATAATACTTCAAAATTATTTGTTAACTAAAGGAAATTAACTAAAGGAACTTCCTAAAGAAAATTAACATTTATTAATAGAAATTACTGATCCAGCAAATGAAAACCTTTATGAAAAATTGTCAGATAATTAGAATATCAATATTACACTTCATACTCTTTTAAAAATTATTAAACCTTTTATAAATATTACATTAATTAAAGAAATAATGAAAAAATTTCGAGAGAATTTTTTTTGTCATATTTTCTCTGGAACATAACTGGTTTAGAAAATTGTTACAGGTGTAATACGTTACAATGTATGAAATAGTATTTATGAAGTAGAACATCAAAATTATCATTAATTTTTTACTATAAAATTATGCATTTTTCTTATAAATTTAAAGAAATTGCTATAAAACTTAGTTATTAAGATTCTAAACTTCTGTGCAACACATATAGCATATCCAAAATTTTTTAATCATATTTCAGTTTACTGAAGTATTTTAAAGTAAGTTTATTAATTTTTATAAATGTGTTTGCTTATTAAATTTTAAATTAAAAAGCATTTATATTACTTACACTGCCAAAATTTTCTTCATGAACCAAATATTAATTTTCTTTTAACCGCAAAAAAATTATCATATCACCATATTCTTAAATTTTAAAAGAATAAACATCGTTTACAAATACATGGATATTTCTATCAAATGAAAAAATATTTCTATATCAATATTATATATTGTATGTCAATGAGCTTTTATTAGGATTATATAACTTCAAGAAAACTTGGTTATGTAAGGATAAAGAACATAGAAAATTGAATTTTCGACCTTGTCAAAAGCGTATCATCCATTTTAATGCCATCCGTATATATATATGCTGATTTCAGCATTTATTACTTCCGAAATAGCTTCATTCCTCTTTTTTTGGTACGATTTTTTTTTCAACATATCAAGAAACTCTGCCAAGAGGAAGTATTTCTTCAGGTAACATCCATTACAGGGAGCATTTATCAATAGCTATGTGCATCGTAATTGGATTGGGATGCGAGAAAGCGCAAAAGAAGTAAATGTTTCTGTTCACTATCGGAACTGGCTCTCTGAGAAGACTGAAAGTAACAGCTGAAATAATTTTGCCCTTACATAAATAGTGATACGGAAAATAAGTGTAATATTTCGTAGCTAAAAGGGAAGCACCATTTGTAGATCGAAGCTTTATGACAAATCCCAACTGATAGCAATTTCATTTCTAGGTACGTTGTACAAATCTTATCTCTTGTGAGATCATCAAAACGTGCAGTTAGCTTTCGGATATGTCATCTTATCTTTTCGTTAAAAGTCAGTCAAATGGGGTCTGGGACACAAACTTGAGAAAAGCACACTATTATTTACTCAACGTGCTATGGAGATTTTAGAATCAAATACAAGTATAAACATGTGTCTACGATGGATCTAAATGTATGGATTGATTGCGAAATCAGATACATTGTTTTTATCCTGTATTGTCTAAGTCCGGGGTCCTCAACCTTCTTTACTCGGAGGGCATATTTTAGAAATGCGGGAGTTCGGCAGGTCCCTCTGGATGAACAAGAGGAGGAGGGGGTGTGGTAATATTTTGATATGAAAATACTAATTCGAGATAAATTTTTGATACATAAATTCAAATTTTAATTTGAACAAAACAATCTTATAATTGACAATCAAGAGGACAAGGGACTTTCAAACTAAATTTTTTTAATCTCAGTTTTTAACTCTATATACAAAATGAGAATAATTTATTTTATTTTTTAGTACATTGAAAACCCTTAGAATTGAAGTTAAGAAATTATTGCAGAATAATGCCTGTTTTTCAAAATTTTTTTCAAAATGCTTCATGCGCATTGCGCATTCCATATCAATTAAAACCCTTAACTTTTTTTATTATAAGCCTGCCGTATAAATATAAGTATAATTATGCATTTCGTGTTTTTTTTTGTGTATGATTCTAAAGTCTTAGTTATTTTTCTATTCTGCCTGCTATTCTTTATGTTTTTATGTTTTCATTTTATTTCATGGTCTATAAATTTGAAAAATATGAGTGATTTCAAAGAATAAGGTACAGCTTTGTGACAATCACTTCCATTAACAATCCTGTGAAATTTGGAAGAAATCAGAAGAAAATGAATGCACATGGAACATTTTTAAAAATGCCAGCACTTTTGAAGAATTTTTTGATAAATAGGTCTTATTCTTCCACAAAACACTTATTTGTGAATTATAAGTGTCTTCAATGTATTAGAAAAGAATATTAATTATATTCATGTCGAATATAGAGCAAAATATTGAAAATTAAAGAAAACGAGATTGAAGATCCCTTGTTCCCTTAAGGGGAGTGGTCACTTTTACGTACCTTTAAAAGTATCATTTTTAGACCTATGCTGGATTGTATGTACTACTCATGATATTTGCTTGATTTAAATGGAATTTTTTGAGTAACTGCCTATAATACTGTTTATTATATATGCAATATTTCAAGGTAATTAATAAAAAAAATGATTTTTTATGCATAAAAAGTGAATATTTTTTTAAAATCGAGCATTTTGCAGTCAACTACTGTGCGCATTTTTTCAAAATAAATTAGTAAGGTACATTAATAATGGCTTACTATATGTGATTACAACACTTCAGACAACAAAATCCACCAAAATGTTTGAACCTTAAAATATTTTAATTTTTTTAAAGAATTTTTTTACAAGCTTTTACTCAGTTATTTTTGAAATTTTCAATTAAAAATAGCACGTACTAAAATGTTTTAATATATTTTAGAACAATGTTGCTGGATATTGTTGCCTGAAGTATTGTAATCACATATAGTAAAAAATTATTAATGTACCTTAAAAATTTATTTTGACAGAATGCGCACAGTAGTTGACTGCGAAATGCTCGATTTAAAAAAAAATTATTCACTTTTTATGCAAAAAATATCATTTTTATTAATTACCTTGAAAAATTGCATCTATAATAAACAGTATTATAGGCAGTTACTCAAAAAATTTCATTTTAATCAAGCAAAAATCATGAGTAGTACATACAATCGAACATAGGTCTAAAAATGATACTTTTAAAGGTACGTAAAAGTGACCACTCCCCTTAATGCGACACTTCACATTGCAAATCTGCGGCCAGTTCGTTGTAATGTAACACATAAGTAGAATTCCTAGTTCTCAGACATTGGTCCAGATGAGTGTCAGTGAGGCTTAATCGGTACTTTTGTAAGGTCTACCTAATGATCGATTAACAATAATCGATCATTGCATTTGCATAAATCCAAAGAAGCTACAAAAAATGCTAAATTCAGCATAAACCATTACTATAAATACCGCGTAGCCAGATTGCGGAAGAGTCTGGTTTGTTTGGGGCTGTTTATGCGAGTTGCCTTCAGTGGCTCATATCTAGATCGCTTCTAATCCTAAGCGAATTTTTGCCACTCTGGCATAAAGAGTTTGTTGTGTTAGTAATAGTGGATTAACGTGCAGCATCAGCGGTCTGACTTTATATATATATTGTGAGTACTTGAACTTCATTTCCTTGTATAGTGTTTATAGCATTTGGTACCAGTCTTTACTCAGTATTGTTTTCACACTGCAAGTTATATGTGTCAAGGGAATAATAAACGTTGTTATTTATCTAGTGCAAAAAATGTCATTTCTACTTTATTAGAGGATGACTTCGATATACATATATCCTAGAAAGGATAGAATTCAGATATCTCTATACTTTGATTTTAAGTATTTCCCATTGGAAAACAAACATTCACAAGCATACTAGAATGCAAACAAGCAAAGGCAGTTCAATTTCAGAGCAGGAAAAGTTGACTCACAGCGAGGGGAAAGCCATAATGTCGAGAGAGCAGGCTGCTCAGTTTTTGATTTTTACCGTTTTACGATTTTAATTTTTTTTTGCTGAAATTATTCATTACAACTACGAGCGTTTGTTGTTAAAATATCTAAAATTCTAAAATTTAGATATTTGAACGGCGGGCAGTTTAAAATTTTCTCGCGGGCACCGCTTTGCCCACCTCTGGTCTAAGCACTTTGATGTTCATTTGTGTTTAAGTCTATATATATCTTAGAAACGAGTTTTTCATAATTTGTCATTTGCTGTGAAATTTCTTCAACGTGACTTTAATCATTTTTTTCTATGTAATCTTCAGCAATTTTGAATTGGAGTAAAATTTAAGAAAAAATTATCCTCAAAAGCGTTTTTCTTCAATGCGATTAAAAAAAATTATATATATATATATATTCTTATAAATCGCGAGGAAAAGGATTTTTTAAATTTTTCAATGCCAGAAAATTAAAAGAAATAAAATTATGCAATTAGAAATTTTAGTTTACCATATATATCAATATCAAAATGGGCTTTAAATTTTGAACACACAATTTTAAGTTATTTAATAATTTTTACGAGGATGAAATTTTAAAGTATTTTTTCCTTATTTATCATTTTGATAAATGAAAAATAGTCATTAAAACATGCATTTATATAAATTAAATTTTACTTTCTGGACTTCCATGAGTTTCCTTTTTCTCAGTGCAACTATTACAAACATCAGGTGAAAGCTATATATGTACCATTTATCTTAAAAGTCACGAAAAGAGATTAAGTTTGCTGAAAATTAAGAATTTTCACATATTTCAGGACTAAGCAAATAAGGGAAGTAATAAACGTCAGCATCGGAGAGAATGTTTATAGATCTAAGACTACAGAGATCGCATAAAGAGATATACGAAACACTCCATCACAATTTAAGCAATAGTAGAAAAAAGATCGAAGACATCGTATAACTTCATCTAGAAAAGTACACACAATTCTAATCAATACTGAACCACTAAAGTTGAGATTTTAGAAAGTTACTATTGGATATCAAACTGTGTACTTCTAAGTATGCAGTCTGTATTTTACACTTTATTCTGTACTGCTTTAATGTTGAAATTCATGCCTTTAATGAATAATTAGTTTTGTTTAAGCCTTATATAACGCTTTCAACGGGACTTTTGAATTATTGAAGTAGTTAAGTTGTGATAACAAGCAATGTCAAATCAAACTTTTGAAACTTTTATATTTAACTTTTATATTTAATATAAACTACCCAAAATTATTTAAAGCTTTTCCTTTCAATGCTAAACCAAGTGGAAATTTATTACATCAAATAAATACAATTTTCTAACTTATAGTGGTTATTGAAATGCATTTTTATAGCAATATCAGTTATAACTTCTTGATTATCTCTATAACGCACAAATTAAAATTTAGTCCCATGCGAATTGTTGACTCACGAAAACATTCTTAATCAAAATATTACTTTTATAACACAAGGAATTGTGTAGAAACTATGCAGATTTCCACTACACTTTTTATATGAAAAATATATGTTATGAATCGAAAAAACCCCAATAGCAAGAACAAAACAAAACAAAATCATAAGAAGATTTTAATGAAGTTTGACAAACACGAACTGTTATTTATAATATATTATAAAGATGGTGTCTCTGTCATATCTTTCATGCAAATTTTTTTTTCTCGTGGGAAAGATTATTGGTGTTGTAGTTAAACCCGTTTCCTAAGGCGTTTGAGGCCGATAGTGTTACGGGTATTCTACGAGTTATCCACCAATGAATACATCAATCTTAACATGTGATTTATAAAAATGAAAAACAATACTTAGAGTCGCTCTGATAGTTCTTTAAATACCAAAGAAAAATCTCAATAGCTATTATGGCTCCTGTGTACTAACCCTATTGGGTTCGCTTACTTCAATGTTGACCTATGGAGAAAGTTTGTCCAAGGACTGCCGACTTGGATTTAAAGATTTTTTTTTAAACTTGTACTCCGTAATCGAGAAAGAAATTTTACACTAAGGGGCTTTTTCCATTTAAGAAAATGCAAATAATATTTTAAACTTTAAATTATTCGAGGAAAAAATCTGGTATACTGTGTTTTAAACGCTCATCAATTCCTTTGGTGGACGAAATTTATAAAATGAATCCAGTTGCAAGGGGCAGAAATGTTCAGGCTATCTAAAAGTACAATTTTTATTGGATTATCAACATTTATGTAGCTGTAAATAGTAGACAAATTTTCTCTATAGGTTAAGGGGCTTGGGGTCCCTTGATGACAGATCTGTACTGTTTGTCCGGCATCCTCGAGCCCCACAGCAATGAAAAATGTTACTGAATTTGGGAAATTAACCCTCGACTGCGTATTTAGGTGGCTACGTAGTGACTGGTCTTCAGTGATTCATGGACGATACCCGAAAGGGGAGGGGGCCCGGGAGATTTCAAACGAGTTTCTCCATAGGTTAACACTGAGGTGAGAAAATTCAATAGGGTAAGTACACAGCAGTCTTAATACCCTATAATTAGGATGGTTTATTTGAACATTATTGATATATTAGAAAACTCTCAATTTGGATGCTGAATGGATTTTCGCCCTGCTGACTAACAAATATCTGTAAGATTAATTCAAAACAATATAAATTGTTACATACCTTGTTGAAAACAAAGAATTTCTCAATAAATACCATACTTTGTATTGTCTTCTGGAATAATTACCTTGGATAGCATTTGCCAAGCCGAAAATTCTGAAGAAATTGTGTAAGTTAGAAATTATTATTTTGTTATAGAAAACAGTAGTCGTCTCAACATTTGTGTTTTTAATTTTTGAAATCCCTATTTTCTTTAATTTTAATTGAAGAATTTTTCTATTCACTTGCTGTTCTGAATTATAATATTACAATAATTAGGGGGGTATGATGTTTTAATCATCTTTAAAGTTGTACTAAATGTAAAATTTTTCAAAAAAGTTTCACTTTCTTTGAAATCACGTTCATAAATTCAGAGTAAGAAGATTAGCAATATATGTCAGAAATTTATTAACTTTTTTTATACCTTTCTAAAGTACAGTAAAACAACGTTTATCCTGATCAAATTTGTAGACATTATTTTTACTTAATGTTTACATTAGATAATAATTTTTAACTATGATAACAAGAACGTAACTACAGGTACGCCAAACATTAGCTTTTTAGTTTGATTCAATGTACAGTTCCTGCATAGATTGCACAATAAATAATGGTAAGAAAATGCTTTTTGTTGAGTTTTAGAAAGCTTTATTAGACTTACCAATTCTTTGTTAAGTAAATATGTGAAAAGTTATTTTTATGTTTTTTAATGTCATGTAAACAATACTATGTAATTTTGTTACAAAACATAGTTTTTTATCGTAATAAACGGTAATTCTGCTTAGTTAAGGATTTTATTTTGCTAATTACCCATATCACTCGGATTATACGTTTTGCCCATGGTCCCAGTTAGTCCGTATAAACAAGGTACTACTGTAATATTATTTAGATAAACTTTTCTTTACCGTAAAGGATACATATTTATCCGAATAAAAGATTTTCATAAAGTTTTATCAACTCAGAAATTTCTCTTGCTTGTACATTATTACCAGGAAAATACGCCTGCAGATAGTAAACGTTACATATGGAGATATTGATCAGGAGCGAGGTTCATTTATATTGCTACTCATAATTCTGAGATCATACATATAAATGATATTTTCTGCAGATAAGACACTCTTTCTAGTCAATATGTAAATATTGAGTCAGTTTCGTTCGAATTTTATTTCTGTTTGAAAGTGATGACCGGAGATTTGTAATTCCAGGAGAAGTCCCAAATGTAGAAACGAAGTGATAGGACTGCATATTTATTTTAATAATTGTATGCTGTCGTTGTAAACAGTGAAATATCAAAAACTGTATCTAGCTTAAATATTTCTTAACGTTCAGGTAGATCTAAAAAATTTTGATGATATGCATTATTTGCATTTCAGGATTTTCTTAACCCTCTCATAAGCTACATTTTTTTTTTGGCCAATGTAAAGCCTTGACTGAGGAAGGGATCTTATTTTGTGAATTATCGTCGAGTAAAATGACTGCAGATCATGATGCTAAAATAAAAAATAAAAATGCATTAATGAACTTGTATAATTTTTAGGATTCTTCTAACTGTAGCATATTGCTCACACCTTCAACAACGTCATATCTCTAAAAATGTGATTTTTCAGGAGAGTGGTTTTAAAGTTTAAGGGGGTCCAGGACACAAAATTGTTCGAATTTTCAAAAAACATTTTATTTCATTAAATTGTTTTGTTCTTTTGCGCTTAAAATGACGTTTAAATCATGTTTCCATTTTAATTAGAACAGGATAAATTATTATTTTCTTTTGCAACATCCTAATAGTAGGCAATCGTTGTTTAAACCTGTAAGTGCATGATGGGTTTTTTCCTCATTTCTCGTCTTTAAATTGTTATAAGTCAAGAACCGTTAAAGATAAATAGTTGAAACTTGGAACACGTCTTTCTAAACTATTTTACTTTAATTTGGATTCAGCAAATTTGAAAAAAATATTTACTTTTGAAATTATGATTTTTTAAAAATAAGTTACATATTTTTTTATGTAATTTTTAATCTAAATATTTTTGATTGCTTTAAAAATTAATCTTTCAAAACATTCTGAATTAAAATTAAAACTTACATATTTCTGTTTAATTAAATGAAAAAATTTTGAAATTCGACAAATAATATTTCGAGTTATAAAGATTTAAATTACCCCACTTTTAGAAAAATTTTAAATTAAAAAAAATTTTAAAAACTTTTTGAGAAATTTTATGATGTGATTTTCTTTACAAATTATATGGTTGACCATCACAAAAAATTCAAAATTTTAACTCAATAAATAAAATTTTTTTTAAATGTGTTCCGGACCCCCTTAAAAGTAGAATAAAAGTATTAAAAAAATACTAATTCTGTTCTCTAGCGGCTAAATATTTAGTGGTGAGATATGACGATCTTGCAGGGGTATACTACTCTTTCAGGTCATTCTGGAAACAGGAATAGCTAAAATTCGCCGATTTTTGAGATATGACGTTGTTGAAAAAAGTGAGCGATAAGTACAGCCATAGTTTGGTACTCGTCGTATTTCGACGCGAAAAAAAAATGTTCCTGTACTACTCGACGATTGCTCGGTACTCACCACGCATGCTAAACACATGTACGAGACAGGCAACGTCCCCACATCCCGTCTCTCTGGACGAAAGGAGAGACCGAAATAGGTTGAATTACAGAATTGTGTTTAAAAGTGTCACCCGGACAAAGCCTTAGGAAAGTGAAATGTCGACTATAATAACCTTTTCCCTAAGGGGAGGGGAACAGCATGTATCCCACGAATACGGGCCCAAGAATATATATGTAACATGCCAACCCAGTCCCATGTGAACGGAGACCGGAGTCGACATATCACAGCTCGAAAACTTGTAGTCGTAACCAGAAGGACGATTCTCTTCATTAAAGAAATGCGTTTATTTATCCATTTTTTAACATCGATGACGGCGGTTTACTAGGCAACAGAGCCACGCCAAAATCCTGTTCCTGGAGGCATGCTTGAGCCTTTATAACTTCACGAGCGTTTTGTCATGTGATCAAAATGTCTACAGCCATTGGCTGAACCCGTGAATCTGATGACAGAGGTCATGTGATACCTTATGTAAGATGCGCGAAAAATTGGAATTTTTGAGGGGTCTCTACGCAGCTGTCTTTGTTCTTTAAATCGGAAACGAAATTAGAATCTTGAAAGGGATTTAGGTTTTTTTTAATGTTATATATATATATATATATATAAACAAACCCCTTAAGGGCCGTTCTTACAAAGGGGATATGAACTTCTAAAGAGATCTCGTTAAATCTCGTTCTAAAGAGGAAACTGGAAAAACAGGCCCCTTGACCTAAAGGTTATTGATAAAACAATGTCTCTCTTCAGAAAATTTTTAAAACGTAGGCAGAAGCAAGTTTCTCTTAACAAGTTTGCAGTGAAACTCCCTAAATTTGAGCTTACAACAGGGATCGGTGGTATTAAAAGACAGAAAAGAGAAATATTATCCCCGTGCAAGTGCCTGGTGATTTATTGGAAGGAGACTCCCAAGCAGTAACACCTCTCTTCCTCAACTTCACCACTACCCCTTTAGGCCATAAACTCTTTTTAGTACAGGTTGAGTGATGAAAAGCTTTTATTTTATTTTATCTAATTATAGTTTTAAATGACGGCCTTATTTGATTAGTGGTCCAACTCCACTTTAAAAAAAATGAAGTTAGCCTTAGTTTCATGTTCCTACAAGTCATTTCTATCTTATTTTTAAACTTGTACACCTCCGGCTTATTTCTGTTGCCAACAGAGGGCATTACAAATCAGACTTCAGCAGTCATTTCTCAGCACTCATTAGACTTTAAGGCTCTGTATTTCAAAATGAACAAGAATTGAGTTGGACCACTATTTAAATAAGGCATCCAAATTATTTCTGTCTAATGTAAAGATTTTGTATCCATTTATAAATTGCTAAGAAATATAAGAAATTTCCGGTTTTCAGGACCGAGTTAATTCAATTTACATTACTCCTTGTGAGAAAAATTTGTCCGGAACTCGTCGTTTCCGGTAATCGTCGTACCATCTGGAACCAATTATCGACGAATACCGAGATACCACTGTTCCAGGCACGTCGCTATATTAAGTACTGCAATAAAGTAGTCCTATTTTTAATATATATTATCCTTGAGTGAGATTTCTATAAAGATAGCTTAAACTACATATACATAAATTAAATTAGATATACATAGCTTAAATTACATATACATAGCTTAAACAACATATACATATCTTAATTTGCACATTATAGATATCTAAAATTATTACAGTTGTATGCTTTTAGCTATAAATTAAGTGCAGTGTACCACGCACTTGAAGTACCCCCACTAAGGAAACCCTAAATAAGTATATTGTCTACCAGTAAGATTGTTGCACATGATACAAAAATGTAACACGAATTTACTTTTAGGAATTTTCCAGCTCTAACGTAATTACATCGCAACAGAATGTTCCCATTTGAGTGAAACCCCAATTTATGTACAGGGTGTCCCAAAAAACCTTGACACATTTTAAAAATTTATAATATATATATATATATATATATATACAAGGTAAGAATTGGAAATTCACAGATATGTTACTGTATGCAGTTTTTTTCTGTGTAAAAAAAGTTGAACGGGTGGCGCTAATTGTTCCATAAAGTGAAAGTTGTAAAATGGCTTCTTCATCAGAGAAAGAAAGCACTATGTGTTGGCTGGTCATTCAAATTGGAATCTGTTACGCAAGTACAACGGAATTTGGAAAAGATCCTCCAAGTCGTACAACATCTTAGATTGCTATAAAAAGTGTCTGGGAATGGGAATTGTTCAATAAATCGGTTCGATAAATGGGTATGATAATATATATATAAATATAATATATATATATACATATATATATATATATATATATATATATATATATATATATATATATATATATATATATGTATATATATATATATATATACATATATATATATATATATATATATATATATATATATATACATATATATATATATATATATATATATATATATATATATATATATATATATATATATATATATATATATATATATATATATATATACATACATATATATATATATATATATATATACACATACACACATACACACACACACACACACATATATATATATATATATATATATGGCAACACATATGTGAATTTCTAGGTGTACTTTTTAACGTATGATTACGTTTCTTCATAACGGTCCTCCGGAAAGCAAAATTTCAGACATTAAATTCGTCCGTCGTCGAGTTGTATTTTTGTATGCAAGATTTTCTAATATGACAAAGAAAACCATAAAATTGTTCCTAAAGATATTTAAGAACTAAATCCTGGCTGAAACATAGATTCAATACATTGTGCCATAGGAAGCTCTCCACTAAAAGCAATTTTACCTTCAATACATTACCCTCGAGTAAGATTGGATCATATGATGGAAGAAAAATATCATAAAGCAGCTCATAATGTACATAGATATTTATTTTCACTGTCATAATTTCCATTGTATTTACGACTGGCTCTTCGTTTGTGCTGGCTTAAATCTGCTGTTATTTTATCGACTGTTAGAAAAAAAGAGGATAGTGACACAAAATTATATTTTTCCTTTGCCCGCATTTCATCACAGTTCTTTAACTGTGTGTTTCTTTTATTGTGTATCTATATTTCAATTCAGGGGTGGGAGACTCGCAACTTTCTCTCTTTCATTTACACGTTTTGTATCATTATTTATTTCCTAAAATTATTTTGTGTACTAGCAGATAAAAGTTATGTTAGACGCAAAGTTTTGTGTTTTTTATTTGCACGCATTTCACCTTGATTCTTTTCCTCATATTGTGTTTAAATTTCTACTACTAGTTTATTAAACGGATGGAGAATACAAAATTTTATATAATTTTTATGTGTTCGATTTACATCATTATTCTTTCCCACAAATTGTATATTTATAGTTCGTCTAATAAGGGCTTGTGGCGGCCCTGTGGTACAGCGCGCTGGGTTACGGTGCTGAGGGTGCTCAGATCGAATCCCGGCGTGGCGCCACGAAAAATGCTTCCGTTCGTGTCGTCCCTTCATAGGGGGTAATGCTGTCCGCCTATATGGTGCCCTCATAATAAAATGGGCAGTAAAATTGCGGTGTAGTATAGGCCAATGTTTCATTACAAGTGTCTCCGCATTGGCAAAAAAAAAAAAAAAAAAAAAAAGTTCGTCTAATAGTGGATTCAGTGAGGGGGGAGCCCAAAATTACCTTTCCTTTATTTACACACATTTCATCATTACATTTTCCCACATATTATGTCTTTATTTTGACTACGAGTAGATTAAGGTGATGTGGGACACAAAATTATGTGTAATTTTTATTTGCACGCATGACGGTTCTTTTCCTCACATTGTGTCTTTATAGTCTGACTACTAGTAAATTAATGGGGGTGCAAGACACAAAATTTTACTTTTTTATTTACACGCATTTCATCATTATTCTTTTCTTCAAAGTCTGAGTGTATTTCAAACAGTAATTTATTGTGGGAGATGCAAAGTAAAAACATTAATTTATTTAGGGAGATACAAACTAGAATTTTTTTTTAAAATTTAAACACATTACACTATATTTATACTGCTATGGGATAAAAAGGGTGCAGAAGGCAAAATTTTATATAATTCTTATTTGTTTGTTTTACATTGTTATTCTTTTACAGAAATTGTGCCTTTATATTCTGAATACTATTAGGTTAATGAGATGCAAGACACAAAATTTTATTTTTTTTATTTACACGCATTCACATCATTATTCTTTCCTTCAAATTCTGTCTATATTGAAAACATTTATTTATAGGGAAAATACAAAGTACAATTTTTTTATTATTATTTAAACACATTACACTATATTTCTACTACTAGTGGATAAAAGGGATACAGAATACAAAATTTTATATAATTCTTATTTGCTCGTTTTACATTAATCATTTACACAGATTGTATCTTTATACTCTGACAACTAGTAGATTAAACGAATGCAACATAGAAAAATTATTGTTAATTTTTATTTACACGCATTTTATCATTATTCTTTTCCTCAAATTGTATCTACATTTAAAAAGTAGTGGATTGAGGGAGATGAAAAATACACAATTCATATTTTTTCAAATTTACATGCATTACAATATTATACTTCTCCTTAAATTGCGCCTTTATATAAAGACAATTTTACATACCAAAAAAAACTTTGAGGTTTTTTTAAATTTCAAAATTTGAAGCAGATATTGTTTTTTAAATATATCTGCTTAACCAACCGCATTATTTTCATAAATATTTCGCATTTGTATATTGTAAATGTTTCAAAATAGTTGTCTCACAATATTTTAACTCAAAAATAAGATCCTTAATCACTTAATTTGAAAATATTTTTCTGAGTAACTTTTGAATTGGATACAATATTTCCAGAAATATTTTTCTCTATATCCGGAATTCTGAACAAATTATGAAAATAAAATAAAGTAACGTTTTTTTAATTATCATAGTTGTAATATGGCATTAATTAAACGTATTCTTTTTAACATGGCAGAATAGGAAATAATCCATTATAACATACATGGATTTAAGTACAGTTGCACAGCATAGAACGAATAGAATATACAGTATAAAATCAATGTTACTGGCAATGTGATCCTCATAGAAATATTCTCATTGTGCATTTTGATTCTAAAAGCTCTACTGTATCTTTAAATCCAAGATAACAAAAACATTATTTATTTAAACAACTTTAAAAGGAATGTACTAACATTATTTGCAAAGTAACAATCTATTTTCTCCGAGACATAATATCTAAAATAGTTATTCTGTATTTCATCTCAAGTGCACGAAAACTACACTGTTTGGGCATTTTTATATGAAATGTTTCAAATTTAACATACAGTTGAAAATTTCCATGCATATCATAAGCTGTGTTTTAAGATTTTATATACATAACTACCTCTATCTAACGCATTTTCAAGCATTTTATTTATCTCTGTCAAAAGATAAATGCAAATTTAACTTACAGATTTACTTTCATTGCATTAAATATCACCGATTGGCGGATTTTGTGTTGTTGTTGCTGTTAGAAAATGCGGGGCACTTAGCCCAAAATTTTTTTTTTTTGTCGTTCTCCATGAAAACCTCATGGACGCTAACAATTTTACAGAATCGCTGGTTGATTTCAGTGGGGGCACTGCAGAGGTAAACAAAGAACACCCCGTGGTGCCACCTCCATTTTGATCGAGCACATCCAGGGGCGACATCTGGAAAGGGGGCTCGTACCTTCTGCCACCCTGTCCAACCTCATAGAAAGACATTCCAGTCTATGGATTTAACGTTCCCATATCCGGTCTAGACACGAAGGTATTTAATGATGACTGTTGGGATCCGAACCGAGCAACTCTAGTTTAAAGCATAACGCGCTACCACTAGCCTACCTCGGGCCCTTTGTGTACTATGTATATATTTTGTTAAAATGCTTATCTATATATATATATATAATTTTACCTAACACCTTATAGAAAATTATTTCTAAAGGGCACTCTAGATAATTTCATTCAAACACAGTTCTAAATTTATACAAATGTTTATTATAATTTTGCACATAAATTTGCTTTTCAACATAACTACATCGTACTACTAGTACGAGTATATATACCATTCATGCAAGGGATATTATTCTCGTACAGATACTTTGCAAAAAATACAGTTTGCAATACTCACAATACTTGGAAGTCAACCAGCAGTGCTGCCAAGTAAACTTTGGGCATAGCAAGAACTCGCGTAGGTTAGCATCAACATAGCTACCCCTCAACACTTCCTTTCACTTCCTCAACACTTCCTTTCACTTCCTCAACACTTCGTTTCACTTCTCTCAACCTTCTTTAATCTAGCTGCTTGCTATTTATACCAACCGCGTATGCCTTGAAATTAGCATATCTCAAGCGGCTTTTTTAATTTATTCACTTAAAAGTTCGATTCTTGTGAATCGAATCTTATGTAAACCTTAGAACCTTTTCTCTCTTCCATAATTTTTTAACAAATATATATTTTTCATTTTTATATACGCAACGTACGTATTAACGTGAAAAAAAAACTTTAAAAAATTAATTTAAGAAAGTTTTAAAATGTTTCAAATGGAAATTTGAGTTAAAAATGGAAACAAATGCTTTCAAATGTTCTTCACCATTAAAAGCTTAACGGTGATATAGGTGATAAGATAAATATATTTTGATTTATAAGATTATTTAGCAGGACCTTTTCTGCTATGTATAAATTTTTTTCTTTTCTTCGGGTGTATTTTAGGTTTTAAGAGAAGACATCTTTATTAGAAAAAATAAAAATGCTTTCGCAAGAACGTTTCTCTGTATGACTTTAAACTCCATTACAGAGCATAAAACTGAATCAGATATTTTATGACGGACAGACTGGAAAGTTATATTCGGTATTTCATTTTCAATCCTTTTATTGAAAGAAAAACTTTAAGACCTTATCCCTTCGTTTATTGAATTTTTATACTTAAAGAACGCATTTTCTGTCTTCTAAAAAGCTTCTAAAAATCCAATTTAATCCTCAAATCTATTTAGAAAATAGAATTCATTCATTTTACGACGTTATCTTCAAAAGAAGAATGGGATTAAAAGTAATGTAAGGCATAACAATTTGAGGCATAACGGTTATATTTTTAATTTAAATCAACGACGTTTATAAAACTATTCATTTACACCATTGTTTAGTTTTGAAAATCACGAGGTAATCTTTTTAAGAGTAATGTTCAGGAAAAATTAAAATTTTCCTGAAACATACATTAATAGTTGTTGTTATGGCTTCTTTCTCATTACCTTATATCTCCAGATTGACAGGATGAGTGAAAATTCCTTGAAATTAATAATAAATATCTGTTGTTGTTGTTGTTTCTATTACCCCATGGCTGGAAATTCCGGAAAAGCTCAATATACACTTCGGGCTGAAATGTGCGGCTCATATTTATAAACCACCACAAGGGTCGGAGTCCGTCATAACTAGTTGCCACTCAATTTTGACCGCGCACCCCTAGATACGACATTTGGGATATCGTACCCACTCTCTGACCTCATAGAGCGACTTTCCGGTCTACCAAATTAGCATGCCCATATCCGGCCTAGGCAGGGAGATATTAAATGGCTCTCGTCGGGATTCGATCCGAGCACCTCTGCACCGAAGCCAGCGCGCTACCACAAGGCTACCTCGAGACCAATAAATATTTATCGAATATATATATATATATTAACACGAATACCAGAATAATGATATTACTTTCGAAATATATTTTTATATAAAAACCACTACCCACTTGAATGAATTAAGATGTACATCTTCAGGCATTATTCTAAAGGCATAATTAAATATAGATGTGAAGATTAAAATAATTTAAATATATTTTTCAAGATTCTACAATTCATAGCTTTCTATGCAAATCACTCCACAAAATAATCTATAAAAAATTTCTGTCTCTTTGATATTTATTAATACTAGGAAAAAAATTTGATTGAAATTATCATCATTCAAATTTTTTGTGTGCTGCATTTCACAAGATATGGAAAATTTTCCTGGAAAATTCGGAAATTGTCTATCTTTGATAACCGTAGCACATGTCTAAGAAATTGATCATTGCATTCATCTTTGTATTAATACAACTTTCATTCGAGTACTTGATGGAGCAATTAGAGGATATTCGATGTAATTTAAGTGCTATATATAGACTAGATCTTAATTTGATGAGCGTGTGGAGCATTACTGGCCAGACATTCGTATCATTAATGTAAAATGTTTAGAGGAACAATCAGAATTCCACTCGCAATAAAATAAATTGCAACGGTAGAAGGCATTACCAAAGACGTCATATATATATATATATATATATATATATATATATATATATATATATATATATATATATATAAATATATATGTATATACATATATATATATATATATATATATATATATACATATATATATATATATATATACATACAGATATATATATATACATACATATATATATATATACATACATATATATATATATATATATATATATATATATATATATATATATATATATATATATATATATATATATATATATTTAAATCAAACTCTTGACGAAGACTGACTGTATTGGTTGGATTTTTTTCTAACAGGTTACTTGTCGAGAAAATGTTACGAGTTAAAAGTTAGGGAGATATTTGAGGATTTTCCGCTATCATATAAAAAAAAAATTTTTATAGGATAATTCTTTTCTATTTAAGTCCCTTCATTTCTTCCTAACTGATTCAATTATAACTTTAATGGTCAATTAGAAAGAATCTCTCTAATTGATCATTAAGGTACTAACAGTTCAAAAGTTATATTTCAATTCAAAAGTTATTTATTATTTCTCAAAAACTTAAAGCTAATACGGTTAAGTCTTTTGTTTACTAGCCCTATTGAATTCGCTTACCTCAATGTTAATTTATGGAGAATGTTTGTGTACTATTTACAGCTACATCATCACTTATAATGCAATAAAAATGGTATTTGGATAGCCCAAACTTGTCTGCAACTTGCAACAGGATTCATTTTATAATTTTTGTCTACCAAAGGAATTTAGGAGCGTTTCAAACAGACTATACCTGTTTTTTCCCGAAAAATTTAAATTAAAAAAGATTATTTGCATTTTTTTAAACGGGAATAATGCCTCAAGGTGTAAAGATTATTTTTTATTACGAAGTACAATTTTTTAAAAGTATCTTTAAAATCGGCAGCACTTGGACTACTTTTCTCCATAGGTTAACATTGAGTTGAGCGAATACAAGAGGCTTAGTACACAGTAGCCTTAAATAAAGTGATTTCAAAACATTTAATTAGCAATCCCATAAATATAATTTTGATTTATTCTTGAAGTATATATGGTATAGTATCAAGCACAACAATCGCCATTTTTTTCTAACTTGAGTCAAGTAGGCTTTCTCCATAGGTTAACTCTGAGGTGAGCGAATACAGGAGGGTTAGTACACAGTGGCCTTAAATAAAGTGATTTCAAAACCTTTAATTAACAATCCCATAAATATAATTTTGTTTTATTCTTGAAGTGTATATGGTATAGTATCAAACTCAACAATCGCCATTTTTTTCAAACTTGAGTCAAGTATGCTTTTTCCATAGGTTAACATTGAGGTGAGCGAATACAGGAGAGTTAGTACACAGTAGCCTTTATTAAAGTGATTTCAAAACCTTTAATTAACAATACCCTAATACCCCAGTCAAAATAGACCCGATTTTGACGAATGGCTAAAAAAAAATATGAAAGTTTTGAAATTTGGTGGAGATGTTTGTTTAGGCATGCTAATGAACATACTAAAAGTCCCCACCGATCAAACTTGAGCTTTCGCTGCCATCTTGGAAAATGTGTACACTTTTTTGGTTTTTTGGAAATATCTTTAAAAATATTGATTTTATAAAAATAATTAAATACAAAAATTAAAGAGCATTAAATTATGAACAAAAATCATTCATAACATTTTTTATATGTCTAACAGGAACAAAGATAATTGACTTTGAAAACAGCGCACTATCACACCTGGGACGCGCAAGCGCGGTTCCCCATCGCGGTGGGGGGAAATACCCGCGCATGTGCATACCATAATTAGCCAAATTAGTTTTACACTAAATGGGAAGGTTTTTTGTATTTTTTTCAAATAACTAGGGAAATATTAACTTTGCGTAAAAAAGTTTATTTCAAAAATTAAAAAACATTAAATTATGTGCAAAAACGATTTTATACATTTTTGTCGTAAACCTAACAGGAACGAAGATATTGACTATAAAATGCGAGTTGATAATGGAGGCAGCTTCTACACAAAACATATATTATATTTTTTTATAAGTCTAACACGAACAAAGATAATTGACTTTGGAAAAAGCGCACTATCACACCAGGGACGCGCATGCGTGGGTGCCCATCGCGATGGCTGGAAGACACGCGCATTTGCATACCATAAGGCGCCAAATCGGTCTTACCCTAGTATTTTCCTAGCCAGTTAATAGTTAGTCTCCGTTCCGTGTGCGTCTGTGAACAATGGCTGATACGGAACTATGTTTTATATGTAAAAAATTAATGTCAAATGATGATTTCGTGAATTTAGGAGAAAAGGGGATCGACGTTTTAAAGAGAGCTAGTGTCCAAAGAAAAGACAATAAGCATGAACAGTTGGAACATTTAAAATCTGTTTCGGTTCATTCGTTGTGTCGGAGAAATTACACCAGACCAGGAAGTATAAAAGTTGATTTAAAAAGAAATGCAGAAATCGCGTCAACATACCAAAGTGAAGAGCGCGCGATAAGTTTACGATCTTTGTTACCTCAGTTCGATTTTCGAACAAAATGTCTTTTTTGTAAGGCAGTGATAGACGAAGAATTCAAAGCAAGACAAAAGAAAAAACCAACTGACAGGCGAAGAACTATATACGAAGTTAGGAGTCTCGAAATGAAAAACAAAGTTCTTGAAGCTGCAGAGAATAGACATGACCAGTGGGGAGAGGAAGTTCAGTGTCGTATAATAAACGTTGCTGATTTAGTTGCAGCTGATGCGATTTATCACCAAGATTGCTTCATGACTTTTTTCTACACACTACACCAATCAGAAAGAGAGGGCGGCCTGAGTCGGATTACGTCTCATCAGCTGTAGACGAAATATCCTTCTTCCTTGATAATAATGACGACTGTCAATTCTCACTCCCCGAACTCAAATCTCAAATTACAGGGCTAGTTCCAGACGACATCACTTTGAGAAATAAGTTGAAACAAAAATACGGGGATGGGATTATTTTTGCTTCAAACTCCAAAAATGTTACTGTCATATGTTTACTTAATACTGGAATGAAAGTCTTATCAGACTCTTGGTACGACAAAAGGATACGAAATGATCATGAGGAGCGTCTACGAATAGTACAAACTGCTGCAGCCATAATAAAAGAAGATATCCAGACACCAGTTTATGACAATCATTGCTACCCTCCAAGTGATAACTGTTTCAGAGACGTGAACAAGGGTATTCCAGAAAGCCTAAAATCTTTTTTGGAGCACTTGATTATTAAAAAAAATACTGCTAGGGCGGGAAAAAAAGTCACTTCAATAGCTCACGTCATTATATCAGCGCTAAGGCCACGATCATTTATGTCTCCTCTGCTCAATGGTCTTGCTTTATTTTTGTACAAAAAGTTCTGTTCCAAGAATTTAATAACAATGCTCTTGAATTTGGGATTTTGTTCTTCTTACTATGAAGCCCAAACACTTGAGTTGTCAACCATATATAATCCGCAACCCCAAATGAGCGAGAGATCATTCTGCCAATTCGTATTTGACAATGCAGATTTCAATGTGTCGACAATCGATGGCCTGAATACGTTTCATAGCATGGGGGGGGGGGGGCATTGCTTGTTTTACTCCAGAGTCAGCAGTGGAACCCGGGACGAAGATAAAAATATTAACCGAACTTACATCCGCATCGACAGTAGGCAAAATGGGAATCATTCCTCTGGAAACGTTTGAAAATTTTCGAGGGCCTGGGTTAAAAACAATTACTATCGAAGATTTGAATGTCTTAAATCCTTTAGCGGAGGATTTACCACTGCCTAAGCCATCTGATATCTCCTGGATGTGTGCTAAGTGGTTAGGTCTTCCACAGATATCTGAATTGAATTCCATTGTATAACCAGAAACCAGCCTTGTGAAAAGACCAAAGTAATACCCCTTCCTTTTGTTAATTCACCACCAAGCAAGTATGGCACCATTTTCACTGTGCTGAAATATGCTGCCCAGCAGTGTGTTAAAATGCACCAAAAGTCTTGCATACTCACGTTTGACCAACCACTGTATATTAAAGCTCGAGAGATAGTCGCAGCAGCATCCAATCCATTATTATCAAGTTGTATTGTGAGGCTTGGTGGATTCCATCTTTTAATGTCATTCTTAGGTTGCATTGGGTATATAATTGCTGGAAGTGGGTTAAAAGAAATACTCTCTTTCATTTATGCACCTACGTCAGTAGAAAAATTTTGCCTGGCCATGCATACGCTAGGGCCGTCCGAGCTCATTTATTGACCCAAACAGCTTTAGCAAAAATAATTTTTGACGGCATGGACATATCGGATTTGGAATGTAAAAATCTCCGTGAGTTGTTTCGAGATTTTGCTACTGAACCACCATCGCAAGAAAACTTAAACACACGTAATCAAATACGAGCCATCGAAATTAAAATGAGGAAGACTTTGGAGCACCTGAAAAAGAAACGCCCAACTACCTTTGGGGCTGGAAGCGACAAGAGAAAATTCTTGTGCCCATCACAACTATGGATGCAGTAGCTCCCGATTCAGTTTTAAATATGGTGTTTTGCAACTGTAAGACTGACTGTGGAGTAAGATTCGAATGTCTGAAAGCAGGCATCAACTGCACAACGGCCTGCAATAATTACGATGGGATATGTCAGAATGGCATCAGCCCTGTTGATGATGACGATCGAATGAAAGAAGTTGATGAATGGGCCGATGCTAGCGGATCCATAGACGATCTATACATGCCTGACGAAGGGGAGAATCCCGTACCGAAAAGAACACGTAAATCCTGAAGTCGGTAAGCTTTAAGAATTATTCGCAATAGAAATCTGATAGTGAATACCCCCAAGTTTACTACATTCATGTAAAAAATTAATAATGATTAATTATCTACATAGCCAAAAACATTAAAGTCTATTTTCTTGTTTTTAAAGAATGCCGAAATGTGGGAGAGGTTAGAAATTCAAAGAAGAGCGCCTGCAACGAGACTTTAAAGCTACCTCCATTATCAACGCGCATTTTATATTTAATATCTTCGTTCCTGTTAGGTTTACGACAAAAATGTATAAAATCGGTTTTGCACATAATTTAATGTTTTTTAATTTTTGAAATAAACTTTTTTTACGTAAAGTTAATATTTCCCTAGTTATTTGAAAAAATACAAAAAACCTTCCCATTTAGAGTAAAACTAATTTGGCTAATTATGGTATGCACATGCGCGGGTATTTCCCCCCACCGCAATGGGGAACCGCGCTTGCGCGTCCCAGGTGCGATAGTGCGCTCTTTTCAAAGTCAATTATCTTTGTTCCTGTTAGACATATAAGAAAATGTTATGAATGATTTTTGTTCATAATTTAACGCTCTTTAATTTTTGCATTTAATTATTTTTTATAAAATCAATATTTTTAAAGTTATTTCCAAAAAACCAAAAAAGTGTACACATTTTCCAAGATGGCGGCGAAAGCTCAAGTCTGATCGGTGGGGACTTTTAGTATGTTCATTAGCATGCCTAAACAAACATCTCCACCAATTTTCAAAACTTTCATATTTTTTTTATCCATAAAACCTATTTTGACTGGGCTATAAATATAATATTGTTTTATTCTTGAAGTATGTATGGTATAGTATCAAATTCAACAATCGCCATTTTTTGACCCGTAAGAAATGTTACTGCACAAATAACGAAAAACAGATGCCTTTTCTCGAACTGTAACTGTAAAATGCTTCTAACCCACCATAGAATTCCTTAAATGGACTGTACCAGAAGGGGGAATAGTGAAGGTTTTGAAGTCAAGGTCATTATATTAGGTTTGAAGCACGAACTACGTTCGAATGCAGTGAAAAATTACTGCGAATATTTAGAAGACTTTTTGAATTTGCTTTTATTCTGTAATTAGTATATGTATAAAAACTATGTCACGACGCCGTAATCTTGTTGTTCAGGAAGCTTTAGAATATTTAAAACAATTATCTGAAAAGGATTCAGAAGGTTCGAAAAAAGAAGGTTTCTCAAAATTCGATTTTGAGTATTGAGGATGAATATCTGCCTGCTAATGAAGACAATTTGGATTCGGGTGAAGAAACTGAAAGTGAAGATGACTCTGGCAATGCTCTAACAATCGCTGGTCTTTCTCATCGCAATTACTGATGATAATTTATCTGATAAAAATAAAAATAAGACATTCCAAGAAAAGTTACACACACGCAAAGAAATTTGAAAAAGAAATCGACAATAACATTCAAAGTTGGAAATAATGCAGATGGCAAAGATGGAACAATTTGGAATGCCGCTCAATTAGGAACAGACGATAGAGGAAGAAAATCAAAGTGTAATATTTTGAAAGAAGTTGGGGGATCAACACCACAGGCTAAACGCAATGTTATCGACAACAGTCCTTCAAGTGCTTGGAGACTTTATAGATGAAGGATATTGAAACACATAAAGAAATGTACTGAAGATGATGCTCATCGGCAGATTCATGAAAGAGATATGGAATAACATTAGAAGAAATAGATGCTTTTATATAAATTTTATATGCACGTGGTATATATTGTGCAAAAGGACTTGAACTGGATAGCTTGTGGTCAAAGGACTGAGGATCACCATTTTTTCAAAATAAAATGTCAAAAGACCAATTTTGTGAAATAATGGGATTTTTATGCTTCGACATAAAATCAACAAGATCAATGAGTCTAGAGACAGACAAATTTGCCCTTATTTCGGATATCTGGAATCGTTTCATGGAAAATTGCAAGACCAACTATACACCAAGTCCTAATATAACTGTAGATGAACAGTTATTTTTTACAAAAGCTAGGTGTAGGTTTATCGAATACATGCCAAACAAACCAGATAAGTGTGGAATCAAGTTCTGGTTGGCTGCAGATGTTGACTCAAAATATGTGATAAATGGATTCCCGTATCTTGGAAAAGATAACCAAAGTCCATCCAACGTTTCTCTTTCTGAACATGTAGTGCTGCGACTAATAAGTCCATATGAGAACAAAGGCAGAAATGTCACTACGAACAACTTTTTCACAATACTGAAGCTTGCAGAGGCATTGAAATCCAAAAACACCAGACTTGTAGGAACTGTAAAATGCCCAAGAAGAGAAATACTAGTCTCTGTAAAAATGTTAAAATCCACATTGTATTCGACTACGGTAACTCGACTACGGTAATTCGGTAATTCGACCCATAAAGACATGAGTCTAACTGTTTATCAAGGTAAAGAAGATAAAAACGTTTTGTTGCTAAGTAGTCTCCATCCAAACGTAAAAATTGCAGATGACCAAAAAAACACTACCTGGCACAATCGCTTTCTACAACGCAACTAAATACGGTGTGGACGTGATTGAACAAATGCGAAGGAAATATACAGTCAGGTCTGCTTCACGTAGGTGGTCGGTGCAGGTTTTTTTTTGTAATATTTTGGACTTTGCTGCAATCAATGCCTGGGTTTTATATAAAGCTGTAACTGGAAAATATATTAGTAGACGGCAATTCATTCAAGACTTGGTTGAAGAATTGCGAGAAAAGTTTGCTCTCTTCCGACATAAAAAGGTGGCAAAAAGAGCATGTGGAGCAACCAGTGGAAACAACGGACAACCACAAATTAAGCGTAAAAGAGTCCGATGCTACATTTCGAAATGTGAAAATAAAACTCTAGATATTTGTTCAAAATGTAAAGCACCTATATGTGGAAAATGTACAAAACTTATTACTCAGTTTTGTGCAAAATGCATACAGTAAATTGGATTTTATAATCTGTAAAACTAAGTACTGATAAAATTTTTAGTAACTGATAAAATTTTTAATTTTTAATTTTTGAAATTATGTCTAAACATATCGAAAAGAGATACTCTGTTTTTAAATTGAAATTAGGAAATTTATGTCATATTTTGTTAAAGAGACATGTTATTATACTCAAGGACATAAAATTTTAAATAATACGATTTTGTAAAAATTAAGTTAATTTCTCTTGATTCATATAACTTATTTAATGTAAATTCTGAGAAATATTCATTATTATTTAAAAATAAAATGATTTAGTTAAATAAATTAAGCGCTTGTGCATATTTTATAAGTTTACAATCTAGGGTCAAAATGACCCGCTCCGCGGTTCTAGGTATATCGAAAGTCCCGCGGTTCTAGTGTTAACAAAGTGAAATGGTACACAGTGAGACATGGAACACTGGTACAGAGTGAAACAAGTCTCACTGTGTACCATGATAACTATATTTATTCCATAATAGCAATGTGCATTAAATGTTAGTGTAATGTGGCGTTAATGTAATGTAATGTATTTAGTATTACGAATTTTCCCAATTTTTATCAAGTCAATTTTGAATTACTAAGATTTTGCTATTACACTATATAATGAATTTCACATCTTAACATTGTAACTTGTGATATAACATTTTAGCTTGTATTGCTGTATAGATACACAGAACCTAGACTATCATTAATAATGTTATTTAAATATTTTCTGGTACTAAATATGTTTTTTTTTCCGAGTTATGATGTTACGGCCTAAGAATTTGCTAAGGAAAATTGGAACAACTGGAGAAGAATGGATGGCTGCAGCTGTGAAATTAGTACTCCATTCAAAAAGCAGCTAAAAATGAAAATGTCTCCTTTCAAACGTTGTATAACCCTGTTAGTTGAGAAAGTTGAAAAGAAGAGACAGATCCAGATTAAGAGGGAAAATAAGTTTTCCAAAAGCTTGCTTCGGAAAAAAACAACACGCCGTAGTATTAAAGATGTTGATAGTTCTTATGATGAAGAAGCTGAAATGGTGCTGGATGACTCTTCAAGTTATGAAGAGAAATTTTTAAGTTTCTCAAAGTAGTGCCTGATGTTTATGTTGATGATTATGTTCTTGTGCGTTTCCCAAATGATGTGTTCTACATTGGGAAAAATTTGTCAGCGATGGACGAGGATAGTGATTTTCAAGTCACGTATCTACGTAAAAGTGATAAATATAATGCCTTTGTGATGCTAAACATTCCAGATGTGGCCCCTGTAAATAAACTGGATATTGTCATGGTTCTGCCTCAGCCAATGCCCATGAAAACTAAAAGATTGTCAGGATATGTCCGTTTTGAAGTGCGACTTCACCTTATAAATGTTCTGTGACTTTTCCAAGATTAAAAATTGATTGCTTCATGATAACTTGTGTATAATGAAGCATTGTTTGTATTTAGTATTGTGACAATAAATTTTTTAAATAAATAAATTAGAATGTCTCACTGTGTACGAGGTATGGTACACAGTGAGACGAATGCTGATATTATTTTAACGTTAATTAATTCTGGTTTCTATTAATATGTATTAATTGATTTTGTGTGAAATATTTTGCCAATAAAACAGATTTAAACATCCAATAGCTAAATTTCTTCAGTCGATTGTATTTAGCTTTTAATTAATGTTTTTTAAAAATTTGTCTCACTGTGTACTAGGGAGAGAGAATCCTACTTGATACTCTCCCCTATAGTATCAAACTCAACAATCGCCATTTTTTTTCAAACTGGAGTCAAGTATACTTTCTCCATAGGTTAACATTGAGGTGAGCGAATACAAGAGGGTTAGTACACAGTAGCCTTAAATAAAGTGATTTCAAAACCTTTAATTAACAATCCCATAAATATAATTTTGTTATATATATGGTATAGTATCAAACTCAACAATCGCCATTTTCTTCAAACATGAGTCAAGTATGCTTTCTCCATAGGTTAACATTGAGATGAGCGAATACAGGAGAGTTAGTACCCAGTAGCCTTAAATAAAGGGATTTCAAAACCTTTAATTAACAATCCCCTAAATATAATTTTGTTTTATTCTTGAAGTATGTATGGTATAGTATCAAATTCAACAATCGCCATTTTTTTTCAAACTTGAGTCAAGTATGCTTTCTCCATAGGTTAACATTGAGGTGAACGAATACAAGAGGGTTAGCACACAGTAACCTTAAATAAAGTGATTTCAAAATCTTTAATTAACAATCCCATAAATATAATATTGTTTTATTCTTTAAGAATATATGGCATAGTATCAAACTCATCAATCGCCATTTTTTTTCAAACTTGAGTCAAGTATGCTTTCTTATAGTATTTCAACCAGTTAAAATAGACAATTTTTTGGAAAATGGCCTACTAATAAATAATTAACGGGGAAATTTTTCTAAAGGTAACTTGAAATTTATATCTTCAAAAATGCATAAGCGGTAGTGTTTCCTCATTATCGATAAAAAAGATCTGATGGAAATTGCTAGTTTCCATCTTACAACACTCATATATAGAATGCAGGTTTTAGAAAATTCTTATTCCCTATTTAATCGTACACTAAAACGGGAAAACTTTCAATAATTCGAAGTTCTTAACTTGAGATCCTACGTTTAGGCCGTAGGTGGTGTCAAAATACTAGAAGTCTTTAAAAATTTATTGCTTATGGATCGCATTTAATATGAAATATGTTTTTATGTCAAGAGAAACTTTGATTCTGGCAGAGCCGACATTTCTTCTTTTCTTATTATTTCACGTATATCAAACGTGTCCAGTTACATTCCCAGTGAAATATTGGTTTGAAGAGGTATACGAAAATTAAAATTGGAAACTTGATAAATGTCTGCGTGAATTTCAATCATAAAAAGGATTTTTTTCTGTAGGTATTTATATAACTGTCCAAAAACTCTCTCTCTCTATATATATATATAAGTATACTTTGAATTATAAAATATTTAACTAATAAAATAATGTAACTGCCTAAACCTTAAAATGATTAATTGCAAAAAATATAATCCTAAAATTTTGGTTAGTAATTTTTGACTTATTTTTTGTTATGTATTCACTGATTTTTAGTAGTTCACACCATAGAGTCCATGAATGCAGTACTTTTTACGCTACGGATTCTAAGCTTTAATATCGGTACTAAAAATAGGTATTAATATGATATGAAAACAGCTTCCCTTTCATTTTCTGTTATTTGAAATTTTTTGCTTTCTTTCAAATGAAAATTGTCTTACGAAGCCCATTGTATTTTCTCGGAGATAATTCCTATCAGTATAATTTACGAATATATGTTTCAGTAAACTATTCAAACCCACAACAACGTTTATGTCGATAATTTGCTAGTGAAATATTCATCCTCCTTGCGAAGTGCAATAAGTGAGCAATGAATTAAGAAACAGAGATTATTCTAACAGAAATACTTCTAAAATTAAGGGATCCAGTTGAGTTGTCGAGATATTTCATGTAAGGAATCAGAGTATGTAAATATGAGTAGAGTGATAAACAGTTCAAAATCAAATGGAAGAGAAACGTCTCAAAGACTATACATATTGAATATACACACACACTCGTTACGCTGATTGGTTGCATATCTCCATTATTTGCATACCTATGCCTGTAGCCTGTACCAGTTTTTTGGGCTTTTCAGAGTATATATATATATATATATATATATATATACATATATATGATGGATGTAATCTTCTTAATTATGAAGTATGGAGTCTTATGGAGCAAAAAATTGTTGGTAAGTAAATAACTGCTATAATATTTATGAAAATAAAATTTTAAATGTATCAGCTTCAAAACCATTTTGTCAATTCATAAAAATTACATTGTGTAGAAGCATTAATATTAGCCTTCTAAGCAATTTAGGAATAAGTCAACGTCTTCACTGTAATGTTTAATTAACAGGTCTCTGGCGACTTGATGAAAATGCAATTATCTATAATTTCTGGACCAACCATCTTTAATTAAGTAATTAGAAGAACCCAAAAATGTTTGGAAAAAAGGCACTAATGGGCTCGTATGCGCATCTAACGTAATGGCTAAATGCTACGTAGGCAGCTAGATATTATAATATAATAATTATTTTCTGCCTTAGGAAGATTTTGCTCTAAAACTAGTTGATTCCAAAAATATATCAAAGAGCAGTGTTGTATATTAATAATTTTGAGAATATTTGTATTCATTAAGCTATAGTATAAGAATAGTACCCTTTTAACTGATATAAACATGAGAGGCCAGTACATAATGTTTTAATATAATTATCATTAAAGCGGTTTAAATTTTTTAGTAGATATACAGGTAATAGCCTTTATAAATGTTCACATCGCTTTTACAAAAGATTAGCATTAATGCCTGTTTTACATATTTTCTGAAACGTATTTGAAGGGGATTTTTCCTTTTACGTACAAATAAGGCGAAAATTTAAAATAGTGTTTGCAATCTGATTTGAGGTGAGAAGGTAAAGACTTCAGTACCAAGACCGTAAAGGATTGACATAGACAGTGATGAGATGTTAATAAAGGACATGACATGCAAATATGTAGAACCTATCACAGCCCAGCAAACGAACTCACCATAAAACACTATCAGTGCGTTCACTATCTCACTAACTTTTGAAAATGAAGAAAACATTGTATATAAGTTATATCTACTTTCTATAAGCTTTTATCTATCCCACAATTTAAGCTTTTCTTCTATGTTAGTACTGTTTAAAGTTTTACGTGTGTGTGTGTGCGTTATTTGATAGGTTTTCTGTCAATCAGGCGACCCTATATCTTTCTTTTCTTATAGTTGGACATTCAAGTAATTTCGCTTTACTTTTTACTTTTTGGGTAAATAATGGTCTTGGGTTTTCGGAGAAACATATATTCGAAGTGTATTCCACACTTGAAAAAGAGAGTCAATATCCGTTATAAGAGGTTTGCAAGTTTCAAATAAGTACTGAGTGATAAGTTTCGTTATTTGTAGAAATTAGAAGTATTTTGTAGTGTTTGTAGTGTGGGATTTTCAAAACTGTCTGCATAACCTAAAATATAAAAACTTACCTTTCGGAATTGTTTAAGGTTACTTTTTCCTTTCCAGAAATAAAGTTGAGTTATAAAAAGTAGAATGTGAGGTATTGTATTAAATTTTAGGTTGCCACTTTCATTTATTTTTTCTTGCCGCAACTCTTGTAAACTATTTAGAAATATCTTTGTGCCATTGTTTAAAAAATACAAATAATCTTTCCGACTAATAAAGGGCTATCTATTTATTTTATCTCAGCCTTTATGTGGCATCAGTTATGCATATATTGCTAACTATAGAAGAAGGCTTTTGCTATAAGTGAAAGGAGTGGAGATAGAGAGGTGGAAAGACAACGGTCTCCAAAACTTAGTGACTCTGAGAAATACATTTACTATTCTAATTTCTAGTTCAATCGAATATCATTCACTTCCTACAATAGAGTAATTAATGTTTGTCTATGCCATATCGCTGGTACAATTGTTAGAAGTTAAAAATATATTTTACCAATTGGGTGCTTTGAAAAATAACTTGTGACAAGTCGTAATAAAATGTCAACATTTTTATTTCTACGCAATTTAATGTTTAGGAAATTCAAATTGTATTATACAAACTATTATTTAGATAATACTTTTCAAAAATTGACCATTTTATGCGGAATTAAAGATTACGAACTTTTAAAAATCATATAGGGTGGGTGTCCCAAATATTGCCCCTGTGCCTAATATCACCTACTCGTGTTTCCAATGTACGATTCGCGCTATGAATGAGAAAATGCAGTAACTTCTTAGTTCTGGGTTTGTACTAACAGCGGTACTAGCAACAAAGCCCTTATAACTGACAACAGAAACTATATGGCGTCTGAAGTTGCTTTGGCTGTTGTCTTCGTAAATTTTGTGTCCAAAGAATCCAGTGAATGACCAGGTAGGTGCATCCAAATTCTAATTTTGCTTATACCATTTGAAAGTTCATTATGCAGAGAATACAGAGGTGCTATTATTTTGATAGCAACACCTTTTAACAGGTGCTCCTAATTTCTCCTGGCAGGCGGTAATATTTACAGAGGTAGGCGATATTAGGAATCGCTCTGGGTTTCACTGGAAATTTCAATTTTTCCAATTCATCTACATAACTTAAAATGGCACTGGGTTTGGAGCTGGTTGATCTCAGGATACCAAAGGAAATAGTTCTTAGTGATGTTCTTTGAGTTTCCAGCCTAATCAGAAACGAGAAAATGGATGAAATGTCGAATAAATGTTAGAGTAGGCGGTATTTGGGACACCTACCCTATGGTGGTACCTTCCACTATAACTGTTGACACCTATTAACTGAACTGTGTTTCATATCTCCATTTCATGGATTTAGCAGCTTGAAATGATTTTTAAAAAATCTTACATGCTGTTACTTTTCCCTGCAACCGTTTAAACCTATTAATTTGAATGTTTTTCATTTTTTCCATCCGAAAGTCTTCGTAACAAATTAGAAAATTATAATTCATAAGAATTTATATTTTTTAAATGGTCGCTAAAATTGAGTTTCCGTGTTTTTCGGTTGCTTTCCACTTATAAGGGCACTCTTATTTACTTATTATATAAAATGGTTACTTTTACGTTGAAAAAATTTTGCGAATTTATATCATTAAAAATAATTATTTACTGCAAAAATGATCTAAGAAAAGAAATAATTTAATTAAAAATCTAGTAAACACATGTCGAACGATGCTATTTTCCTTGCTTATATGAAAAAAAAAATCAAAATCTTTTTGATAAAAACATTATTTTTATTTAAAAAAATAAAATATTTTTGATAAAAACACATTATTTAGCTTTAAAGAGAATATATAAAAAATTCCTATTTTTTTTTTACTTATATATGTATGTGACAAATTGATATGAGTTTTACGCAATGAATCTTTCTCGAAATAACAACGAAGTCCACTTCCAAATACATACAAAAATTTACGAAACATATGAACGCTTTTTTTATTTCCCTTTCGGCAAATGTCGAAATTTTGATTTTCTGTCTAAAGTAAATTCGGAAAGAGAAAATGGATAACAAAGGAAATGTCTGGAAGGTTTTACAAATGCCTGTAACGTTAAATCGAAAGTAAATGTACTTTTGTTGCTTCATTTACTTACTACAGACGTTTCTCTGTATTTTATAGTTTAAATATCTATCTAGTAGTGTTTTGTCTGTATAATTAAATAATTTAAAATCCGCTGCTTCAAAACATCCGAAAATATTTAATCAGGGAATTGGAGAGTCATTTGATTTGCGTGTTTACTTTTCATTTTAAATTTCATTAGAAAAATATCTCTGTGCGTAGACTCATATAATTTGTTAAACTAGTTTAAACTAGTTGGAGACGGGCTGTTATGAGTTCACATCCAACGTTCATGTTTTTAAATGCCCTAAATTATTATTCTTTCTATTGTAAAATTTCTTTAACTTTTGAAAAGAGTCAAAATGTCTTTAAGGTTGCTCTTTACTAACCCTATTGGATTCGCTCTCCTCAATGTTAACCTATGGAGAAAATTTGTCAACTATTTACAGTTACATAAATGCTGATAATCAAGAAAAAATGGTATTTTCGGATAGCGTGAACTTTTCTGCACCTTGAAACAGGATTCATTTTATAAATTTCATCCACCAAAAAAATTTATGAGCGTTCAAAACCCACTATAACAGATTTTCCCCCAAAAATTTAAGTTTTAACATATTTGAATTTTTAAAAAAAGGAAAAATGGCCCAAAATTTCTTTCTCTATTACAGAGTAGAATTTTTAAAAAAGTCTTTAAAAGCAAGTAGGCAATCCTTGGAGAAATTTTTTTTCCATAGGTTCACAATGAGGTGAACGAATCCAATAGGGTTAGTACACAGCAGCCTGAAGTGCGAGTTGTGATGTTGAATCAATAATTATACACGTATCTTTGCTAAACTGTTGCACAAAATCAGGAAATGATATATATATAAGAACTGCTTCAAATTGACAGTATTTAAGTAGTTCTCAAAAGTCGATTGGTATGTTTGAGAGTAGTATTTTTGAAAATTGTACCGGAAGCATCTCTTTTAAACCTCTAACCGTATAGCAGTTTGCATAGGCGTAGCGTCGGGGTGGGGTGGGGGGGGGGTAGGGAAGGCACGTGACCCCCAACTTAACTCGAAATAAATTAAAAAGTTAATAGATGTTCAGTTAAAATAGAAAAATTGTAGAAAACTTTTATGAAAGTTGGTTTTTTTCTCGCTTTTTCAAACTGTGAGACTGAAGATTCCGATTATGTCTTCAGCCTTAACGTAGTTTTTAACAATGATATGATCCATAACAAAAATTCGATGCTATATTTTTGTCTCAATTTATTTTCATTATATTTAATTTTCTCATTGTACAACTTTTGAATACTACTCAAACATCAATTCTATCGTTATTCAATTTAAAAAAATCATAATATTTCATATTTTAAGGACCGTCCGACAGTCAATGCGCTAAGGAGGGCACTAACTGAATTCAATTCGTGCCCCCTTCAATAGTTAGAAGCACGCTATGCCTATGGTGGTTTTAGACGAAATAGATGGTACGGTCAGGTTGGATCCAACCGATGTCTTTTTTGATGAGGTTTTTAGTAGAAATAAGTACACAATAAGAAATTTTGTTGTATAATAACATTTATTGATAATATTCTCCATGAAATATAAACATTTTTGTAAAAAAGAAGACCAAGGAATTGTAATTTTGCTGAACAAAGAAAATATCTCTGGCATTTACATAGAATGTTGTATATCATAGGTCTAATATGTAGTTTAGTCTTGTACCTAGTTTTAGACGTTACTGAACCAAATTTTCGAGCACAAAAATGTAACAAATAATATATACTAACATTTTTGGCTTTCAAAATTGAAATAAAAAAATTTAAAATCTCAAAAAAATGGCTAGTGATCATGAATAACGTTTTTCAACAAAGACACTCATATTTATTGCAAACCTATAACTGCAAACGCTTCAACACCTGTTGCAAGACTGGCTGGTAGGGTTTCTTGTCAAATCGATCTCTTGCAATGAGAGGGGAGAGTACGGGAGGGGGAAACACACCCCTGGTTCAGATCCGACCCCCACCGTACCGTTAGGGGTTAAATCGGCTAAGGTTCTAAATGAACAAAGCATAGCCTTATAAATAACATTCTATTATGCTATTTGTTTTTTAAACTCGCATCTTGAATCCAAAAAATAGTTGTTTGCCCCAATCGTGGTTTAAATCTCTGATATTTACAAAAATAAATAAAAAAATAGGTCGCTATATAATAATAAGTATAGGAACGTAAATTTCGCATAAAAAATATCGAAATTTTGCAAAAAAAGATTACAATATGTAAAATTTCGCATATATATATATACCCTCTTAATCTAGAACTAATACAAAGTAGCCGCGATAAACTTAATATAAACTTTTTAGATATAAACACAAAAATAAATTCTCATAGCAATTTTACTTTTGATTTATATGATAAAAGATCAGAATATGACTTTAATATTGTTAAATTTCAAAATTACCTAACATGCTTACACAAATCTGTATTTAATAATATTATTGTTAGTCAACTAGTAAGAATAAACAGGCTTTGTTCTAAGGACAATAGGCATAATCATATTATTGAATTGTTAGTAGTGATAAAACGTAATTATTACCCTGATAGTCTTTCCAAGCCCATAATTGGTTGTTTTAGATTTAATGAATAGCATGTTCTGTTGCTAATAATTAGTAATACAAAACTAAATGATTAATGATAGTAAATAACTACTAAAAAAGTAAAATAAAAAATAATAAAAACTAGTGTAATAATAATAATAATAAATAATAATAACTCTTAGTCATAATAAATGTCTAAGTTAACTGAGGTTAATTTGTCCTATAACACAGTATCCTTAGTAAGTCTGCTTCTTTCCATTTGCTCCATGGTTGCAATGTTTGTGACGTCAGTCTTCTTGCGGTCTCCTTAACTTAACTTCCACTTTGTCTGGCGCCGGGCTTGGTATTCTATAATAAAGCAACTGATTATTCCTTCTTCTGTTTCTTATGGATTGTACGGTGTCTAAGTATGTTTCTAATAAGTATGCTCAGATCATACTTATTAGAAACAATTCATTGGTTTTTAGACAGTATCGGCACCGCTGACGATAAGATGCTGTCAAAAACCTATTTTTCACTTATCTTTTCATGTTTTTAGTTCCTGGCTCTTGTGGTTTTGAGCATATACTGGATTTTCACTTTCAACTTTGTCTTATATATATATATATATATATATATATATAAAGAGAGAGAGAGACAGAGAGAGATAAATTGATTGATTGATTGACTTCGCATTTATTAAAAAAATTCCAATTTTACTTACTTAGTTCGCTAAGTATCAAAATTCTTAGTTAAAATCTAACATTGTAGTAGTCTCCACATTCTCTCACTTAAGTCTTTAGCAATAAGTAATAAGTAAATTTCAAGAGTTAGATCTCTCTGTTAAAGACCGTGGATGATCTTAGATAAGCAATTATGTTAATAAATTATTACTATTATTACCTAATTTCGCTTAAAAAGCCGTTTATCACCGAGTTTTCGCCGAAAAGTAGTAAAAAAATAATTTTCGCATTTTTTCGCTCATATCGGCAAATTTCGCATTTATTCGCTTCTATTTCGTAAATACGATAATTACGTATCCCTAATAATAAGGATTAAATTATTATCATAAGAATATTAATTAAGAGAGGCTCAATTAATCAAACCAATAATATAATTTTTATACATTTATGAACAGTATAAATGCCATCTACACGTATATAACCAAAATTTAAACCTTTTCATTATCAAAGACCTATCTTAAATTCATCTTTAGTACAATGTTACTAAAATCATTTTCAATAAAAGTACTATTTTTTGCAATGGAAATATAAAATTACATTTTACTTTCATCCAGAAAAAAAATATATCAATTCTAGCTTCAGAAATTTGATTCTGAAATAGAAGAGTTAAAAGAAATTTTGTCCAAACTATTCCGAAAATTTTTAGATGGCAACTTGGGACATATTCCCTTTCCCGTTTTTTAGCACCATTTCAGTATTTCGAGGTAATAAAATACGTTTAAGGGTTGCGCGAGGGACGCATCTTTTCATGCGTACATCCTGTTACGTAGTTAGATGAATCCACGAAAATTCCTACCGTGTAAAATAAAAGAAAGGCTAGATAGAACTGTAAACTCCAGGGACATAATGAACCTTTATTTAACATATTTTCCTTTAAAAAATCTTTTTTATAAATAAAATATTTTTATAAAAAAATTAAGTTTTTTTTATATAAGCAAGGAAAATAGCATCGTTGAATATGTGTTTTACTAGAGTTTTAATTAAATAATTTTTTTACTTAGACCACTTTTACAATAAATAGTTATTTTTATGCAATAAATTCGCGAGAATTAAAATTTTACAAAGGAAAAGTAACAATTTTATGTAAGAATTAATTAAGAGTTCCCCTATAAATGGAACGCAATCGAAAAACATGAAAACTTAATTTAAGCAACCATTTAAAAAAATCTAAGATCTTATGAATTATAATTTTCTAAATTGTTGCAAAGAACTCCGTATGGTAATATGAAACACATTCAAATTAATAGGTTTAAATGGTTACAGTGAAAAATAACACCATTTACGATATTTAAAAAATCCTTTAAAGCTGATAAAACCATTAAATAGAGATACGAAACACAGTAAAGTTAATAGGTATCAACAGTAATAGTGCAAAGTACCACCATATATGATTTTAAATAGGTCGAATTAATCTGCTAATATTTTCAAATGTAGATGCGAAACACATTCGAATTAATAGGTGTTAACGGTTATAGTGGAAAGTACCATCGTATATGATTTTAAAAAGTTCGTTTTAATCTGCTAATACCTTAAAATGGAGATACGAAGAACATTCGAATTAATAGGTATCAACGGTTATAGTGAAAAGTGCCCCCATATATGATTTTTAAAAAATCATATTAAACTGCCAAATACTTCAAGTGGAGATATGAAACACATTTCAGTTAATAGGTGTTAACGATTATAGTGGAAAGTAACGCTAATTTTGAGTTAAAAATGATGCACAAAATGTTCCGATTAAATTCAGTATACATGATACACAAGCGCTTTTTGTGAAGTATGTTCTAAACCTCCCGGCCCCCTCCTCCTTGCGGAGTATCAGTCAAGCTTTGCTCTGATGACTGGTCTCGCCACAGCAATCCTGCCGGTCCGACAGGACCCGCAGGGCAGGCAAAAGTGAAGCAAATCTCTCAAGTCCAAGTTCAGCCCACGTCACCGTCAACTCTCGGTTTCCACGAGCCAGAGCATCATAGAGCCAATCCAGTTAGACGTCCGTGTCGTAATTCAATTAATTTCATTAAGTTCATTTTCCCCTTTTAATTTCGCAGCCACCAAGCTGCGAAATACATCGCTTATCATACTTTATTATCCTATAAAGTTTTACAGAAGTCCTGCACTCCTAGTGCAGGCAAACAATAACAAATCAAATCAAACATATCAAAGTCTTCATCGAAATATTAGTAAGAACAAACATTATAATTATTAACGAACAAACAGTGTTCAAACAAACAATAGTTGGTAAACTGAACCCAAAAAACTTGAAATATAAGTCCATATCGAAAATGCCCTAATTAGCCTTTAACTTGATAAGAAAACCAAAATAGTCATCTTTTTCATCCAGAGCGCTCGCAACCGTTTCTCTATTCCTATAGTTGGTACGCGAAATAATCAGTTCTATTTCCCTATCATAGCAGAAGCAAGTTCTGCTATAGGGAGCATGGTCCGTTCGTAAGTCCGTTGAATTTCTTTCATTGTATCTCACACAGTTCCCACATTTCTTCGCCTTATCACAAACTTCATGAAAGGCTCGCTACACTCTTTACATACCTTTACATTTTTACAATACCGGGCAATATGCCCGTATCTGTAGCATTTATAACATAAGACCGGGTTCAGATATTCCTTAAAGTTTTAACATTGCCAGCCAATTTTAACCTTTTTCTGCTTGTTCAAATAATTGAAAGCATTACCATTCAAGCTAATAACCAAATTCGAGCCAACTTTCGGGCCCACTAAACTTCGTCGTTTCATTTTAGCTTCCTCCAGCTCATCATTTTGCTCCCTGAGTTTCAAGAGCATTTTTTCATCCTCAAGTTTCTCCATGACGCTATAAATGATGATTTGAGGATCTCTCATATGCGGCTTAACCGCTTTATAGTCCTCTTCTAACTGTTTAATGGAACCTATTTCCCTTATAAGTCTTTCGACTTCATCATCATGCTCAACTCCAATCATCATTCCTCCATTTCTAATTTTCTTACACTTCTTTATTCCCACATTTAACTTACAGGGATCAATCATACTCTGGATGGCTCTTTTAGTGATTTCTCCATCCTGCTTCTTCGTTGGCTGAACCATCACCAGATAGGAGGTCCCCTCATTACGTCTCCGAGAACTTGACCTAGTTCCCTCTTTAAAATCATAAGTTCTCTTCACCACTTCCGCATAGGAAGTCACTTCCTTTTTCCTTTCCATTGCGGAAACTTGTCCGCACGAAAAGTTGATAATTTCATTTTGTCTCTCGACAATACTTTTAATTTCAGTTGCCCAATGAACTATAGCTTTCTGATCCTTCGTAGTTGCTTTCCCATCATGCACAGTACGAACAAGCTTTTGCAACTTCTCCGTTGCTTCATCGCCATAGAATTTACTAAAGACAGTCATTAGGGCTGCGTTTTACACCACTGCTAAGCTCCCCCTCCTCCAACGTTTGCAGCTGAGACATTGCTCAGCCCCCAGGGCCCACCACGAGGAAATGTCGGTAGGAAATTTAGAATATTCAAAGCTATTAAACGCAGACACAAGTAGGCAGCACGATATGCTCTGGGCAATTGTCGTGCTCACAAAAACTAACTAATTTACTGGAATGGGGAGGGGGCCCGCTTTTTGTGTAGAACAATAATTGTGTCTTTTGTACTATGTTCACTTTTTTGGATCAAAAATCTTCGGCCTGTATATGCGTCTCTCGCTCGCTAAAGGCGAATGTTAAATTCGCCTTTAGCGATTTAACATTCGCCATTAGCAAATCATCACCGTCACGCACTAATATTCATAGCTACTTCTTGTCTCTACCATTAAGCCTTTCAACTAAATTCGCATTTACTTGACCTGCTGTCTTAACTGGATTTGTAGAGATGAATCTTTGGTAGACAGCTCTGTAAATCGGGTTTCATACCTACTTCTTCAACATTTGAAAGGGAAACTCAATTTGTTTTCTCCATCATTTTTTCCTGTTTAAAGTTCGTTGCGTGTTTACATCATGTCATTCCTTTCCTAAAGACATTCTTGAGAGCTTTATTGAAAAATAGCAGCAAGAGAATTTGGCGTCAGAAATACAGCTAGAGACTTGTTAAATGAAGCAAGAAAAATTGATTTTTATATGTGATTTTGGACTACTACTGTCATAATGCTCGTAATGGTCGTATAAAACAAAAGTTATGAATTTATTAGTTAAAATTTATTGCATCTCCTTCAAAGTAATCTGCTTCGACTGCAATGAACTTCTACCAACATTCTTTTTCCAATCATCAAAACATGCCTTAAAGTCGTTTTTCTGAAACCCCTTCAGAAATCGAAGAGAATTATCTTTTATCGAATTAATGGACTCAAAACGGTGACTTGAACAGGTCATTGTTTTTGGAACAAATTCAAAGTTCTTGGAACAACTCGCGAAGCGACGCGTCGCAACCCTTAATGATCTTTTAAAATTGCTTGACAGGAACCAAATGATATAGGAACTTCTTCAATAATGTCTCTAATTGTCAAACGACAATCACCAAGCACCTGTTCTCTGACCTTATCGATATCTTGATTGCTAATCGAAGTGGATGTTCAACCAGACCGCGAATCATATGCGACGCATTCTATACCATTTTTAACTTTTTATACCAATCAGATAGTGCTGTTTTTGATAAACAGTCTCCTTTAAAAGCTTTTTGCAACATTTCAAAAGCTTTTGAAGCAGAAATTCCATTGCGAAAGCAAAATTTAACGCATGTTCTTTGCTAAATAGCATTCGCCATTTCGGAACATCAACAGAATGAAAATTCTTATCTCATTAAAAATAAATTTATTTTAAGACGGTAAAATGAAATAAATTCCTGACTATTGCAAGATGTTTATAGACGTTGTAAAAATGTTTGATAAATGTTTGCACATGATATATACAATAGATGTATTTTAAATAAAGCATTCCGTATACTTTTTGATCACAGTAGTATGATAATATTTTGAGATTTTTTAATGTTTTTCATGTACAAAAAGGAATAAATAAAGAAATATATATATATATATATATATATATATATATATATATATATATATATATAGTGTTTATGTAAGTATATATAGTGTTTATATCACATGCTTATTTGAACTTTGTGGGATTAAAAATTAATTACAATAAAATGCCAGATTACATTTTTTATAGGATATCTTTGTGATTTTGAAAACAATTGCAAAGTTTAATTGCATTGATGCTGTGCAGTGGGTGTATGATAGAAAAGTTAAAAGATCAATGATCTAACTATTCTATTCCATATATGACGATGAATAGTTTCCCGTTATTAAATGAAGAGAAATATAAGCTATTTCACCTTAATATAACACTTTAAAAGAAGTAATCGATTTTAATCCGCTAAGTAGAAAGTTCAGCGAGAAACAAGAACTGAAAAACTATGCAATGGATACGTGTAAAAACAAAAATCGATATATTTGGAACTTTCTTATTGGTTAATGCCTAATTTCCTCACAGTTTTGCTTTCACAAAAAATAAAATAAAAATTTTCAGAAAAAAAAAACAACTTTTTAATCGACAATATTGGATAAAGTTTTAAAATAGAAGAAATATTTTTAATTTTTATACTTTTGAATATAAGAAAAATAGTTAGAAAATATTTCTTTGATATAGTTTTAATTTTATACATTTATTTAATTTTTGTATTTTTTGAGAAAATTTCTTTCCACTATTCTAAAAGTTCTGGAAAAAGTGGGTAATTTTTTTTTACTTTGAAATTCTTTTTTAAAAGATCGGGAAGTTACGGAGATAATGTATCAGCTGATACTTTTATTTGTTGCAAATTAAAAAAAAATTATTATTTAATGTATCATATTTTCTCACCTAAAGAGTTTCTGTACATTTTATCTAAAGAGTGTTTTTTTATAGAATTTTTTAGTTTCTGTGTATGTCTCCCATTCGGAACTATTTTATATAATTTACTTTATACAAAATAAATTAAAATGAGAATGTCTAGCAGGGAGATGGAAATCAAATACGGTTTCATTCTACAATTATACAATTTATCAACCATTTAGGAGAACTGATAAAGATTGGAAAAAAATTTTTTTAGAGTTGAAACTGTAAAATATTTCTAAAAATTCTAGGATAAATTTTCAACTTAATATTTATTTTAGAATGATCTTTGATATATACACACCTATAAACATAAAACCGTAAGCTTTGTTTTTCTCTAAAAAGTATGATGTGGGGTTATCAAACTTAATATATATTCTAAACCACAATGAAAGGTCCATGAACTTTCCCGGAAAGTACATACTGAGGCTTAGTATGTGTGCGGCTTAAATGAATATCTTTTTAATTCTTTCAAAAAGGCGAAATAAAGAAATATTTTATAACAGCTGCATTAGGCCGAGATTTCCAATTTCCCGAGTTTTAACAATTTATAGGTGGCTATAAAAATTCTTTATTACTGAGTAGTCATAGGCATGTAAGAAACGCTACCGCAGTAAATGTTTTATAACTGGCCAAGAAATTTGCTATAAACATACCGAATGAAGAGGAGGTTAGGAGAGACTGAATGAAAGATACTGTAGAATAAACAGAATAATGTTCAAAGGTTATAAAATAAATAGTGTACCATACATAGATTTTTCTAGATTGTTTCGCTGCTTTATATGAACGTTTTTGCCATTACGAGGAATGCAAGAAAAAATTTATGAACTCTTCAAAATCTATTTTATAACAGGATAAATATTTGTTTTTTATTCATTTTGTTTAATAAAGATGCCTTCTGTAATATACTATCGATTACAAATAAGTTATCATAAACATTCCGATGTACAGTATATTAGTCTCTCGCTAATTTCCCCACAGAATTCGTATTTATTTATTTTTTAATTTTTTTTCCAGAGAAGGGGAAATTCAGTTCTTATTAATCAACATTTTATTCAAAAATTTTAATATTTTTAAAAAATAAATATTAAAGCTTTAATAATTAAAGACATTGTTAATGATTTATTAATGAATTTAATTAATTAATTAAATTTTTAATTGATTAATTAAATTTTTAATTAATTTATTTATAATAATGATTATATTTTATATTAATGATATATTAATATAAAATATAACAACTTTAATATTAAAGTAATTGCTTTGTTTGGCCATTTTTTTCAACACGGTCACACCAGGGTTTCTACCAAAATGCAGCTTGATACCTCTTTTACCTTCCTTGTTTGAAATCCCGAAAGCAAATAATTATTTGTCAAGCTGCTAGAAACTACCTACATTTAACTTGTAAAATCGTAGAGCATACTTTAAGATGTGTAAAGGTAGATATGTATCATGTCCAGGAAATCCTCAAGGAAAAAGTCTGCAGGATTTCCTCAAATGAACCCTTGCGTACACACGTGCAGTACAAACGCACACATGAAATGTTTTCTAATCGAGATTTTGGGGACTGTACAATCCGTCACCCGTCTCAAGGCTTCCCCACACACGACGGGGAAATCCTCGAGGTTTGGACTGCCCAGTCAATACCTCAAAGATTTCCTCTACGTGTATCGGTACTTTAAGAGCTTAGGCTATAAATTTTATACTTTAAAAAGGAAGAGTAATTCAAGTGACAACATCTTTTACAAATGAAATTTCCATGTAGTGAAATCATTGAAATATTCAAAAGATGTTGTCTACTTTCCAATATAACTTCATCCAAACAAAAAGGGGCGGGAATTCAAAATGCAAATAGTCTGTGCTCTGGATAAGATATTTACATCATATATTTTCATTCCTTCATTTCTACTTCTTTGTGAATACAGTTGTAATATTCTTTGCACGGTCGCAGTGGAGGGAATTATAGCAATTTCGGTCGTGTGGTAAGTCTATAGCGGCTGACTCTTACCGATACAGCTCGATAAACATAGACACATCTTTAATTAAAATGCATGAATTATAGCACAATTATTAGAGGGGATATACAAAATGATTTTTCTAGAACTACCGAGAGTTAAAACCATATACTGTGGTGCCTTGACGGAGTTTAATTCGTTCCGTGACGGAGCTCGTAACTCGAATTACTCGTAAGTCAAATCAATTTTCCCCATTGAAATGAATTGAAATGCCATTAATCCGTTCCGTTGCTTGCTCCCCCCCCCCCCCCGTAAAAAAATAAACCACCGAAAATTTCGTTACATGTTTTTAAATAAGGAAAATGTATTTATAAATAACATATATTGTATAAAATTACAATGCAATAGAATGTACTATTGAATAATGCATACATGATATATACATGAGTGTTGAAAGTCTTGCTGTCTTGCGAAATTTTGTTTGTAATTTAAATGTTTAATTTTTTCTTGTTTCGTGTTTTTCACTTACTTCTGTAAGCCGCATGTTATACCTTGTGGTGCATGAGATTTCAAATGAAACAATAAAAAAAATAGAATGTACTGCAATGAACTGTTTTTTTTTTAAGTACAGGGTGTCCATAATTAAAGTCCCACTTTCAAAAGGCTGCAAAAAAAGAACCACAGGTCAAAATGCCTTCAAATTTGAACTGAATATACTGGAAGAAGGGGGAAACGATTTGGCATAATAAAAAAGTTCCAAAATATATCAATAGATGGCGCTGTAACATTTTGTAACTTTTTTTTATTATGCCAAATCGTTTCCCCCTTCTTCCAATATATTCAGTTCAAATTTGAAGTCATTCTGACCGGTGGTTCTTTTTTTTATTGCAGCCTTTTGAAAGTGGGACTTTAATTATGGACACCCTGTATAATGTACAACATTCACCTTGAGGATCAGACGACTTGAAGATCCTGCGGAGGTGGAGGAGAGAGGCTGAACTGAACAACTGAATCTTATTCGCTGACTTTTGCCGTTTTCACCACAGTTTCCTCACATTCAACTGCAGGGGTTTTAGATAAAAAGTTGTTCAATGAGGTCTGTTTCATCCCCCTTTCAGGTTGTTTTTGATATAAGAGGTTGGACGCTTTTCGGCTGTTCCGAGGACGACTCAAATGTGTGCAGAGCAATCTGCCCCGTGGGTTAATTGTTAAGAGTTAGGGACTGTTCGCATAGAATCCGCCAGCTCCATCGTTAAACACTCTGTTGGAGCTGATTGGTTAAGTGGGTCAATGATTGGTATAGGATTGGTTAAAAAATTTTATGTTGACGCTGACGGATTCTATGTGAACTGGCCCTTAATATCTCGGTTTAAGAGTGGAAAGTAGTTTTAGAATAATAACTGTACATAAAGATTGTAAGTATTTTATGTATCTCTTTCGCCCATTTGATGAGAACATTACATGAGATTCGCTGCGCAAACGAGTGGTGGGGTCGCCCGTTGGCTAAGTAGTTAAGGCATCAACCTGCTACTCCGGGGGCGCGGGTTCGATTCCCGCATAAAACTTCCATCGCCGGTGTCATCGTTTGTTAATAAAATATTCTTCTGTGATTGTGTAATTTTTGTTTATTTCCTTGTATTCATATGTACACCGGACAGGGGTGTGACGTATAGAAATCCAACCTCTTTTCAGGCAATGGCACACCCTCTTCTGAGGATAGTGTTTCTATTCGCTGGCACGACAATAAACAAACAAACTAGCGGTGAGGTATCTGAAACTGGCTCGTAACCCGAATTTTAGGTTGCAACTCAAAGCAAAAAATCGGCCGAGAGACGGCTCGTATCTCAAAATACTCGTAAGTCGAGGTACTACTGTATTAGGAGTTTTTGTTTTCGCCAAAAAAAAAAAAAAGAGAAAGATGAAAAATCTTGCTTTTGCACTAACTTGAAGTCATAACCAGATTCTTTGAAATTATAAAAATATACATTTTCAGCATAAAGTTAGCCTTGGATCTACGTTTCGCACTTGTTATGTGCCCCTCATCTAGGCATAACAGATGAGTACGATGGAGGGAAAGGAATTCCAAATGAGGAATTTATCTAAATTTTTTTCTTGTCACGGACAAAAGGCAGTCTTCCATCCCAGTTCGGAAAGAACCACGGTCTATCACTGATGGTGGTACAAAATTTAAAATGCAAGAAGATGGCAAAATACGTAAAGCACGCCAGAGAGGGGGCAACTTAAAGCAAACACATGCATCTTCAGTGCACTTTTAGCCTATACAAGGTCACCTGTCATCTTTGGTAGTATTTGAAGTGAGACTACAAACTTTCATTGGGAAATTATTATTTTAATTATCCTTATTTTAATTATCATTATTTTAACAAAATTTTTTTGTCCTATTCTATCTCGAATTTAAAAAAGCTGATCAAGTTAAACAAGCCAAAGTATGAAGGATAAAGTTCCTGATAGTGCAGTTATTATATAAATTAAGTTTCCCAAGGGTTTCTCAGGGTTTACATAGTTCAAGTAATTATCAGGCACATTATAATTTATGTTTAGCCACCTACATAATAGGGGAAGATAAACATAATTTGCAGATTTTTGAGTGGTTGTAATGAAATTAATAGACTTAAAAATTTGTGTATTAGATAAAGATCTAACAGGGACTGAACGGGTGCGATAATCCAACATAATTATTAAAAACTTAAAAAAGAATATAGTGAATAGATATCATAAAAACTTTAATCGCTAAAATAATTGACTCAAAAAACTTAATCACCCAAAACTTATCATAGCTGTTTTTTTGTGTCCTCTCACTCAATTACGCGTGTGAATCTTTAATTTTTGAAAGAAATCTGATGAAAGATATTTTTTAAAGGAAATCTGATGCATCTAATATGATGAGCCTTTTTTTAAGGTGATTAAATCCGAGCCTCGTAGAAAACTCTAGGCACCCACATCAAAAAAAACTTATTAACATATTGGTGATATGAATTATTTATTGTTATTTATAAAAAGTGCGTATATTTCCTCTATGATTTTTTTACTTATAATAGCTTAATGAAAAATATTAGCTTTAATACTATACTTGTTAGCACCCAAAATATATTGTGTTAAAGTTTTTGATATACCGGCAGATAAAAGTTGACCACTCCTGTGCTACTGAGAATTAATGGCGCTTGGATATTGGATTCTAAATAAGTGATCGTTGTGAATTTAGGGAATTAAAATGAAAATGTTGGGATAATATAATTTATTCTTATGTATAATTAATTCTTACGTAATTATTCTTATGAATTTATTTTATGCATTTATTCTCATATATTGTCATGTTTATTCTTAAAAATCATGATCTCTGGAATATGAAGTAACACCTAAGACATGAATCTGAATTTTGAAAGGAAAAGTGTTATATAACCTGAGTCAGACATCTGATTATTCTAAAACTCAAGTGTTATGTGGAACATTCACTCCAAACTGAATTAAAAGATCCCAGATTTCTATCTAAGATAGCATGATGACTTTTAAATTTTTGTTCGAGATCTTGAGAAGGAAATTCATTAGAAACTAGTCTTCTTCACACCACCAGATTCTTCCATTAGATAGAATTTAAGATGATAGAATTTTTTTTGTTTGAAGATGGTTTGAGTTTGAATGGCTTCACTGTTCAAGCAATAAGTACACTGGCGGCTGACTGTGGAAAATAAAAACTATAGGCCATTTGTCGAAAACATGAAGAAAATATCCCACGCAAGAATAAACAACGTCGAAAATAAGTGAATAGAACATATTTCCAGGCCACTTTAGTGGATCTTTGGCCTCAGATAACGCGGGGATATATCGCACATCTGCTAGATAATGTTACATCTCCGAAATATTCCGTTTTGAGATACTTGCACCACAGTGCTCTATAAGAAGTGATTCTTATTATAGAATAATGTTATAAGCCTATTACCAACACAATCTTATTACCCTCTTCCAAAAATAGTAGGGGGAACTTGCTCATGCGCGAAGAAAGAAAATAAGATTTTTGTCAGTGCCTAATGTTGTTGTATTAAACTGTTCCTGTAATAAAAAATGTTCATTAAATTTTATTTGGAAAATAAATTTGTATTTATTTCTAACCCGCTGTTTATGTTATGAATTTTTTTTCTCTTTGTATTGTGAAAAGTTTAGGTAGATTGTGCATTAGCATAGAAATATGATAGTATTCCCCCAAGCATTTCAGTCTATGTTGACAAAATGAAGTTACTAAAAGAGGGTTACATCTTGTAATTAAAATTCAAAATCATACTTTTAGTATATAGTTTTGTCTTCTGAAGTGATTCGAACAATAAGTTTTCCCAAAATTATCATAGGCATTCATAAAACAAGGAATGAACTTTCGACATATATCTTCTTTAGCTCTTCCTGAAAATATGGCTATTTTGAGATGTACGACTCTTCTAGGAGAAGTTTGGGTGATATGGAAAGTGGAGTCATTAAAAATAATTCTTCCCCATATAGATGGAGTATTTCAGTCGTCAGTGCCCTGCCCCCAACTGTTGGAAAAAAGAGTTTTTGAGCCAATTTGGTACTTACCCCTGACAGATATTTACAAATAAGTATTGACGGTGGATATATATGAGGTCAAGTCACTGAAATCAAATCTTCTTGACATCCTTGGAATGCTTCAGTTGATGGAAAACTGGGCTAGTGTGTTAGAAAAACGAATTTTAGGCCATTTTAATATCCGCGAGTGGTATATCGTCTTTACTACTTCTTATTTAATTATTCCCAATAATCTTGTATATTTTTAAAAATATATAAATATTTATATTATAAAATTACAATGTGAAAAAAAATATTTCAAGTTGTCTTATCTAACGAAACTACCACGGGTTATTAATGCACGATTACTTATCGTTTGCTTAACTCATCTTGGTACTTTTCTGTTTAACTGTTTACTGCTACTAGGTTTGGCACGCTGCCAAAATTATAACTCGCGACGCAGGGCAATTTTTTCCTCTCCGAAGGACCGTTATTGAGGAACGTAATCCTAAGTTAAAATAGCATTCAATTATTGTTACTAACAAAATAACTGTTCCTTATATTTTGAAGTATCTACAGAAATTAAAGCAGCTGAGATTGCCTAAACTGAGAATAAACCTCAGCTTTTGTGATAGTTGCTAGGGAAAAGTTTCTCCAACTGTTTAGCGGGAAAGCATTACCTTTACTGATATACGAACGCACATCCTTTCGTCATAAACTTATACACAGAAAAACAAATAATTTGTTTGATTTGAAATATGCTTTCACATTCTGCCTAGCGTCCGTTACATCCCTCTGTCCCTACATCCAACTAATGGTTTGTCACACTTACATAACGTATCTCAGATATGCAGAGATTTCCATATACTGACTACAGTCGAAGATATATTAGGTAACTGAAACATTCTGCTCCATAAACTTTGCTCACTTAGCTGTGGTAATATGTATACGTATTAATGGTTTATAAATAAATTTTTACGTATGCATAGACATATATCTACATTAACGATGGGTTTACATTCATTGGGACTTAAAATTCATTGGGACTTAAAATTTTAACTGTCGTTTGTGTAGCTTGCGTAGTAAATTCTGGTGCCCACACAAATTTTATCACCCAGAAATGCTTAATATATATCGCAAAATATTCTGAAATATTTCAAATACTCCTAGAAAAGGATTAAATTTTTTTAAACGTATTTTCCTGAAAATGTGATACAAATTCTTCTCCGTCTTTCGTAAGCTTTCTATTCATTGCTCTTGAAATCTTGGAAATTTTTGACAGCACGTTGTGAAGCAGATCAATATGATGGATAGCATTGCAAGCCAACTACAAAAATTTGAATATTTTCTTCACTTTATCATGGTTTACATTTGTCATTTTCAATTTCTGCGACGCTATAGTTATCGTAGTGCGTGTAAATATAACATAGCTACACTTCTTATACTACTTGCAGAAATAAATGTGTATTTTATTTTACTTCGATGCAAGTAGGACTAAAATTGACTGACTTATAATCAATTGCAAAATTATAGCTCAAAAAATGAAATATTGATATAATGAAAGTGCGTTAAGAAATACTGTTTAGCAATATTTATTAAACACTTCCGGATTAAACAAAAACTTAAAAACTATGTGCTTGTATTACCATAAAATTTACAGTCCGTTCGTAAAGTTTAAAGTAAAATTTATAGCAAAAATTATCAACCGAAATTATAGCAAATTGCCACAAGTTGGCCATTAATACATTCATTTATATCCAGTTTGAATGTCTAGTGATCGAAGTTTTAATATTTTTTCTATACGTTATTTATTTATAACTTCTGTATTAAAGGTATTGCCTATTCAAAATATTAAAGAATGATTTAAATGTTTTCTTAAAATAATTTTATGTTTTATATTTGAAATCAATATTTGTCAATTTATAAATCTTTAAGTGAAAAATCATAAGAATTAAAATATCCCATTCAATATTATTTTGCAAAAAAACAAATAAAAGGAAGAGAACTAGCAGATTAGTAAGCTAGCTAAACAGAGAGATTTTGTCTTTAGACATACACTTGAAAATTCTCCATTTTTCTAGTTTGCATTATTTATATCAAACGTTACGTGCTTCGAAAGTTCTTTTTCTTCCCAAGGCATTTTAAAAAGGCTTCTTAACGTTTTCCGATGCTAAAGAAATTTCAACGCTGTCAGTGATTTTTGTGAATGACATATTTTAAACAAAACTGCAGAAAGCTTTCAGACACATCAGTAATACATTAGCATATGTTAAAGTTTCTGAAGAATAAAAGTTAAATTTTTATATAAAGTCAAGTCATTCTTTGGAACAAAACATTAAACTAATGTTTATGCTTTATATATGAATAAAATATAAGTTCTGAAATTCGGCAACATATAAAGAAAAATTTAGATTTATTTTTAAAAGAACATTAACTTTTTCAATCTAGGAGTCCAAGGAATTTAAGTTAGGTGACATTTGTTGATTTTTCTGCGATACATTTTTTTGTTTTCATTTTTAATGTGCAGTGCAATTTTAAACTTAAGTCTGCTGTTTACTAACCCTACTGGATTGGCACACCTCAATGTAAACCTGTGGTGAAAATTTGTCTTCTATTTACAGCTACATAAATGCTGATAATGAAATAAAAGTGATATTTTTAGATATCCTGAACTTTTCTGCACCTTGGAACAGGACTTATTATCATGTTTTTATTAACTTGATTTCTTGTTTGTGTGTGTGTGTGTGTGTTTGTCCAGTACAAATCTTACAATTGATTTTTTACTAACTTCCCGACTAGCTAGACATTTGAAACTTTTAAAATACCTCAGAACACGCTGACAATGCATTTTTTTTAAATACTTTTAGCCATCTTTAAGCAAAATTAAATTAATTTTCAGTTATTTTCAGTTAATTTTGTGCAAATCTTGCAATCGATTTTTAACTAACTTTCCGACTAGATATACATTTGAAACTTTTAGCATAGCTCAGAACACGATGACAATGCATTGTTTTAATACTTCTAGCCATCTTTAAGCAGAATTAAATTAATTTTCAGTTATTTTCAGTTAATTTTGTTTTGCATACTGGTGCAGCCATCTATTGGCCGGAACTGGAACGAAAAGTTATATCCAATTAACTTCCTTTTCTTCCAAGTTAATGGGATAATTCATCAAAAAAAATTTAAAAAGTATTTATTAATGCATAGAATTGTCAAGTTTATATGTTTCAACAGAAAATTTAAAAACATGGTATATAGAAAGTTCTTTTTATCTTGTAATTATTTTATAAACTAGCCGCTGCGTGACCGGGATGGTCGCTTTTAGTTTTATATTTTCTTCTGCAAAACAACTCAACTGAAAGTAACATATGTAAGGAACGTTACCATTACCAAAAAACACGATGGTGACAGCCATGTGGAAAATGTGTAATCCAAATAAAAGTTTTCTTTTGTCCGATCTGTGTTGTCATCAGTGATTGGTGCCTTGCCTCTGTCATATGCAAATTTCCTCCGTGCGCCCCGATCGTGTTTTTGTAGGCCTTTCGCAGAGCTATTTTTTGTGCGTGTATAACGCGCCCTTTTGTTTGTGATACACGTACCGTTCCAACGCTATTTAGGGTTTTCGCATGCGCTGAGCATTTTGCGACGGGATAAAGTGGGTGTTGCCATTTGAAAATTTCAAGTTTTTGTACCTATAACCGTAACCGTGACCGCACTTTATTTCCGTTCACAAAATCCCGAGCTTATACCTCTGAAAAACTGTATCTGAAATCTCAGCTCGATAGATTAAACGGAACGACCACTAGAAGTCCATATATCGGCAAAGTTTTTTTATGAGCACCCTGTATTGTTTTTAACATAGTGACACCCAGGAAATTCATTTCCAAATGAAGAATGTTTAAATGTCAGTGAAGAACTTTTAACCTCATAAAAGCATATAAGTTTTGGATCATGCTATTATTTCCTACTGAACATTATTATTTACTTAGTGGTTGTAATAAAAACACATAAGTCCTACATTTTAAAGAGAACTAGAATTACAACAATTATCCTCAATAAATCTACGGCAATTATTCAGTTTTTCCAAAGTACATCCATTTGTGAAACAACAACAAACATAAATATAAAGATATCTAAAACTATTATTTTTTTACACATAGTCATAAAAATCGACAAAATGGTTTAAAGATAAATTCTATAGTATGAGTAACTTATGTTTTTATTACAACCACTAAGTAAATAATAATGTTCAGTAGCAAATAATAGCATGATCCAAAACTTATATGGCTTTTTTGGTTAAAAGTTCCCCCCTAAAGTCCTACTTTTTAATGCCCTAAAGTCCTACATTTTTAAGAGAACTAGCATTACAACAATTATCCTCAATAAATCTACGGCAATTATTCAGTTTTTCCAAAGTACATCCATTTGTGAAACAACAACTAACATAAATATAAAGATATCTAAAACTATTTTTCTTTGAAACATAGTCATAAAAATCGATAAAATGGTTTAAAGATAAATTCTATAGTATGAGTCACTTATGTTTTTATTACAACCACTAAGTAAATAATAATGTTCAGTAGGAAATAATAGAAAGATCCAAAACTTATATGGCTTTTTGAGGTTAAAAGTTCCCCCCTAAAGTCCTACGTTTTAATGCCCTAAAGTCCTACATTTTTAAGAGAACTAGCATTACAACAATTATCCTCAATAAATCTACGGCAATTATTCAGTTTTTCCAAAGTACATCCATTTGTGAAACAACAACTAACATAAATATAAAGATATCTAAAACTATTTTTCTTTGAAACATAGTCATAAAAATCGATAAAATGGTTTAAAGATAAATTCTATAGTATGAGTCACTTATGTTTTTATTACAACCACTAAGTAAATAATAATGTTCAGTAGGAAATAATAGAAAGATCCAAAACTTATATGGCTTTTTGAGGTTAAAAGTTCCCCCCTAAAGTCCTACGTTTTAATGCCCTAAAGTCCTACATTTTTAAGAGAACTAGCATTACAACAATTATCCTCAATAAATCTACGGCAATTATTCAGTTTTTCCAAAGTACATCCATTTGTGAAACAACAACTAACATAAATATAAAGATATCTAAAACTATTTTTCTTTGAAACATAGTCATAAAAATCGATAAAATGGTTTAAAGATAAATTCTATAGTATGAGTCACTTATGTTTTTATTACAACCACTAAGTAAATAATAATGTTCAGTAGCAAATAATAGAAAGATCCAAAACTTATATGGCTTTTTGAGGTTAAAAGTTCCCCCCTAAAGTCCTACGTTTTAATGCCCTAAAGTCCTACATTTTTAAGAGAACTAGCATTACAACAATTATCCTCAATAAATCTACGGCAATTATTCAGTTTTTCCAAGGTACATCCATTTGTGAAACAACAACAAACATAAATATAAAGATATCTAAAACTATTTTTTTTAAACATAGTCATAAAAATCGATAAAATGGTTTAAAGATAAATTCTATAGCATTAGTCACTTTATCAGTTTTTAATATTTTTTTAAATTTCCCAATTTGATCTTTCCTCTCGTAAATTGTCAGGGTACCATCAGTTTCTCCCAGAAGAATAAATTATAGCCAACATGTACAATACCTTAGGTAGAATAAAGATCAAATTACTATGACAGAAGCATTTATCAAAAGTTTTAGATTATTTCCCGTCCATGAAGAAAGCAAGAATATAACCTCTTAGGAAATACAAGCTTATGAAAAACAGATAAGCGCTAATGGTTGAAACAGTGTTTAGGGACTAGTGATTTATTGCTCGTGTAAAAGAAACTATCCCAATGCGTAAAATTGCTTCAAGTTTAGTTTTTTAGACAGTGAATGTGCGAAACAATGTTTTTTTTTATTATGTATGTAATAATGGTCTGTTCTGAGTTCAGTGGATCTTTTTCGCAACTAAACGTCTAAAATGATTTGTCTTACCTCCGCTCGATATTGCAAATTTCAGCTCTAAAGAGAGCTTACATAAAAAAATAAAGCAAAGCGGAACTGGAACGTGGCCAAAGGATGCCATTAATAAGTACAAGTGTTTACCGAAGATTTTTTGTCTTGTGTATCTTTCGGATTTTTTTTATATCTGGTAGGAAATAAATAATCCAAAATCCCTAAAAAGATGTTTTCTGAAAATATTTTTTATAAGCTTTTCCTATGAAAGTAAGCCAGAATCTCGTTTAATATAATTTGATTCCATAGCATTGTTTTGCTTGGTATAGAATCAAAAACATGTGTCAAATTTGTTGAGATGCTATATAATTTGGTCATGAAGTTAAATTTAACATCTGTAATTAGGCATTCTGAATAACAATCTCTTTAAATACATGCATACGTTTATATATCATTTCCCCCCCCCCTTCGAAGTGGGCCCTGGGCGGGTACCCCTGTTGCCCCTTCCTAGTTCCGGCACTGTATATATATATATATATATATGTATATATATACAGTCGAACTTCCATATATCGAAGTAGCAAAGTGCTGGAAAAAAATTCGATATATAGAAATTTCGATATATAGAATTGATATTAGTTTTATCATAATTCTCCTAAAACATTAAAATTAAAGCTAATTTTCGTATACGAACCTCCATTTCCAATTTATATGCGAATCACATTAAATGAAAGTTAATAACTAAAAAAATGATCTTAGTTTTATCATAATTCTCCTAAAACTCATAATGGAGTTTCGTATACGAACCTCCATTTCCAATTTATATGCGAATCACATTAAATGAAAGTTAATAACAAAAAATGAATTAATATGAAAGATTTATTGAGTACTACATACCTCTTAAAAAACAATAATCAAGACAGTGGTTACAATGATCACAGTTACATTCTTTTAAAAAAAAACTACGAATATCTTGCTGAACAGCCAGTTTTGCAGAAAATTCATCAAAGAAATGTTCGCATTTATTCAGTCCACTAAAAACTTCATCAGGGACATTTTCCGCGTATTGAATTCCACGACGTATTGTTTCAAACGCCAAAAATTGGGAGATTTTATTCTAAACTAAAATGAAATCTCCCAATATGTGTTGAAAAAAAATTTCGATATATAGAGATTTTTTCGATATATGGAAACAGTTTTTCTATGTAATGAACATGGAGATTTGCTAAGAGTTCGATATATAGAAAATTTCGATATAGGGAAGTTCGATATATGGAGGTTCGACTGTATATATATATATATATATATATATATATATATATATATATATATATGAAATAATAACATTCCACCTTTATTAAATCACGCCTATTCTCACTTTTCCTGTTAACATTTCAATAAAGTATAGCACCCTATTCCAAATTATGACCTAAAGATAACCGAACTAACCAACTAAATTATCCTTTAATGCGTGTGTAAAGAGTAAGTTGTTTTCCAAATCATGATGATGCAATCGTTTCTAGAAGGTTCCCGATCATTCTAGAAGGTTTCTAGATCATCCGATTTCTGACGGGCGAGGTCAGATGGTCTCCGACAGCCAATAAAAAGTTTGGACGCTCTGGCGTTCGACGCGCTGATCTCTGCGTAAAAGCGTGTGCAAGTGTGTCTTCGCTGCTTTTTGTTCTATGACTGTCCGTCCATTATGTCCCGTCCAGGCTTTTCTGTCATGTCCGCTTCTTTGGTATTGTGACTCTATCGCCGTGTGCTGCATGTATCTCTGTCCAGCAATGTTATAAAGAGTGAAATGCTCCAGCTGGCTCAGAATTGTACTGTCATACGTCAAAATACCATCATGTGGTTAATATGAGATGTACCTCTTCACAGTGAGTGTTTCAAAATAAAGACAATGTTACAAATATGTGGCTAATCCGTCGTCACTCTGGCTACGACTTAAACATGTACGTGACCCCTTTTCGCTACGTATACTAACGAAACACCTGCATAGGCGTGGGTATTACACGCACACACACACACACACACATATATATATATATATATATATATATATATATCATATATATATATATATACATACATATATATATATATATATCATATATATATATACATATATATATATATATATATATATATATATATATACATACATATATATATATATATACATACATATATATATATATATATATATATATATATATATATATATATATATATATATATATATATATATATATATATATATATATATATATAATCGTTTAAATTAATAGAAATCTGTAAAGGTCAAATTTAAATGATATGTAGGAACAAGTTTATTAAAAATCTATGTGCTTTATACCTCATTGCAAACATGCAGTGTTTATGTACAATATATTTACAGACGAATCGCAATGTTATAAAAAAATGTGAATTGTAAAAGCTTCAAAGTTTTTGACTGGCATAAATAAAGTTCAAGGTTGTTCGAAAAAAATGAGTCTCTAGTTCTTTACATCCTTCTTAGTCTGGGGGAAGAAAAATATATTTATTCCTAGGAATTCCAGATGATATTTATGAGGATTCAATTTCAGATATCACGTAACAAGTAAAATAGTTATCTCATAAAATAGTTGCAAAGTAGAGAGTTAAAAGTCTGCTCTATTTCAGCAAAGTGTGGAATCATGTACCGAAGTGTAACTTTCGATCCGAAATACGTTTTCTTTGAACAGAATTTCGATGAAATATTTACATAAAGTGAGCAGCTTTTAGTCTTAAAATATGAAGTGAGGAGCAAGACATAATTTATTAAGCTATGTGAAAGGAATAACATTTTTTAAACTAGGCGAAATATCCATATAAATTTCAGCGTCAAAACATGTTTCTTTAAAAAAGAAATACTACTCGATCTTTTATATGCTATGTTCTTTTATATGCTTTACAAATTTATTTTACTCAGCGGGTGTCTTGCAAGCATTATTGTTATTTTATTAACTACTAGCCGGGCTCCACAAAAGAAAAAAAAGCCTACAAATGTATTAAATTCAAGTGAATAAATTCTTTTCAATTCTCATACCCGTCGCTGCCGACAGATGGCAGCACCACTGCATCAGATGATTTGGTTTCTCAGCAGTGAGTGATTTTAGAATGAAAATATCTCTAGAACTATTGAATTAACAGAATAAGTGTACGCAGAAAAAATTATCAGTTTTCGAAGCTCTTTCCAAATATGTAACATTTATGTACTTTCATGAGAAAAAAAATTACACCGTTTCCTGTATATTTGTCGGCCATTTTTTTTCGAGGAGTGTCCCACCCGGATGATTTACGGTCACGTGATCTCTCGACATCCACTTAGTCTCTTTATTAGTATAGATATTTGATAGGTTCAAGATACATATAAATGACTTTGATATATATCTGGTAGTACGCAGAATGTCTAAAACACTAAATGTATTTTGCACTAATGAAAATATTTGTAGCGTAAGTAGATTATTTCCTACAAATAAAAGTTGTCTTTGTTGTTTTTTCTAATGACCCCTGGCCGGAATTTATTCCAGACAAGGTCCGTGTAGGCTAGCGGGCTGAGGGTTCCGGCTTCGGTTTATAATTTCTCAACAAGGGTCGAAGTCCGATTTAGCTTTAAGCAATATGTAAGTAAGATACAGTTTCTAATATTTCACGTTTTACTACGACAGCATACAATTATTAAAATAAATATGCAGTCCTATCACTTAATTTCAACATTTGTGACTTCTGGAATTACAAAACTCTGGCCATCACTTTCAAAGAGCAATAAAATTCGAACGAAACTGACTCAATATTTACGTATTGACTAGAAAGAGTGTCTTATCTGCAGAAAGTATCATTTATATGTATGATCTCAAAATTACGAGTAGCAATATAAATAATCCTCGCTCTGAATCAATATCCCCATATGTAACGTTTACTATCTGCAGATATATTTTCCTGGTAATAATGTACAAGCAAGAGAAATTTCCGAGTTGATAAAAATTTAGGAAAACCTTTTATTTGGATAAATATGTATCCTTCGAGATAAAGAAAAGTTTATCTGTATAATATTACAATAAAACCTCGTTTATCCTGACTAACTGGGACCATAGGCAATCCAGACAATCAAATATCCGGATAATCCGGGTAATATGGGTAATAAGGAAAAAAAATCCTTAACTAAGTAGACTTACTGTTCGTTTATTAAGATAAAAAAACTATGTTTTGTAACAAAATACATACTATTGTTTACAAGACATTAAAAAACATAAAAATAACTTTTCACATCATTTCTTAGTAAAGAATTGGTAAGTCTTGTAAAGCTTTCTTAAACTCAACAAAAAGCATTTTATTACCATAATTTATCGTACAATTTATGCAGGAACTGTACATTGAATCACACTAAAAAGCGAATATTTGGCGTACTTGTAGTGACGTTCTTGCCATCATAGTTAAAAATTATTGCCTAATGTGAATGTTAAATAAAAATAATGTCTAAAAATCTGATCAGGATAATCGTTGTTTTACTGTAATTTAGAAAGTTATAATAAAGTTAATAAATTTCTGACTATATATATATATATATATATACCGTAATTATAATATAGAGACCATACAACAGCCATCTGCTAGGAGGAATAATATATAAAAACGACTTTGTCAAAACACTGATATTATGAATGTGGTTCCCAAATCATATTTCTCATTTCCTTTGATGATAAAGTTACAGGACGATCGCCAATATAAATTTATTTATATTATTTAAGAATTTTACGACACCAAGGTTTACCAAAAAGAATATGTATCAAGGGCTACCCACAAGCGTCTTAATTTGCTTTGTCGTGGACAAGCATAAATACCGTTTGCCACACAAGCATTTCAACTCAAGCTAGAGCCACTATTCTATAAATTGTAGTGTCCCAGCAGTGTGAAGATATGCAATTTTCAATAATCCCTTGTAACGCTCTAGAACAGCAGGTTTTTGCTTTTGTGCACGCAACAGGATTTGTTTCAAATATAGATTTATTAAGATACGCTTAAATTTATCTTAACCTGCACATTTTTTAACTTTAATTAATGTAATCAGTGTAAATTATGCTGAAATTATGCATCTTTAATTAATGTACATTATGCTGACAACTATACGGACGGAAACATCTATAAAACATAGGAAATAATCGAGTAGTTGTGGGTTAAAATACACTCTTTCAGTTTCATTTAATCTAAAATGTATATTAGAAAAAAGGAATCATACAATAATGCGTCACTTTAATTAGACATAAGTGCAGGAAACTCTCCTCTCATGCGAAAAGGAAATGCTGTACGCCCTTCGCAATTCCCTTCGTTGTTTAATAATAAAGCTCTAACTCATTTCTAACCTAAAACCAAAATTCTGCTATTTCCCCTCGGGAAAATTCTTGTGTGATGAAGCGACGCCTTTTATTGAATTATTTATCACAAGTTATTATATCTTACATTTAACAGTGTTTTCCCTCCAGTAATCCAAAGTACTGTTCTACAATATAATATTTGTCCAACATGTAGTGCATTTTTGACTTTATTGTTTATATTCTAATATATATATATATACACTGTCACAAAAAAATACATGCACCCAGAGGAAATCGAGCTACTATCACGAAACTTGGCAGGAATGTAGTCTGGTAAGAGATATAAAAATTATTAAAATTTTGACGCCAATGAGACAAGGGTAAGCGTGCTATGCGTATATGAGATGCACAGCTGGGACAGTTTAAAAGCATGATTTCTCGTGCATAGGGTTATTCAAATAAATCTGTCGATTTGGATGGACGGTATTGTGACTAGAGATGCCTCTGAGATAAACCGGAGACAGCACGAACAATTGTCGGACTTTGAGTGGGGCCCCTATAGTAGGATTCAGAGTAGGAGGTTGGCCGAACAGGCGTATCGGCCGCAACCTTGGTCGGAGCGATATGGTAGTTGCTCTGTTGGCAACAATGGATCATGGAAGGAATAGTCTACCACCGCGGAGGGTCAGGGCGTCCCAGGAACACAAATGCGCGCGAGGATCACGCAATCATAAGAGCGGCCACGTCCGCACCAAAACCGTCGGTTCGACGCCATTTACCACCTTCCAGATATCCGGTGGTATCAAGGGAAACCAATCGGAGACGACTGGCCGTCGCAAGTATAAGGAGCCGACGTCCATTTGGACCCCTACCACTGATCCCACATCATAGGCAGTGTCGATTGGATTTTTACCGACCTCGGGCAAACTGGAGTGGGACCGGTGTGAGCTGATGACCACCGCACACGCGTGTGAAGACGGCCAGGCCATCGGTCCGATCCGACATTTTTTGTCGAGAGGCATACGGCGATTACACAAGGTGTAACAGTGTGGGGAGCGATTTGTTGGGACACACGATCATCTCTAGTCGTCCTTCAACGCACTTTGACGGCACGCAGTTACGTAGACGAGATTTTAACGCCAGTTGTACTGTCAATGCTATCAAGTCGCCCAGGTGCCATTTATCAGCAACTCTCCCAACAATGTCTTCAAGGATATGACGTACTCCCATGACCTGCCAGGTCACTAGACCTCTCGCCAATAGAGCACGTCTAGGACGTGCTTGGAAGGCAACTGCAGCCGTCCCGGAATACTGGTGAATTTGCTGCCCATTTGCAAAGATTATGGCATGATCCTCCGCAGGATGTCATAGGTGACCTCATTGATTCGATGCCACGCCGTGTTTCGGCTTATATAGCTGCCAGAGTTCGATATACTACTTATTGATTTGTAATATTTTTCATGCCACATCTTCTTAATAAAACGGTCTGTTCTTCTGAATTTATAATCATTTGCTTATCTCCTCATACACTACATACATGTTAAGTTTCGTGATAAAAGAAAAGTTTGTTTCCTTCTGGGTGAATATATTTTTTTGTGACAGAGAGTATATATATATATATATATATATATATATATATATATATATATATATATATATCAATCCAACATCTTTCAGAAGAAAGGAACTTGTTGGAAAAACTTTGAATGGAGAATAATATAATAAATTGACAGATATTTCATTTTCTTAGTATTTAGAAAATACAAAAAGGCAATTTCCATGTTCAAAAATTTTTAAAATGGAATTTCCGAAAGACTTGGACATGATGAGATAATCCGGTGACAATTGATTAGTAGCATATAGAGCTGTCAACAGTTTTAAAATAGAGATGAAATTGTGCAGCATTTTTCTACATTGAAAATTCTTGAAAATGATAAGAATATTAATATAAATAATAAATACGTATTTTAAAGGTCAAAAGTAGAAGATGATTATTCTGAATAAAGACTATCTGAGAAATTTCAATATCTCTATTTTCAAAGGTGATTATTTTGTTATCTATGGAATTACGAATGAAACCTTCATTGTAGAACTAACATTACATGTTTTAAGAGTTTTTTCTTTCTAATGCGGAGGCACATGTGAGACATTCGCCTTTTGTTAATCAGCGCGAAGTGTTGCTGTCTATTTTATCATGGGAGCACCATTTAGGTGATACAGCATCGCTTCCTATGAGGGGACAGCATGGTAACGACCAAGTCTCATTCGGCATTTGAACACAGGCCTACTGCCTGGATGCTCACGACGCTAACCACTATAGCATGTGGTCAGCAATGTTTGAAACAATAATTAAGGATTTTTTTCAAATTAATCATAATTATCTTTAGATATTTATTTTGTTTTGTGGTTATCTATGAACATAATGAAAACTGATTTTGAATTCAATAATTTGAAAAAGATAATAAGACATTTTTACACTGTTTGCTTTTATATGTTATGAGCTGCAAATTACATTTAATATATCGAATTGTACACTGAAGTGCCACTGAATTAGGGATACCTAGTAACGAGTTGGGCCTCCTCTGGCTTTGATAACGGCTGCCACACGACGAAGCATAGATTCAACAAGTTTCTGGAAACGTTCCACGGGAATGGCTTGCCAAATATTGGCTAAAAATGTCCGTAATTCAGTAAGGTTCTTTGGTGCTGTGTGATGGCCTTTCACGCCTTGTTCCAAAACATCCCAAAGATGCTCAATAGGATTTAAGTCTGGGCTTCTAGGTGGCCAATTCATGACAGAGAAGTCAAAGGAATGCTTATCCAACCAGCCAGTAGCCAACCGGGACTTGTGAGAGGTACAGTTGTCTTGCTGGAAAACTCCATTACCGTGCGGATAACAGAACAGCATAAACGGATGGAGGTGATCACCCAGCAACTCTACGTACCGAATTGCATTGAGGGAGGTTGGTACACGCACCAAAGATCCCAAACTGTGCCACGAAAAAACACCCCAGACCATGATTGAGCCACCATGCCCTTGTACAGTTCCAGCCAGGCATGCAGGATCCATGGCTTCATGAGCCTGCCGCCATATTCTCAGCCTCCCGTCGGCGTTAAGTAGTCGGAATCGAGACTCATCACTCCATGCTACTCGTTTCCAGTCCTCTACACTCCAGTCTCTGTGCTCTCTTGCCCAGGCAAGACGTGCAGCCCGATTGCGAGTATAGAGCAATGGTACTCTCGTAGGTCGACGGCTCCCGAAACCCATACGGTGAAGCGAACGTAGCACAGTCCGTTTGCTGACTGTACGACTGGCACCGTCGTTAAATTGGGTGGTAATTTGAGCTAATGTTTGGCTTCGCTGGCTACGTACAATACGCCTGAGCCGTCTCTCACCATGCACTGTCAAGGCTTATTGTCCTTTGCAGTTTGCCCGATCGCTAGTTTTTTTTTTCCACCATCCATGTTTTCTTGGTATACTCTTGACACTGTCGACCTTGAAAATCCTAGCTGTCTAACAATTTCGGAAATTGAATGGCCCATGCGTCGCGCATCTACGATTTATCCGCGATCGAAGGCGTCTAAATCAGGCAGTTTACCCATACTGGCAATTCCAACAACTAATTCAGAACAATTAGAGTACGCGCTATATATGCAGTTACCACAGCGCCCTCACTTGCGCATACATGATGCGCAGTGCTACACAATTTGCATAGGCTTTGCTATCCCTAATTCAGTGGCACTTCAGTGTATTTTACATATATTTTATAGGAATAATTTCTACACACCTCGTAATATTACTAAAATATTTAAATTATATAATACCCAGATACAGTATATTATATGTATATTACTTTAGCTAATATAATATACATATTTAACTAAGCGTATCCAGCTATTACACAGGGAAGAAACTCTCTAAGGAAAATTTCTCAGGATATGAAAGTTTTATTTTACTTAAATGTTATTTAAAGAAATATTTATGTATGATCAATCTTTTTACGGATTTGAGCTGAAGTTTTTTGCGAAAACAGAACATATCTATTTCGTTTAATTTTGAATTTATTTGCATACAGTAAACTAGTCCCAACAGACAATATTAGGAATATTCGAATCCCTTATATCTTCAGAAGCAATATTCTGAAGCACATTTCCAGTGGCCGTACATCGGAGATTTAAATATATATGCATAATTTATTATTCTAAAATTTTCAGAATCCTGTAATTTTTAAAGAAAGGAGTTTTAAAAACCTTTTTCATGTATTCGAAATTTCACTTGCGAATGAAAGAATTTCATTAGGGATTTAAAGAATTTTTAGTATAACATTAACCTATATTATTTAAACTATATTATATAAAATACTAACTATATTATTTAAAAAATAAAAACTTTGCTTGTCGTATAGATACTTATTAATCATGAAATTCTTGTCACTAAATGTATACTCTAGTGGCCAAAATTGTGAAACTGTAGTTGCCAAAATTATGGTTACTGAAGAGTGTGAATATAACAATTTCCATCAGGTTTAATTCCATATCTCACAATCACAATTATTATAGAGTGAATCGTATGTGATGGGTGGTTTAGAACTGCTAAAATAAGGATAATTAATATTTAGTAGTCATCGTGCATAAGAACATTGAGAACTAATGTGATTGATAAAAAAAGACAGACTTATTGAATATACATATATCAAACACCAATACATTTCTCGTAAATATCCTTGAAATCAAATGCATAGTTTAAACACAATCCTTTCAATTGCATTTAAGACACATTAGTACATTTCAATTTCTTGGTCATTAGTTTCATTTAATTATCGTAGTCAGTATGGCTTAATTAATAATACGATTATCATTTAGATCTAGGCTCATTTCTACTTTTTACTTATAGGCCATACTAGGTCATATCCCGAAACCATGCCCTGGAGGGTTGAGGCTGTAATTGCCTTTCGCGGAGGCTCTACCAACGATTGAATATGAATAAATTTTGTTCTTCTTTTCTATCACATGTGTCTAATTACTTATTGGTAGATAGTGTATAATTAATATATATATATATATATATATATATATATATATATATATATATAATACATACATATATATATATATATATATATATACAGGGAGTCCATAATTAAAGTCCCACTTTCAAAAGAACCACTGGTCAGAATGACTTCAAATTTGAACTGAATATACTGAAAGAAGGTTGAAACAATTTGGCGTAATAAAAAAAAAGTTCCAAAATGTATCAAGGCGCTGTAACAATTTGGAACTTTTTTTATTATGACAAATCGTTTCCCCCTCCTTCCAGTATATTCAGTTCAAATTTGAAGTCATTCTTACCAGTGGTTCTTTTATTGAAGCCGTTTGAAAGGGGGACTTTAATTATGGACACCCTGTGTATATATATATAAATATATATATATATATATATATATATATATATATATATATATATATATATATATATATATATATATATATATGTATTATATATATATTTATTTATATTTCGTATCAAGATTTCTTACATTTCTTACCTTTCTGAATCTTCCAAAATGAAGGAAAATATTTGATAAAAACGTCACTCATTAAACCCATTTTGCCAGTTATTTTATTTTCTCCTCATTCTTCTTGTTTTATCGTTTTTCTTTGCTTGTTTCTCGTTTTTTTTCTGTTTCTGTGTCTTGGACAATTCCGTGACAAACGCAGTTGTTTTGGTTCTTCCCCATAAGATTGGTTTTCTTTTATGTGGAGAAGCTATGTCTTTGATCGGTTGCCCGACATTTTTATAAACTGTGTTTTGGGGTTTTAATGTTCGAATATAATATGTATAAAACATTTCAAAGGGAATCTATAAAAGTTTTTCTTCCAAGAAATTGGTTACGGGAATAATTGGTTTTATTTAACTTATTCCCAACTAAAAGAATTCATTTATCATACATAAAGTTTTTATCACTTAGAAGTGGAACCTTCAGTAAATATTAAAATCTCAGGCAAAAGTTTTCACATTTGTAGATGAAGAGTAATCGTAGTAAGTAAATGAATAACCACTTATGATAAACTCAGTAATGAAAACTAAAAATATCAACACAATTTCGTATCGAGGAAACCAGATATATATATATATATATATATATATATATATATATATATATATATATATACCGGGTGGCCATAATTAAACTGACAGTCCTCACAGTATTCTGTAGCGCGATCTATTTGCGAGAATGACGCCACATTTTGTAGGAAGATTAAACAAGACGGGGGACGAAGGATTCCGCGAAAAAATAAATTAGTTCCAAAAGTCACCGCTAGGGGAATATTTGGCGCTGTGTAATAGAAAATAGAGTGTTAACAAATGCAAATAAATACGGAAATTACATTTTATTTTGCATTCAAATGAGGTTCAATGTGGCTGTCGTTGTTGTGGACCACATATTGCATTCTGTGCACAGTATGCACAACAGCAGAAAGTAACATGTCTGCAGGAATCTCCCGTACAGTCCGTGATATGTTATCCTTCAACGTAGCCAGGTCCTAGACCACTCCTTGATAGACCTTGGACTTAAGGTAACCCCATAGCCAGAAGTCGCATGGGGTAAGATCAGGCGACCGAGGTGGCCATGCAGTTGGAAAGTAGCGGCTAATGACTCTTTCTGGTGTGAATTTCTGTCGTAGCAGCTGTTGCACCCGTACAGTAACGTGTGGAGGGGCTCCATCTTGCATGAAAATGATTTCCCCCAGGCATTGTCTTAGCTGAAGTGCCGGAATGACAAAGCTGTTCAACATGTGGCGATATTTCTCTCCGGTAACAGAACAGGTTTCCGGTCCTGTCGAGGTAATGTTCTCATAAAAGAATGAACCTACGATAAATTCCGCTGTGAACCCACACCAAACAGTTACCTTTGGTGAATGTAAGGGAATTTCTGTGACTGCATGTGGTGATTTGTCATCCCAAATTCGGCAGTTCTGGGTATTCACAGTTCCATGCAGGTAAAAGTGGGCCTCGTCTCCCCATAAGATTTTCCACGGCCAAGCATCATCCACCTCCATTCTGGCAAGAAAGGTGAGAGCAAAAGTCAATCGCTTATCATGGTCGGGATACAGTAACTCCTGTACACGGCTGATCTTGTACGGATAGAAGTTGATAATCTTTCGTAAGATTTTCCATACCGTACTGTAAGGCATATCCATATTCCGAGCTAATCCACGAGCGCTAGACGTAGCAGCAATATTGTCTGGTCCTCTGTCGACAATCGCCGGGGCAACTGCTTCGATTGTATCCTGTGGTACAGGTTTTCGTCCTCTGCCTGACTGAACCTTCAGAGAACCTGTTTTCTCAAACGTCGCAACCATTGCTTTTAGCCCATTAACTGACACAGAACAGTTACCTTTACGCATTTTTTTGTGCGTTCTAAAAGCACGAAGAGCGGCTGACGCGTTGCACTGGTTGAGGTAAAAGAATTTGACCAGTAACGCAAGCTCGACTAAAGAAGGAGACATTGCACATAAACTTTCAATCCGATTGATTCGAAACGTAACACATTGCCTTTTAAAACCCAAGCAGTTTGCACTGTGCCAATGGATGTAACGTGAAATTTGAATAAAGAACTTCTTCTTCTGCTCAGCGTACGTGATATTGCAGATCACGAGACTTTATCGGTGTTTATGTAGATTTTACGCTTTTTTAAAAGTGTTGCCATATTGCACTTGAACTAAATAAGAAAATGTGCATAATAAAAGATAATTTTATTCCGTATTAATTTGCATTTGTTAACACTCTATTTTCTATTACACAGCACCAAATATTCCCCTAGCGGTGACTTTTGGAACTAATTTATTTTTTCGCGGAATCCTTCGTCCCCCGTCTTGTTTAATCTTCCTACAAAATGTGGCGTCATTCTCGCAAATAGATCGCGCTACAGAACACTGTGAGCACTGTCAGTTTAATTATGGCCTCCCGGTATATATATACACTCAAGAGCCAAAACATTATGACCACCCCTACATTTTGCAATGAATTCGGCTGGATGACGTGGAAGGCTCGTGATCAGGTGGAAGTGGTATTTAACTGCTGCTGGAGAGTCTGAAGAATCATTCTTTCACTTACTTCTGTGTGTGATGGGAAAGGCTGCGGAACTAAGCGAATTTGATAGAGGGCAGATTGTAATGGCTCGAAGGCTCGGAACAAGTATTTCCGAAACTGCACGACTCGTGGGTTGTTCGCGACCTACAGTTGTTAGTACTTATGCAAAGTGGATAAATGACGGTGAAACCAGCAGTAGACGGCATGGTTTTGGACGCCCACACGCTATCAAAGAAAAAGGTCGTCGGAGACTGTCTCGCATGGTGAAGGAAAACCGGAGCCAGGCAGTGGCTCAGCTGACAGCCCAATACAATGCAGGGACAATTAGAATAGTATCGCAGCACACTGTTCAGTGGACACTGTTGGATATGGGCTTCGCAGCAAACGTCCCACTCGTGTGCCTTTGCTGACCAAGCGTCATCGCCAACTGCGCCTGCGCTGGGCCCGGGAACATCGCGACTGGTCCATGGATCAGTGGGAGAGAGTTGCCTGGTCAGATGAATCACGGTTTGTCATTCATCACGCCGATTACCGTGTCAGGATACGCCGTCTTCCAGGCGAACTGTTGCTCCCTCAATGTACAGTAGGTCATACACAGGCCGGTGGTGGCGGTATTATGCTTTGTGGGACGTTCTCTTGGGCGTCTCTGGGACCCGTGGTTGTGGTAGAGCAGACCATGAATGCTACAGGGTATCTGAACATCATTGCGGACCAGTTGCACCCTTACATGGCCTCTGTTTTTCCAGCTCGAAATGGAATGTTCCAACAGGACAACGCTCCGTGTCACAAGGCTAAAACTGTGTTGGAGTGGTTCCAGGAACATGATGCTGAATTCCAGTTAATGCCCTGGCCGCCTAACTCACCGGATCTCAATCCGATAGAACACATTTGGGATGTCATGGGACGGCAGCTCAGAGTTCAAAGACCACCAATTCGTAATATCTCTGATTTGCGTGACCGTTGCTTAAACATCTGGTACAATCTGTCTCCGGTCATCTACCAAGGACTTGTGACATCCATGCCAAGGCGGGTTGAAGTTGTGTTGCTCACCAAAGGTGGGCCAACTCATTGACAGGTGGTCATAATGTTTTGGCTCTTGAGTGTATATATATATATATATATATATACATATATATATATATATATGACAGCGCTCAAGCGTATATCTTTGTGCCTACAGATATGCACATAATTTATGCATAGACACACTAGTGATGTGAGATGGTCTCATTTTTGAAGCTGATGCTCACTAAAATATATATTGTTTATAAAGCAATTAAATTAAATTGAAATCGATATAATTTGTGTTGACTTATTCCAGTGATATTTTTCTTCTTTTTTACTATGCAGCAAGCCATTGGCATCTGATCCTTCGGCATGTTACACACACAGATAAAGTTAAAATACAAACAAATGAACACGTAAGGGCGCGAAAATAAAATAGCAGTCCCTAACATAAAAAGATTGCAATATCAAGATTATAGAGAAAATGGGGAAAAATAGCTATAATATAGGCTATAAGTCCCAATAGTGAAGACACTGAGAAATTAGGGTCCTCTTGCCCATCAATACTGTTCACTAAAGGCCTGTTCGCATTACATCCTGAGCATTGCGTCCCGTTACTACATTGCATCGGAGATTTTTGACATGACCTGTTATTGGTTTGACGTTATCGCATGGTGAATGAATTGAGTTCTATGCTTGGTTAACATTTTTAAACGAGCGCTACGTAATGCTTCAGTCTGAACAGGCCGTATAAGTCCTACCAGAAATAGCTGAAGACGGAAAGGGCTATTCCCCATTACAATACGATGGAGATGGGAAAGCCAGAAGTTATGTCCTGCAGCCAGTGTTAATGCTGTAACGACCAAACTCCTTGGATATGCAGGTAGGGAATGAAGTGATTATTTCTACTGCTTGTCTTTAATTCGGTCAAAAAGATTGGTTTTGTGTACAGAAAACTGTTCATCGTAAGATACTATAAAAGTAATGATGTTAAAAAAATAAATTTACACTGCCATGCATAGTACATCTAAACGTCATGCGGTGAAGTGAGTTCATTTCTCACGAGAGGAAATGGGTTTATAACGAGGAACCCAATCCTCGAATCACGATTCTTTATAGAAAGACTATTCATTAAATGGAAATTTTGTTATCTTAATGCCATTTAAAGCCAAATTCCTGCAAACAGTTCCGTTAGTAGATGACTTAATAGAATGGAAGTCTGGTACATGAACACTCTACTGTTTGAGCACACCACAGTGTGAGCATACATATATAAGCATTACAGAAATGAAAAGATGCTTCAAGAATACACAAACATGAATTATTCATTAAAATAATTTATGCTGATAACCAAATCTCGTAAACGGTCGTAGCTTCGGCATTTATATATTATCAGAATCTTCATTATCACGTACTTTATCGTTATCAATTTTATGCTATGTTTTATTGCAGAGCATTGCTGCCCTCATTTTGCTAAAAGCTTTTTTTTTCCAGCCGTAAATGGTTTTCCCTCATACCTAAAATGTGTGCAATCCTTTTAATGATTTACATACTAAGTTATGAATGGCTTCTCTAATTATAGATAATATATGACAGAGTGATAATTTTATTTCTTTGAGATAAGTATGAAATGTATTAAATAGTCTATACATAAATCCCATTAAATGTGATTTATCAGGGTTCTTAAAGTTTTGTGAATTAAGTTTACTTGTACAGGGTGCAGCAGAATGTGCTTCCATATTTCAAAGGGTAATAAAAAACGAACGAAACAATTGACAGAAAAAAAGCTTTATATTTTCGAAAAAGGGCTAAGAATCTAGTTTTTTTATCCACTAGGTTTTGAAAATAACATCATTCAGGTGGCGTCCGTTATTTTTGATGCAATGCCAAATCAGTTCTCTAAAGTTTTCCATCACTATGCTGGTCATGTCTTGGGGAAATATTGGCAGCTTCTTCCCGAATAGCGGACTTACGGACACGTTACAAATTTCAGGTGTTTATATGTTCCGAGAACGATATCTGGGTTTCCTTCGAAATGCTAACCGATTGGCTATAACGTTTGAAACCCATCGCAGGATTGTTTTTCGATCCAGAACATCAGTTGCATTGAGCCCGAGGCACGTCCTTAATTCCCTCTGTGTCGTGGTTACAGAATCGTAGTTTCATAGAATGCCTAGATAACGAAACACCGATGGTCACCGGAAACAACTCATGGTGTCTACTGACAACTAGAAAAACCGACCGAACTGTTTCTATCTCCCGCTCCGCCACACCCCTCTTACCAGTAACCTTCAGAAATGTACGAATTCATTCTTCCGCACATTTTATATAAGTGTGATATGATATAAAGAGCAGGTAATCACCTTAAAACAATTAAAAAGAACATTTTTATTCTGTTGATAAAAAGATAAAAAAAGTAAAAGAAGAAGCGAAAACTTTGTTAAATCCAAATAAAACGAGTCGTATTTAATATACTCTAAAGTCTATCCCTTCTGTAGCAGAATTTGACCATAGCACTCTAAACCAACCATTAATACGCTCTGGTTCGGCCTATGTATAAAAATAACGTAATGTTAAAAAATAAAAAAATTAAAAACAATTATACTGATAAATTTAGATTATTTCAAGTGGAGTATTAAAAGAGGATTAAAAGGCACAAAAATTCAAGAGTTTAAAAAATTAGTAATTAAGTAAGTTTAAGACTAAAAAATGTGACTTTATTGTTTTATTTAAATATACTCGAATTTGTATTCATGCTACATAATGCATGCAAAATTCAATGTAAATTTCTTTCACAAGTCGCAAATTTCATTTAAAATAAGTTAAACATGTCTTTTCATGAGGACCAATATGAGATTCGAGATATATATATATATATATATATATATATATATATATATATATATATATATATATATATATATATATATATATATATATCATATATCTATATCTATATATATATATATATATATATATATATATATATATATATATATATATATATATATATATATATATATATATATGTATATATATGTATATATGTATATATATATATATATATATATATATATATATGTATATATGTATATATATATATATATATATATATATATATATATATATATATATGTATATATATATATATATATGTATATATATATATGTGTATATATATATATATATATATATATATATATGTATATATATGTATATATATATATATATATATATATATATATATATATATATATATACATATATATACACATATATATATACATGTATATATATATATATATATATATATATATATATATATGTATATATATATGTGTATATATATGTATATATATATATATATACATACATACATACATACATATATATATATATATATATATATATATATATATATATATATATATATATATATATATTATTGTCCTAATCAAGATAAAATGCTAGAATTTCTATTTCCAACAGGAAAGATGCTTATATTTTCTCATACATAAATATGCTATTAACTTTAAAATCGCTCTGTATATTTACATTTTGCTCAGTAAAATACCTGAAATAAAAAGTACATGACATAGCTACAGTTGCTTCCAATTCTAGGAAGTTTTTTTTGAAAAACCTACTTCATTTGGAATGAAGTGTACACATTAAGTTCTCGTAATACCCTACAATGCGTTCCCTTTTAGAGTTTAAATTTAAAAGTGTTCAGATGTTTTACTGAAAAAAAACCATAAAAACAGTTATGCAAGCAATTTTTGAGAAAGTGACATTGAATAAATTCTAGTTAATAAACATATGCTAATTACGTTTTTTGCACAACAGTATTTTTGAATTAATGGTATAGAGTTTTTTGCTGAATTATAATTTTTTTCATATATGTAAATATAATTAATTAACTTTTTATGCTTATAAAATTTTAAAATAGGGTTAAGTGAAAATGAAATGAAGGGAAAATTTTGATTAAAGTTTCTGACATCGCATGTATGAAAACATTTTATTATCTTTACGTGGTTTGTACGCATACACACTCACATGAACACAAATATGGAACCATTCTTTCATGGACTGCATATTTTACCCGATTTTTTTCTTTGTGAAGCAATCCTATGAACCGAGTAAAATTGGATTTAGATGAATAGGGCAATAGCATACAAGCAATTCGACTGTGAATAGTTTAATAATAAATATTATTTTTCAGGTCAATATCCTGTGTTGTTGGCCAAGTAGAGCAAAAGGGACGTTGTATAAGTCCTCGCATTAACACCTACTTCCATGGTCGGAATAGTGCAGTAAGATTCGAGATTAGGAGATTTATATTCAAATGTTATTATAAATTTAGAGCCTTATTTATAGCTAAAACAGTTTGATTTGCATATTCTCAGTATTTCTTTTCACATACTGAAAGAACTCTGAATCGCCATATGCATAATGACAGCTTTAAGTATTAAAAAAATAAATAGGTCAGTTAAATTCATTTTGAATAAACAAAATAATATATATATATATATATGTGTGTGTGTGTGTGTCTATGTGTGTTTTTGTGTGTGTGTTTGTGTTTGTGTGTGTTTGTGTGTGTGTGTGTGTTTGTGGAAGACTATTAATTTGAATTTTCAACTCAATTAAAATATTTTCTTTATCGAAACTCTGCTTGAAAAGATATAATATATATATATATATATATATATATATATATATATATATATATATATATATATATATATATATATATAACCGTTATAAAGCTGTGGAAGTAAAACAGCTTGATATACCCTTATCATATTTAATAAATTACTTCCTAAGGTATCTGAAATCATGAAAAAATTGAAATCAACAAAAAATTAGCTTTCTTTGATTATACCTCCTTTCAAACTGTTGATATTTACTTTGTTTATATGTGTTGAAAAACTGTTTCATATGTGTCCTAAAGAAAATTATATATTTATCATTTGTCAATAGCAATTTAAACTAATACGTCCCATAGAAAAAGGAATCGAGATCCGATTACTCAGATTTGGGATTGCTGTGATCTTTCAAGATGTATTTCTGTGCCTTAGAGCAGTGCTCCGTAACCGCCGTGCCGTGGCACACTAGTGTGCCACGAGGTTATCTTCACTGTGCCATGGTGATTTTATCGATTACAATAATAATAATAAAAAAATTAACCACCCCATTAGTTAGAAATCTTTCTAAGTAAAATATTCCTCTAACTTTTTGTTAATATGTAATGTCTCCGGGTCGAAATTATACACAAAGCAAAAACACGTTGTTACCATACATTGTATGTATGCTCAAGCGTCATATTTCTGGATTTCAGTTAACAAAGAATATCCACAATTTTCTGACAAGGCCATTGAAATTTTGCACCTTTTTCCTACGACATACTTATGCGAACAAAGATTTTCGGAACTGGTTCTAATTAAAAATGACAAACGATCATGTTTAAAGAGTCTTGGCCATGAACTTCGGGTACCTCTTTCTAATATAGAGCCAAATATAAAACGTACATATGTTCATAAAAACAAGCTCAAATACCTCATTAATAAATTAGTTATGTTTAACTTAAATTTGATTTATTAGGCTTAAGTAAAGACCAATAAAACAAATTTAATTACCAATATAAAAATTCAAAGAGAAAATATTTTTACTTGTAAACTATAACTTTATATTTTTGTTCTTGTGTTGGTGTACAATTCAAAATGATTTATATAAAAATTAAATTATAATTATCTTGATATATAGAGCAATTTTATTGTGTTTTTTATCTAATAAAAGCATATACGTATTTATTGTAATTTATGTGTTTGCAAGCTTTTTCTTGTGGTGTGCCGCCGAATTATCGAAAAACGTTGTTGTGCCGTGGAAGATAAAATGTTGCAGAGCTCTGTTTTAGAGTATTCATTTGAAGTCTTGAGGGTTTCTAGGGCAAATGTTATGATTACTATACACCAAGTCTTTCGTAAATGAATAGTTGACCGCAGTTACATTAATTCGATTTCATTTTCCCTAAACGTTTGACTTCAGATTAAAAAAAGGTGAAATGCCCTGAAAGAATTTTTGTAATGAAGACATTAGTAAAAAAAGAACATCAATAACGATATCGGAATTTCGAAGAAGATAGAACCTTTATTTTCTTAATTCCGTCTCTCCCTGTGGAATGCTGAAAAAGTAGAATAAGCGAATAATATGAAAGCTTGAGAAACTTGTAAACAGAATTCTAGTTTGAACGATAGAGTAATATATCATGATTGCATGTGAGGTGGTATTTTTTTAGTAGTCTTTGTCTGCTAATTGTATATTTCATGCCTCTGATTAAGATGGCAGAAAATGTTCTAAATTTCGCTAGATTCGGAAGAAAATGGGAGACTCATACCTTGTTAGTCCTGTAAAGGTTAATATCTGAAGTTGAATGTATGTACTCGGACAACTGAAACCCATATTCAAATTAAAAATAAATAGAAAATTTGTTCAAAAACTTTCAAAATATTTTTGCAGAAATCTACAATCTAAATCACTTTTATAATTAATCATGATGATATCATCTCTTTGATCAGTGCAAGAAAAAGAAATTTTCCTCTTCATGCTTTCTAAGATAACACGGCATTTTACATTTATGTCAGAAAGTGAAGGACAGAAAAATTATTTGGTCGTTGAAGCTCCATCTTTTCAAATTAGCTTGTTATAAGTAAATGTAATACACAATAATGGATTTTCTTACGACAAGCCAACTTGAAAGCCTAATTAAATGCATTCCTATCTTGTATGTTACCGCTGAAAAAATATTGTTAAATAAATGACTCTGCTTTTAAGGTTATTTAATAGGCACCACTTAAGAATTTTTAGGCAAAAAAACTACCTCTTAATAAATAAATTTTTATCTAACTAACGAATAGGAATTATTCCCTAGTAAAAACATTACGGAAAAAATAAAAAGGAAGTTATCCAAAATTACAATACAAAATAACCATAACATTTTACTAAAAATAAAACATTTATTCAAAGTTTTTTTTATATGTTTACATAATTTTCAACCTTCAGTGATCTGAATGTTTGAAGTGCATACTATATTTGAGAACAAATATTTAACCTTTTCAGACACGAAAGTTTTTCTTTCAGATGATCCTTTTACGAAACCGCTCTCCGAACGTCTTTTTCTTTGTTAAGCAGAAAACTCTTTCCGGGTTCCAAGATTAATTCTTATGAGTATAACACGTATGATACAATTTTTATGTGTAATTAAGTTACGTCATGATTGAATTAATGTCTTTTATAAACACCGATCGAAGTTTCAAATAAAAGTTATTAAAAATTCGTCGTTAAAATTCAGTCACGCAATACATCCTACGTGGAGAAATTAAAATTAGTAGAAAGTTAAGGTTAAATTTTATTTTGCTTAACGGTGTTAAAAATATGTATTATTTAATTGTTTTGTTTTAGAGTCGCTGCAACTGAATACACACACACCCACCCACACACACACACACATATATATATATATATATATATATATATATATATATATATATATATATATATATATATATATATATATATACATAAATATATACATAAATATATACATATATAAATATATATATAAATATATATAAATATATATATATATATATATATATATATATATATATATGTATACATATATATATAATATATATATATATATATATATATATATATATATATATATATATATATATATATATATATATATATATATATATATATATATATATATATATAAGGAATCTATCTGTCGATTCTTATAACGATATACGGAAACAGCAGTTGAGTATTTACAGCATTCGATGGTTTGCTGGATTATAGAGATGTAGTCACGCTGAGGGGCATAAATAATACTATTATTTAGCTGTAATAATACTATTATTTAGCTGTGCACATTATGATTACTTGCTTGGTTAACATATAAGAAATATAAAACACTGCAATATATTTACATATTTTCAAAGAGCCGAGAGAACGAATAGTGGTCAATATTAAAAGTTGAGAATTAATGGAAAAGAATTAATACTGGTGAAGCTTTAATGTTATATATATATATATATATATATATATATATATATATATATATATATATATATATATATATATATATATATTATATATATATATATATATATATATATATATATATATATATATATTTATATATATATATATATATATATATATATATATATATATATATATATATATATATATTTATATATATATATATATATATATATATATATATATATATATATATATATATATATATATATATATATATATATATATATATATATATTTGCATTAGTATTTTGATTTCAGTTAATTTTACTTAGTTTTTACTTACTGACCACTGCTAAAATACCCCATATCGGTATCAAGAAATTACCTTTCATTTTCTATCATATTTATTGAAATCCTCCCTTTGTAATATTTCCCAGGTACCAAATATTCCTCATCCGTCCTTTTAACTGCCCTAAATTAACGGCACTGCGCAGTTAATTGCAAGGTCAAGTGCTTTTGCGTATGGCTCATAAGATGATTTCATTTTATAAAGCCCTTAATTAATTTTAGGGCACAATTAAATGTGTCTCGTCGTAGCTGCGTTTCTCTCATTAATGAATTTCGAGCCTAACATTAAATTGTCCTCGCAATTAAGTATATTTCATGTCTGAAAGAATTATGCAGAAAACCAACCCCAAAAAAATTCGTAACGAACATTATAAGATTTGAGACATTTTTAATTAAGGTAAATCTTAATAACTAAGGTAAGATAATAAATTTAGCTATTTTCATGGTTTATGTAAATTCTACTTTCATTCTCTCTATTAAAATGCCTAATTAAAATGTTAATAAGTTCGCTAAGATTTCTTTGAAGAAATCACAATTTCGTCAACATTTGCATGATTTTGTTTACGTTGAAAAAGCACAGAAAAATGATTAGCTTCATGCAGTAATACCGTCTTCAAGTTTTTTTATTCAAGATCACTGTGATATGTAATTCAACAAACAGATTCAACAACAACTTTAATTAAGGCTGTTGTGTACTAACCCTATTGGGTTGCCTTAACTCAATGTTAAAGTAATGAGAAAATGTGTCCAAGGATTGCCGACTTGGATTTAATATTTTTTAAATGTACTCCATAATAAAGAAAGGAATGTTACAGCTTTGTACATTTTTCGTTTTTTGAAAAAATTCAAAGTTTAAATTATTCGGAGAAATTATTCGGGAAATTATTTAAATTATTCTGGGGAAAAAAGTCTGGTATAGTGTGTCTTGAACGCTCATCAATTCATTTGGTGGACGAAATTTATAAAATGAATATGTTACAAGGTTTCGTTCGGGATATCTGAAAATACAATTTTTGTTTGATTTTCTGCATTTATGTAGCTGCAAATAGTAGACAAATTGTTTCCATAGGTTAACATTTTGGTAAGTGAAACTTATAGAATTAGTAAGCAGCAGTCTTAAGCATAAAAGTTTTCCTCTTTGAATTGTATTAAATAAATAAATTTTAGTTGTTGTTGTGACTTATGTCCCTTGACAGACAGAATATCAGATCATATCCATTAAGAATATTGGGCAGAATGGATCGGCTTCGGTTTTGAATAGCACAGCAAGGGTCGGAGTCCGACTTTGCTAAAGGACCGGTCCCTTAATTTTGAACTGAGTCAAGTGACGAGACCGAAACACTTGACCCTGAACCTCCAGAGGTAAATTTGGGAACTTGGAGGACATTGCAGACACGACCTATTTTACGTGCCCCGGCCACCATTAGTGAACACGGCGGTAGATTTACAGCACCGAGAATCGAACCAGGGACGTATATAAATTTTAGTTTACTGTTTTACTGTTTTTACTTTACTAGCTTTACTGTTTCAGGAACACTACTGATTCTTTAAAATTACTATTAAAATGTTTTATATAGAGCAAAAGCAAAAGAGTTTTATACATAAATTTCAATAAATACCTAGTTTGAACATTTATAAGGATCAGATTATCAGGGAATAAGGGAGACAAAATGAGTAATAACGATGTCGACAAAATCCTCTTTTCAATAATCAAAAGTTTTGAATAAAATTAAATGGGAAAAGTATGTCGTTTTCTTACGGCTTTGACTGCTCTTGCAATTCTGCAAATATGAAAATAAAGAAAGCAAATGTGGAATGAGGCACTTTAATTTATATTAGCAATGATGATAAGTTATTTTACAATTTGTTAACAATAATTTGTTTAAAAATTTGAATTAAACTAGCAATTTTTAAGCCTATTTAATAAACCCATTTAATTTTCTTAAATTATCAAATAATAGAGTTCGATGCATAAATTTCAACAAATAACTAGTTTGAATATTTGAATAGTCTTGATTAGTTTCAGCTAGAATAATTTTAAAACATTTTGAACGCAATAACTATTTCCTTCACTAAAAGCCTTAAATGCTATTGCATGTATAATATATATATATATAATTTGCATCTTTATTTGCAAACATGCAAATAAAGAAAAAATATGAAATAAAGTATTTTTCATTCTTTCTAGCATCGATGACAAATTATTTTGCAATTTTTCTTTTATGAACAATAAATGTAACAGTAGAATAAAATGTTTCAAATATCATCCAAACTTAGATAAGAAAAAGTTGAAGTGTTCAAGGATTCTATCGTAATTTGAGCTACTTTAATAACACTCAATACTCTTGTTACTGTAATAAAAGCAAAGAAACAAACATCTTTTTCTTATTTATACGTTATAGATCTCATTTAAATTAAAGAGAATTGCGGAAGTAAATTATTAGGAATTAATTACACCAAATTAAAATTATACGAAATTTAAATATATTTTTTGTTGTTTAATATCTAGATAAAAATATTTGCTGATGTATGATGCGCTAAGGTGAAAGAGATTTGCTGAAGGTCATTGACATAAGAGAAGAAAACCGACATATGTACAAGAGTAAAGAAAAGACAGAAAGTTAAAGAACAGAGAATTGTTCTTAATTCGTTACAATAGAAATAAAATGAACTTCTTCTTCCAGAATATTTGAAAGAAGTTTAATTTAGTTAGAGTTTGTCATGTTTGGAATAAGAGAACTTCAAGCTCAAAGTTAATGGCGAAAAGATTCAACATTAATGACTTCCTTAGTTTAAAGAAATTAATTAGTATTTTGTCTTAAAGAGAGTTGGAGAATCCGAATCAGTATTTTTTTATCCAACTGTTCAAATATTTTGAAATTACCCAAATAAACTTGGCCAATTTTTATTTATATAAATGTAACGTCTCATTTGAACAGAGCTATCGAATAAAGTTTAATGAATTATATTTTAATTTGTATAGTTAGAGAGAAACAAATTCATAGTACAGGGCACTAGAAAACTGATCAAGTCCTTCGGTAGAAAGGAGGTTCGTGAAATAGTTAACTAAAGACGAAAGCTTTTCTGAAGTCTTTTATAAATTTTGAAATTTCTGCAATTAAATTTCTATGTGCTCTAAAAACAGGATTATCCAGAATGGAAAATTTAGATTATTTTTAAGTTCTAAAGAAATTACTTTTACTAAAGAGGGTCATAACAAGAAAGTTTATTTCTCAAGAATAATTTTAATATTTAATAATATAAAGAATAAATTATTAAAAATTCATGGAAAGTTAAAAAGATGCAAAAATCTCTTTTTTACACAAGGATTAGAGAAAAATAGAATATTAACGTAATGCTTAAACAAAAATAATGCAATATAATCATGATGATTACATAAAGCTAATATTAAAAAAAAGAGAACGTAAGTTTCTTGAACGTTAGTTTCTTAGAACGTATACTTAGTTTAAAATATGCTGGAAATCATTCTGCTTTTAACCTTTCATTCCATATTTTTAGGTGTTAAAATATTCTATTCAATGAATACATTATACTTCACTGACATAAAGTCACTGAAACTCATGAATATTTCTACATTTGTCTATTCAGAATTTTAAGAGGAAGTTTTAGGAACATTAAAAATTTATTTAAGTCAGTATGTTTTCTAATTTCTTTCCTTGACAGATATTTTGAATGTTGAAACCTTAAACTACTTTTTTTGAATAAATCTGCGATAAAATTATGATGAGATACAACATTTTTAGAATTTTACTACGTATATAAAGTATTTAAAAAAACAAACAAATGTACTATATATATATATATATATATATATATATATATATATATATATATATATTATATGTATATATATATATTATATGTATATATATATATTATATATATATATATATATATATATATATATATATATATATATATATATACATATATATATATATATATATATATATATATATATATATATATATATATATATATATATATATATATATATATATATACAGTGCCGTAACTAGACAGGGGTAACAGGGGCACCCGCCCAGGGCCCACTTGGAAGAGGGGCCCAAAATACTGTATTTTTTTTTATTATTTTCCCTAGCCTAATTCATTAAGGAGCCCAAATGCAAATTCTTACCCAGGGCACAGGCATGGGTAATTGCGGTACTGTATATATATATATATATATATATATATATATATATATATATATATATATATATGTGTGTGTGTGTGTGTGTGTGTGTGTGTGTGTGTGTGTGTGTGTGTGTGTGTAACTTAATCCTCGTACGTTTATAAATTACTGGTAAATTATTCATGAAAGATTGCAACAGTTTACATATTTAGTTTCAGCAACATCAAAAAATAACGTTGAATATTTTAGAATTACTAGAATGATAGCAGTAGAATACAGAACTTTCCCCTACTGAAGCCTACTTTGGACTTGCCAGAATGCAAAATCGTTTTACATTAAATTAATCCAAAACATATGATTTCATATGGTTGTGAAACTTGAACATTATTCCCTAGAGGCCAAAATCAATCGCAAATGGACCGAAAGGTACTGAGGAAAATTTTTATGCCCGTCAATTGTACTGGAATATGGAAAATAAGTTATAAGAAAGACATTACGGGAAATATGATTTATCTGATAATGTTTCAAATATAAAAATAAAGATATTAAGGTGGGATTGGGGCATATTCAGTGGTATGAAAGAAACGTAATTGCTAAATGGTTATCTATCCAGGACTTGTGTGGTCTATACCTTGCAGATCCAGACACTAAAGGCGGATAAGACAATTTCTTGATGACTTGGAGAATGGGCTAAAGACTAGGAAAATCAATAATAGACAAGAGCCGTAAAATATGGAGATCAGTTCAGGTCTTAGAGGGACTGTAAAACATAGTTGAAACAGTAGTAGTAGGGATGTATTAAAAGTTATCTACGGTTATTACTCAAGAAAAATTTTAAGAATTATATTTCTTAATTGAAACCGGAAGGTATGCATCCTTGAAGCATGGAGTACGCTCAGCGTATTTTTCTCTATTTACTAAAATCTGGAATTTTATTTCTTGGTATTTTCTTAAATTGTCTTCCACTGCGACGAACGAACACACACACACACACGCACATATATATATATATATATATATATATATATATATACGATTGCCATTTTTTAAGTAAGAACCCTTTTGTTATGGAGTAAGAGAATATTTAGTTATGAACGTAAATTGTATCACAAACTAAAATATGAATATTTTTTTAGTTTTCAACATAGTCACTGTCACCAGCTTTTGGATCCCATCATCAAAGAACTCTCCGCCTCACCGTTAAGCCAGCTAGCAACAGTTTCTTTCAATACGTCAACATTTTCCAATCGCTTTCCACCTAGAAATTCCTTAAGTTTTGGAAACAGATGAAAGTCTGATGGTGCTAAGTCAGGGCTGTATGGTGGATGATCCAGTAATTCCCAATGAAAATTGTTCCCGATGAAAATTGTCAAATCGACGGAGGTGACTGCTCTCTAGAGGCGTCGTTCTGCTTCACGACAAAGCTCGGCCTCACGTTGCGGCAAGAACAAAGACGCAACTGGACAATTTTCATTGGGAATTACTGGATCATCCACCATACAGCCCTGACTTAGTATATATATATATATATATATATATATATATATATATATATATGTGTATATGTAACATGGGAGACAGAACGCAGGCCCAGAAGATATCTAGTCTCCCATGCTACGGTGAGAAGATGCAGTTATTAGAGAATAAATTTACTCCATGACTAAAATACTGCAACTACGAGCTTGTTACGGGAACATTTTTATTGAGATCACCGACCGATCCGTCGGTATGGGTGCAGCAAGAGAAAGTATAGGAATCCGTCCTACTTCCGGACGTCACGAGTTATATAAACTTCACCCCATCACGTGATTAAAGGGTGTATCTTAATAGTTCATTGATTTAAAGTTGTTGTTGATTTGCAGAACTGATTTAAACTTGTACTGACGCTACGGAGCGTCCTTTTAGTTAAAAAAGACAGCCATCTTGAATGATTTTGCCGAAGGCTGTAATAATGGTATTTAACGCGAATGCCCAAAGGGAATTAAATGTTTAAAGGGATTAAAAAAGGGTTTGTAATTTGGAATAATAAAGTAAGGAATTAATAGTTTTTAAATGTTAAGAGTGTAGAATTAAGAATTTACTAGTTTTTTTAATATTATAGAATATCCCCCCCGTCCGAGAAGAGGCTGACCTACAATGCCTGCATTGGAGAGCAGACTCACTCAGATGAGTGAGAAGAATGGGCATTAAAAAATTTGGAATAAGTTAACGAATAAATTTCAATTAAAGTTAAATTGCAAAAAAAAAATGAGGTGGGCTATAATTCATCCTAACTTGAGGTTGGTTGTAGTAATTCTGTCTAAATTGGGGCCTATTTTCAAATCTAGTGTTAAAAAAGTTATCCCGATCCCCTTGATTAGCTTATATTCTATAATATTAAAAAACTAGTAATTTCTTAATTCAACACTCTTAACATTTAAAAAATATTAATTCCTCACTTTACTATTCCAAATTACAAACTCATTTGTAATCCCTTAAAACATTTAATTCCCTTTGGGCATTCGCGTTAAATTCCATTATTACAGCCTTCGGCAAAATAATTCAAGATGGCTGTCTTTTTTAACTAAAAGGACGTTCGTAGCGTCAGTACAAGTTTAAATCTGTTCTGCACGTCAACAACAACTTTAAACCAATGAACTATTAAGACACACCCTTTAATCACGTGATGGGGTGAAGTTTATATAACTCGTGACGTCCGGAAGTAGGACGGATTCCTGTACTTTCTCTTGCTACATCCATACCGACGGAGGGGTCGGTGATCTCAATAAAAATGTTCCCGTAACAAGCTCGTAGTTGTCGTATTTTAGTCATGGAGTAAATTTATTCTCTAATAACTGCATCTTCTCACCGTAGCATGGGAGACTAGATATCTTCTGGGTCTGCGTTCTGTCTCCCATGTTACATTTATATATATATATATATATATATATATATATATATATATATATATATATATATATATATATATATATATATATATATATATATATATATATATATATATATATATATATATATATATACATATATATACATATATATACACAGTGCGTCAAATAAGTTTTGAGACTGGGTCTGTAAAAAGAAATGGAAACAAGAAATTAATACCTGTTTTGGTTTTTTATTCAAAATAAGACCCTGTGGCTTCAATGCACTTTTTACAGCGATTTATTAATGAATCAAACGTCTGTTGTATATCATTTTGTGGAATGGCCTCCAAGGCGTATGTCGATGCTTCTTGTATGGTCGAAATATCCTCAAAATAACACCCTTTTAACTTCATTTTAAGTTTTGGGAATAAGTAGTAGTCACAGGGTGCTAAATCAGGTGAATACGGTGGATGGTTCAACACGCAGACATTAATTTTTGCCAAAAGTCGACGAACAATAAGGGAGGTGTGACTGGGTGCATTGTCGTGTAACAAACACCAGCTGCTTTCAGTCCCTGTGTAGTCTGGACGAATGCGACGAATTCTGGCCATCAAACGCTTTAAAACAGCTAAGTAGTATTGACCTGTAATTGTTTGTCCAGTTGGAACAAATTCTTTGTGGATAATACCTTTACTATCGAAGAATGCAATGAGCATTGTTTTGATTTTGGATGGAACTTTTCTTGCTCTTTTGGCTTCCGTTGAATTTGGTGACTTCCTTTCCGCACTTTGTCGCTTTGTTTCAGGATCATATAAGAAACACCAGGTTTCATCACCTGTAACAATTGACTTCAAGAAGTTTGGATCGTTTTCAGCGGCTGAAACGATGTCTCTGCCATGTGCACTTCTCATTGCTTTTTTTTCAGGGGTTAAAGTGTGTGGAACAAATTTAGCACACACTTTTGTTTTGCCCAAATCTTCATGCAGGATGGTTCGAATTGTTTCTTTGTTGATGTTTAAAGAGTCTTCCATCATTCTCAGTCATGCACAGCGATCGTTTGTTACGAAATTTCGTACTTTCTCAATAACTTCAGGTGTCCTAGATGAAATTGGTCTTCCACTACGCTGATCATCTTCTACCGTATCTCTTCCGTCCAAAAAACGTTTGGGCCACACATAATGATTTGATCTACTTAAATAACAGTCACCGTAAACTTGTTTCATGAGTTGGTATGTTTCCGAAGTACTTTTACCAAGTTTTGCGTTAAATTTAATTACAGCTCTTGAGCTCCATCTTAAAAAATCAACATGAAATAAATTCACTTCTGCAATAAATGCTCGCTTTCTCTCAACTACTTAACGAAATGCGCTCAACTTGTTGACAGTGTACCAGCAGACGATGGACGTTATGACACATGCACATTTACACTCACAGCACCATTACAACCTGCGCTCTGAGACGAGTCTTAAAACTTATTTGACGCACTGTGTATATATACACACACACACACACACATATATATATATATATATATATATATATATATATATATATATATATATATATATATATATATATATATATGTATATATATATATATGTGTGTGTGTGTGTGTAACTCCCTATCATTCGTATTCGGCCAACTAATTTTCTAAAAAAAAAAAAACATCTTTATTCTTTTTTTGTAATTTTATGATGATCAAATCCTGGGATTCATTGATTTTACCATTCAAATTCCGTCATTTATCATTTGATGCAGCCACATGTACAACTTTGATAGTCATGGAGCATAAACTATAAAAATGTAGACCTGAAATTTCAGTTCATTCCTATAATGTTGTGTAGAATTCGATCGTCTCTGAGCTAGTAAATGAATGCGTGTCCATCCCTGTGTTAACAAAATACATTATTTTAAAAAATTCGAGGTTTAAACAAATGCTTGGTGCCATATTCTATGTAATTATAAATATATAAATATCTATATTATAGTACCTCAATAACTTTTTTGTTTTCTTATTATGCCCTACTTTTACGAAAACTATCATATTTTCTCCCAACCGGGAACTAAACTTTGCCCTTGTATAAAGAATAAAATTTTTCATGTAAAAATAAAGCTTTTTTATACCTTTAAACAGAAAATGATAGTAAAATTTTTATACAGTAAAAAGATAGGGTTTTATTTCTTTTTACCCCCTGAGTATCATCACAGACAAAAGATCAAGAGGAAAGATTTGCTCTTTGAACTGAAAAGTTTCGTAATTTTGACTAGAAAAGAACTGATGGGAAACGAGTTTCTCTTTTCAAAGATTTTTCATTACTCATTTTTTTCTTCTGTAAAAGACGTGACTCGAACTGCGAAACTATTGAATTACAATTCCCAGGGCACATGAAACTATAAAGAAATGCTCTGAATGAGATCTTAAAAACCAGAATCTATTCATGTTTATATAAAAATAAAGTACATTTTGATATCATAGGAAAGTAGGTTATGCTGCATAAGTGGTGCATGTATGCTCGAAATTGCTTTAACCTTTTCCTTACTGGGTGTGATAGTATATATCCCAAGAATACGGGCACAATGAAGGAATATATATATATATATATATATATATATATATATATATATATATATATATATATATATATATATATATATATATATATACATATATATATATATATATATATATATATATATATATATAGATATATATATATATATCTATATATCTATATATATATATATCTATATATATATATATTTATATATATATATATATATATATATATATATATATATATATGTATATGTATATATGTGTATATGTATATATGTATATATGTGTATATGTGTATATGTATGTATATGTATGCATATGTATATATATATATATATATATATATATGTGTGTGTGTGTGTGTATTCATTCATTCATTCTTGTGATACATGCTATCCCACCCCGTAAGGAAAAGGTTAATATTGAGATGAGCTACCTTCATTTTCCAACACTCCAGAAGAGAAACATGACCGAATTTTTCAATGAAAGGTTGCCGTATTAATGTTACATGTTAAGCAGCCTTTATACACGTATTCTGTTGTTTTTGTTGTTTCTACTGACCCCTGGCTGAAAGTTTCAGAGAAGGTCCGGGCAAGTCTTCGGCCTGAAGTGTGCGGCTCCGGTTTATATAGCACCACAAAGGTCGGAGTTCGTCTTAGCTAGTTGCCACCTCAATTTTGACCGAGCAGCCCCATGGGCGACATCTGGGGGGGGGGGGGATCGTACCCTCTTCCATCCGTTCTAACCTCATAGAGGGACTAGTATTCTGTACCACGCTGAAACGGTTAAAAATTGATCTCGTGACAAGAAAATTTACGCATTTTCACCCAAGGTATTCATTGAGATAAATTATTTTTCCATTGCATTTCGTTTTTAAATACTTTATGAGTATTCAAAACGAAGATCATTACAAGGCTAATTAGTGTAAAGGTTAATATAAGAGTACAGAAACTAAAGGTTCCGTTCTTAATGCCTGAGTCAACCTGCATTGATTAGATTTGTTTCAATTAAAGTCATGAATATAACCTAAACTAAAAACTAAACTCATGGCACAACAGTCCAAATGCTGACCAAGGCCGGTGGAGCCTATCTGGTTTCTTCACCGTGGGTTTTTGGTGCCATACAGCATATGTCTCGGTCAGGTGATCAACCTGACGCGGGACCCCCCAGAGTTAGTTCCCAAGCATGCTTGGTCCTCATTTTTACAACCTACTCAAGGGATAAAAGTCTGAGTCGACATTGCCCAGTAGCAGGATTGAACCCTGTGCCTGTGGTGTGGCAGCTTGAAGCTTTCAACCACTACGCCACCAGCCGATTTGAATATAACCTACTGTGATTATATTTGCTCCCATGCAAATTAAGCAATTTTAACCCAATCTCATGGACTCCTTAGTCACTCTAATCCAGCCATACTCAACCGTTTTCTCTCTCGGACCACATGCATATATTTGCTACGTTACGTGGGCCGCAATATAGTTTACTATACCTCATAATACAATAATGTAAAAAATAAAACTGAAAACCAAAATGTATTCAAACGTTTATTTGAAAATGAGTGTGATTTATTTAATGTTGACCCAAACTTTTGACTGTTTTATACAAATCATGTTTATACTTGGTACATGCTACTCTCTATATGTCATAGGGGTAAGAATCAAGTAAACCACTATCGATATACCTTCTTAGGATACTTCATTTTGGAAATGGATTATTCACAAATATACGTTGATGCAAACAACGTGAGCAGCGGGTATCGCCTTTTTATACTTTTTTTTAGACGCTTATTTCGAAAATTATGTTTGCAAAATCCCCTGCCTGATAATGAGTGAGTATTTCTGGTCGCATATAAAAGCTTGGTAAGCAGCCCACGAACTCACATTATGTTTGAGGAGGAATTTTTACTACCGTTTTTTAGCTTTAAAAGAATTTTCGAGTTTGCGTTCTCTAATTGTATATTTAAAAGAGTTCTAGATGGCACATCAGGTGGCTTTGGGTTGCTGATGTTAGGTTATGTAATTGTGAAAACTCTACAGGAAAAAGAATGTAATTAGAAGTAACTGTTAGCAACCAAAAGGAAGTAAATAATTCGCATACTATTTTGTGAATATATTGAATTCACCATTCTCTAATTTTATATTTAAATGAGTTCTAGATGGTGCATCAAGTGGCTTTTGGATGGTGATGTTAGGTTATGTAATTGCGAAGAGTCTACAGGAAAAAGAATATAATCAGAACTAACTGATTAGCAACTAAAAGGAATAAAATAACTCGCATACTATTTTGTGAATACACTAAAATTTATAGATTTTTTAAAGTATATAATTTTTCATCATTATTTTTAAGATCGTTATTTCATTTACGTACATGGAAGACGTTTCCTATAAATCGTACTTACAAAAATTTATCCTTGATTTTGTTGTGAAGGGAAAAATTCTTTATTCCGATTAAGATTCACAATAGTTAAAATAGTTTCGTAATTCGGGATTTTAATAGTTAGCAATTGTGAACTATATAAAAATGTAAATGTTGTATATTTATGAGATAAAGATTTTTAAAGTAAGCTAACTTGAATATTAAAGGAACGGTAAAAGCAACTCTTTTTCAGTTTTATCTACCATTTTCGAATTAAATTCTTGATTTAACTTCTATTATTTATGTATTATTAATATTTTGCACTTAAATAAAGTAGCTTGAAAAGTAAAAGTTAGAGCAAACCGATGCCAGCATAAATATTTCTGTGAGGATGATTAAGTTAACAATTTATCAACTCTCTACCTTCGAAAATAACTTTATTCTTGAATCGCATACTATAACAATAATTACCCATTCCATAGCGAATGTATTAAAATTATCTAAGTCAGAAAATTTCCAATGAATTATGCTCTGTAAAAACACCAATTTAATTAGTTGATCCCTTTTCACACAGCTTTGAAATAATGTCTTGACAAAGATCCCAAAGCTGAAATGATTAACAACATCCAATATGGTTAAGGAATTAGTATCCTGTGGGATTCCTATATTTGATTAGTATTGTTTCAATAGTATTAATTTAAATAATTTCTCTTCATATAATGTCATTACTAGACCTTTCTGATGCACGTTATGCTGATGCCAATTAAAAGGATAAAATACTCAAATAAACTTCTGAATATAACTGGTAATAAATGCAAGATTGTGGTCGCAAATCACTGGCAGACCAAAAAAAGCCCCTGCATGATGGAGAAAAAAAATAAAATATTCGATGGTTTTAAGGGAATTCTATGTACTTATTAATAAAAATAAAATGAAATTATAATTAAATTAAAATAGATTCCAGTTTTCCTTTTTGAAAAAAAGTCAAATGTTTGCGACTGAATTTGCAATTCTTTTGAACAGTTCGTATTTTTTTTGCTTTTTTATACACGATGCGACAGTACTTTGCATCCCATATTTCAAAGGGAATAAAAATCGAACCAAATAATTTCCAAGAAAAATTTATATTTCCAAATAGTAATAAGAATCTAGTTTTTTATTCACTAGATTTTGAAAATAACATCACTCAGGTTGTGTCCGTTGTTTGCGATGTGTCAAAGCAGTTCTCTAAAGTTTTCTATCACTCCGTTGGGGAAGGGCCTTAACTTCCTTACAAATAGTGAACTCACGGACTCGTTTCACACTTTCAGGTGTACAAATGTTCCGAGAATGACCACTCGGTCTCCTTGGTAATGTAGAACCAGTTGCTGTTACGTTTGAGACCCATCTCAGGATTATTTTTCGATCAAGAACGGCATGAGTTGCATACAGCCCGAAATGCCGTCCTTAATGTCCTTTGTGTCACGGTTATTGAATCGTTGTTTCTAAAGAACGCATTGATAACGAAACCGCGATGTTCACCGTACCAACTAATGGTGTCTGTCGACAGCTAGAAAATCGGCCTGAACCGATGCCACCTCCAGCGCCACCCTACCCCTCTCCACTCCATTACCCGAAACCTTCAGAAATCTGGGAATGCATTCTGAGCAACCTGTAGTATGCATGTGTAATGTGCTAATGTGTAACACCTTGGTGAATAATCGAGTGCTTAACGCATTAGATGATTTTAAAGTTCTCGTAAAAAAATTTACAATGCATGTTATTTGTCAAATTTTGAATAGTTTTATCTCAATACTACATTATGCCATGCAGTACTCTCATAATATCCCCAATACGATGTATGTCTTTTTACATAAAGTGCAATCATCTGGTTTTGTTCTGAAGAAAAATACAGGGTGATTCAAAATGAATATAGCGATTACAAACGGCTATAACTATTTAATCGAAAAGAATTTATCGATAGGAATTACACAGAATGTAAAAAGAAGTTCAAAATTTTGTTTACATACTTTATAAATGTTCTATGCGACTCCCCTTGATCACACGGACAACATCTAAGCGGTAGTCCATTTCACGCCATATATTCTGAAGAATATGTGGAATCACCAATGCAAGCGCATTAGAAATGAACATTTTGAGTTCCGGAATTGTTTTCGGCAAAAGAAGCACATATACAAGGTCTTTCACATAACCCCATAGAAAGAAATCGCAGGGTGTCAAGTCCGGAGATCTAGGTGGCCAAGAGCAGAACACATCGTCGGCACCTCTTGTTCGACCGAGCCAACGCTTTGGAAGATGTTGTTTTAAAAATGTGCTAACCTCCATACCCCAATGTGAGGGTGTTCCATTTTGCTGATAGATGTAATCTGTGAAATCCGTATCTAGCTTTGGCATACGGATTACATCTTTCAAAATGCGCATTTCTAATGCCCTTGCGTTGGTGACTCCACATATTCTTCAGAATGTATGGCGTGAAATGGACTACCGCTTAGATGTTGTCTATGTGATCAAGGGGAGTCACGTAGAACATTTATAAAGAATGTAAACAAAATGTTGAACATCCTTTTATATTCTGTGTAATTCTTATCGATAAATTCTTTATGATTAAATAGTTATAGCCGTTTGTAATCACTATATTCATTTTGAATCACCCTGTATATTCTAACTCTTTTTAAAGAAAGACATGCCAAACTGAAATTATAGTACTCAGAAGGGAGCAGCGATATCAGTGCTTGTATTTTAGCTGCGAGAAGTAGAACTATTAGAAAAGTTATAGAAAATTTCTGAAAAAACATCAGTACATCAGTATAATATAAAACACAATAGTATTAAGATAATACAACCCGGAAAATTTTACAGTTTCATTTCGAAAAAGAATAAAAATATACAATAGCAGATTGAGTTTTCAAGCTTCTAGAGCGACCCATTCATACGCTTCCAGAAGAGGGTATTTCGCCTCACAATCGATATTTGAGACCTTCAGGAAAGGCAAAGGGCGAATTTGTGAAACTGAGAACTTTTGGAAAGTATGAAGTAAAATATTTGGATGATGGCTGTGTTTTTATTATCGGAGATGACAGAGGAAATAGAAGCCATAAGAAAAAGGTTTATTTTTTTGATGAAATAATAAAGTTTATGTAAATTGCCTTCCAAGAAAAAAAAACGAAACCTGATGTTATTTGCTGCATAACTTTATAGAATAAAAAGATAACAAAAGTACTTTACTTGTATATTTTAGGAACATTTTCAATTTTTAAGCCGTTGATTCCTAGCAATAACTCCTAGCCGTTGATTCCTCCTATTTGTAGACAAATATGTGTAAACGTATATTCGCAGATGTATATACAGTGGAATCTCGATCGATCGTTCCCCGAACGATCATTTTCCCGTATGTATCGTTTATTTCTCTCAGTCCCGAATAAATTCCATAGAAAACAAGAAAAAACAGACCGCATGGATCGTTCCTCGATCCATCGTTTTCCTGCAATATTCGTTCAGAATATCGCAGCTTTATATTAATTTATCGGATCGATCGTTTTTTCATAATAACTGAACCTGAAATATAAATGTCTGGATTGAGCTAGAATGACGCTCTAATTAAACACTGAGCAGAACATTTGAGATGCACGGTCCGGTATTTTGTTCTCTCCTGTTTAGCCTGGTTTCGCATTATCGAACCACTCCCATTATTTGTACGCCGTTAGTGTTCCTTAATTATTTAGCCCCTGGAGTATCCTATTTTCGGCAACTCATTCCGAATTCTTCGACTATTAAACATTTCTGTTCCTATCAGCAATGGCTCACTGTCAGCTGACTTGAGCGGTTCCTGCTGCCCTGTGGCTTTTCTGTTGGCCTTGGGAAGGAGGCGTCCTGGTGTTTGGTCAAGGTTGTGAGAAGTTTCTAATTGCTGCAGTTCTACACTGGCCGATGAGGGTTTCACCCGGAAGCAGAACTTCCTGGTGGTCTTATGTCGGACCCCATCTAGTGCAATGGAATGGTTCTAGTTACCAAGGGTTCACGGCTGCCGCTTCTTTATAGTCTCACACAATAACCGATACCGAAAAGAATGCAATTTGCAGCACAGAAAAAATATTGTTAACTTGTGGAGAGAAAACCGCCAAATGACAAACGAAGATTAAGTACTGAATCTTCGTTTGTCATTTGGCGGTTAAAACGAAGATTAAGTACTGAATTTGAATTAAATTTCCTGTATATCTACGTGTATTTCTTATTTTTATTATTATTATCTTGGATTTCAGTACAACTTTGTAATTTTATCTTCAGTTACACTACAGGTATGTATGCATTTATGTATGTGAGTAAATATATTCTAGGGATATCAAACTTTAAGGTATGTTAATATTTTTTGTACGTTCCCGCATCTATCGTTTTCCCGCATCCGTCGTTTAGTTCAGTCGGTCCCTTCGAAAACGATAGATCGAGATTCCACTGTACATGTAGCTGTTAAGTTTACACAACAAAAAATCATAAATAGGACTAAATTTTTATTATGGCTTTTAAATAGTTTATTCATTATAGGAATTAAAAAATTGTTTATAAACTCTGAAAAAAGTATATATGTATGGAACATCTCTATTTATTTGTTCATTTTCAAAAATGCCAAGTAAATGCAGTATGATATTCCAATTCCGTTGAGGATATATTTGTATGTTTTTAGCGTGTATCTCTAGAAAACTATGTACAATTTCAAAACGCGTATAATGTCTTTTTTTGGAGTTATTATCCCTTTTAAAAGAAATTTTAAACTTATGTATAATCGTACAAAATAGTCTATAAAGTATGCAGTGAGTTCATTTCATTTTTCGTTTAAGTTATTTCTCAATTCATTTTCAGCTGCTGTGAGTTGCTATCTATTTATTTTTCTAACAAGTATATCGACTTTTTTTTAAACTTGCTATGCATGTTAAAATACATTTTAGATTTATATGCGATCTTACAGAATAGTCTTTCTAGTATATTGGGAGTTTATTTCATTTTAAAAGATTTCATGAAATCACAACATAAAATACCGATTTTCGTTAAAACATTTCCTTCAGTATTTACAGTTTCAGTGTTTAAGTCTCAGTCCTTCTAAGGAATTTGCTTAAATATAGTTGCATAGTTTTTTCATTTGTTACAGTTTAGTTTTCAATGAAAACCTTTCCCTCATTTTTAAGCTTTCTAAGGTACATTTCCTTGTTTAACTTTCTTAACTTAAGCATTTATTTAGTCTCATGTGCTTGAAGTTAGGTAAAAGTATTTGAGAATTCAAGAAGACTTCGAGAGAAATTATTTTATTTTCTACAGCCAAAATGTTTTTTTTTCGTATTCACTGGGGGTTTGTCCTATGAGACATGATATTTACTATCTAAAAAGATCTTGGACAAACGTACATAGTAGTGCATTAGCTATAGTATATTTTATTCGTTGGGAATATCAGCATATTATGGTATGAATGATTGTCATATGAAAGTAAAAGCATTTCATACAGATATTTGAGCTTTTAGGCTTATTATTCAGGTAATATTAGTTTCTCAAGATAACTCTTAGCATTGGAGAGAAAAATTCCATCCAAAGTATATTTCATGAATACAACCTACATGTATGGAAATCGATGACCAGTAGATAAAATAACAGTGTTGATCGATAAATGTTTATCTGCATAATCAGTTCATTCCATAAAGTTAACCCACAAATATTCTCAATTGAAATGATGTCCAATTAAGATAAATTATTTTGATTTTAGTATGATTTTTATCAACAAAAATATAAGCTCCAAAAGAATAAGCCAATTCTTTGCCTTTACGTCGGAACACAGCTATCAGAGAAGTGTCTATCACAAAACAATATCGCTCTTTAATTGGGTTTAATACCTTTAAGACAATAAGTTGTCCCTCTGACATCTAAAACTTTCGATTTATATTTGGAATGGAATACTGGACCAACGAATTTAAAATATTATTGAATTTCTAGCATATATTGTTGGAGATGCATGCATGTCTTAAAGCATGCATGTCTTAAAAATGAATTACATTAATGAAATTATTTATATTGTACATACAGAACACGTACTATAGTTTATATGTACTCACACAGACAAACACACACATGTATGTGTATATAAATATATATATATATATATATATATATATATATATATATATGTTCACAATATCGTAACCCATATAACCGAACAAAAAATTTATTTGTTAATATTTCAGGTAAGGTAACAAAATTTTGCTAAAAGTTATGATCTTTTGGTGATGTGAATGGTATTACATTAAATTCATTGTTTCCATGTTAAGTCTCAGCCTATTTTTAAGCCAATATGAAAAATAAAAATTTACTTAAACTCTAGTAAAGTCATACTGAACGAACTGTCAGGTCGGAAAAAAGATGTTAAACCTTTACTCGATATTTCAGAACTCCTCTAAGGTACTTCTATTTATGGATTAGCTTTCATACATGTTGACCTCTTGCTCTAATCAATAACTAGACCTTCGGAAGGTGAAGGACAAGTTTTTGTCTCAGAAACTTTGCTGAATAAAAGGGCAATAACTTCAGAAGAGCACCTTTCCACTCCATGAAAGGATTTTACTCCGAGACCGTTTCCCCATTTAAGAAATTGAAGCGCTCCTGTGTCGATATCGAAGCAATATTTTTATATTTTTGTGACTTTTCTTACGTTACGTATCACGTAATGGTTGTTCCGATCATCAAATAAAACGAAGTACCAAAATAAAGAATATTATATGTAATGTACATATTTAAAATGGCATTATTTGAAGTTATATGAACAGATTACAGGAAATTTTGTTTAATGGTTAGAGACTGATAATCTCAGATAAAGTGGATGTTTTAATCTTTGAATAAATTTCTCTATTTATGTTCGTATTGCAGATTTAAAAATAACAATCTTTTAAGTATACATCAAGTTGAATCTGAGATTAATATTATTGTAATAAAAAAAGTAAAAATTAAAAATTTTAAAAAAGTAATAAAATGCTATTAGTTTTTGCACTTTAATTTAAACTATTTATGTAAATAACCATAAAGTGAATATATTATAATTGTATTTGCTGTGTAAAGGTTGTCATTTCCAAAATCGTAGTTTTGAGAAAAACGGGATTGAAAACTAAACATGTTTGTATTTTATTTTACGTATCCCAAATTTTCACTGATAAATAAAAATATTTAGGAGGGGAATTAGACTTAGCTTCCTGTACTCTGCAGTAGTTCTTGATTTTTCAAACATGCCTGGTTTGATAACTCATTTTAGCCCATTTTCGACTTAACATCCCAAATTTTCACTGATGAATAAAAATATTTAGGAGTGGAATTAGACTTAGCTTCCTGTACTCTGCAGTAGCTCTTGATTTTTCAAACATGCCTGGTTTGATAACTCATTTTAGCCCATTTTCGACTTAACATCCCAAATTTTCACTGATGAATAAAAATATTTAGGAGTGGAATTGGACTTATCTTTACCCTGCAGTAGCCCTTGATTTTTCAAACATTCCAGGCATGACAACTCATTTTAGCCCATTTTGGACTTAACAACCTTTACACGGCAAACACAGATAACACAAAAAAACAAAATTTATAGCAATTTAATCTGTGAATAATATTTTTTCTGTGTTTCATCAGAATGGAGTTCAAACATTTCGAAATACACAGAAAGTTTAACTTTTTGACTATAATATGTTTATTAATACAAAAAAAGAAATTATTATTTATACAAATAATATAAAAAAAATGCAAATAATATTATTATTTTAACTATAACAGTATATGATAATAATCAACAGATAAATAAATTAAGGTATATGCCAACTTTCTGAGCACTTTTTGAAAAATATGCAGTACTGATTCATTACATAAATTTTTAGTTCAAATGTGATATAAAATCATAAAAATAAATATAATTTTGGTTGAAATTTAATAACATTTTAAAATAGAGGGAATTTTTTGCAAATTTTTAGTACAATTTAGGTCTTACGACAGAGACCCTACACTCAATTCAACTCAATATATTTTAATTTCCTGTAAACTATACATTATTGTGGCACTTACCTGTATTCAGAAGTAAAAGTTTTATAATTTTTCCAAAAATCCCTCAAATGTACAAAAAAAGTGAAAAAACACTGATTTTTTATAAAATATATCTTCAAATACAGGTACCTGCAGAATGATTAAATTAACACATATAGCTTAGCTTCCAGATAAAAACATAGTTAGTGATATTTAACACACTATTCCAAAATTTCATTGAAATGTATTGAAAAATTTTAGACTGTTTAGTTTTCTAGTTTACAAAAGTAACTGAAAAATTAGTTTTCTAGAAAATGCATTTAAAGACGCTACTTCAGTTCTTTTAATATAGATTTCGGTTTATTAAATTGACCTTAAGTTCTCATCCAATCATCGTACGAATAAAAGTAAAGTAGTTTTATAATTACAAAAGACTAGCTGAATACCCGTGCTTTGCTACGGAGTACATTCAAATTAAATAGAACGGTCAATGTCTGAAATTAATGCCAAAAATAAATAAATAAATATATTTATACAAAAATGGTAACGGATATTTTTATAGACAAAATAATAATGTAAAAAAAATATTCAAATTAAATACAACGGTCAATGTATGGAATTAATTTGTATGTTTAATATCCATAAAACATACTAATTTGAATTAAATTCTTAAACAACTTCCATCTCTATTCTGTACGTCAGAGTTAAACTATTATAAGTGCAAAATTCCAGATTTTCAGGGCAGCGTTTTGATGGTTTACCTCTCATAAGGACTTACATATGCGATAGTTTATAAGTCCATATTTAATCCACCATCTTATTTTGCATATATGACAGCTTTCCTCAAAGAAGCTACATCCAAAAGGAGTCACTTACATAAAAATATCGAAAATGAAGAAAATTTATTTATGATAGTTTACCTCGGACGTACAGAATTTGTCTTGTGGTTAAATTTGATCTTTTACCGTATTTTAATATTTTTTAAAAGTTTATTTCGTTTTTATGCACGTGATGCAAAATTAATTTGCAGTATCACAAAAAGGAAATAAACCACGTGATCAGCATTTATTAAATTAAATTCTAAAAATTAATCTTTAAAAATTCACCAAAAATCAGAAAATGGAGGTAAAGATTCAAAAAAGATTTTATTTTAAAGGAACTTTTATGATCTTTCTCTTGATATAAATGTTATAACCATCAGATTATTATTTTAAATGCAAACTTTAAAGAATGTTACAAAAACAGCTTAAAAATTTAATTTAAAAAAATCTAAGAAGAATTTTTCAAAAATCATTCTTCCCTACACTAAAAGAAAAATCGCCACGCAAAATTTCAACCCTTTAGGTCCAGTGGTTTGGTCTGTGCGTCCGTCAGTTACGGAACTGTTTTATATACAACAGAACCCCGATTTCACGTTGTCCGTTTCGTACGTTTCGTTCTGCTTCCTGCGTCATTTTCTGCTGGTCCGTGAAAGTTGCCTATACCGATAATGTTAAACTATCCCAATATGAAACCAAGAAGCAAATTTGCAAAAAAATTTGAGTATTGTACGTGCTGTAGTTGAAATTGTATCTAAAAGCAAAAAACAAGTAAAGATTTCACATTTTTTCCAATAGTTCACTCGGTAAGTGTCAGTTTTTAAATAATATGCTTATTTTTTTTCACCCCGACTTTACGTTTTCCCGTTTCGTACGTTTTTTTACCGCTGGTCCTAAGAAAAATGCAAAATTGGGGTTTCACTGTACATACAGGGTGTCCCAAAAGGTCGTTTACAAACTTAACATGCTGGTCTGTCATATCATGATGAACAAGATTTACATAGGAACTTGTGTCCGAAAATTCAAACTGCGACCGCTAGAGGGCGATAATTGCACGAAAACGGGAGAGTGGGAAAAGCCCTCTAGCGGTCGCAGTTTGAATTTTCGGACACAAGTTCCTATGTAAATCTTGTTCATCATGATATGACAGACCAGCATGTTAAGTTTGTAAACGACCTTTTGGGACACCCTGTAGATTGGCCTTTGAAATAGAACGATAAAAAAAATTTCGAAATTTGATCCCAAAACATCCATTTCAACGTAGGTAATAAATAAATCTTAATAATAAACATAAACAATTTTCTCAATTTTTTTAATTTAAAACCATGAATTTCACAACAGAACCGAAATATCATGTAAGGATTTTTAGCGATTGATATAGATTGGCTTGGAGGTGTCATGAAACAATACAAATGTGAAGAAATTTAGAGGACTGTCTAACATTTCTTCATTTAGACCTCCTATTAGTTATTTGAGGAGAAAGCAAACACGATGGGAAGGAGAGAGTGTTCCAGAGGGGTTGTTATGGTAATAGTCAAACAAATAAAGTAATACTGATAACGGCCTTACACACCCAGTCGATTCCAGAATGTCTGAAACGAGTAATTAAGAGAAATATAGAAAACAAAAGGCCTAGACTTATTCTCACACTCCAGCTGTTTCTATTGGAGAAAAAAGGTTATATGATGCTGAAAAGCGGCTGTTATTTACGGATCAGGACTAAATTACACGATTTTGTTAAGTTATACTTGCGCCTATAAAATGGTATTTACTCTCAAAATATCTATATATTTTTTGCAATAAATAAAAGCCTTATGTTTTATCTTTCTAATTCTGTTTAAATTTATAAATCGGATGAATTTTAGTACAAAAAGAGTTATTTTTAAAGTAAGAAATGTGTTATAAATTTATTTTTCGCATTTTGTCAAAATTAATTTTTTAATCGTTTCTCTTGACGCAAAACTTCCTAAAACAAACTGTTACGCTTAAAATGCCTTAAAATTTTGCATATTTTATCTATAAATGTTTATAAAAGTAATAGACTATGCTTATGATTGCAGATTCATTAGTTTTTTTGTTTAGATAGGTATGAACTTCAAGTAGCAATGAATTTTAAGGGATTTTTCTGTACATCAGTACTTTAACTGCTACAGACTTTAAGATAAACAGAGTGGGGCATAACGAGTATAATCCAAGAGTAGATTTATTTCCATTCCAACGAGAATACAACTATACAATACATGACAAAGCGATTTGACATCAGTATATCTATGAACATAGGGAGTTCCGAGCCATCAAGTAACGCTCCCAAATAGAAATACGGGGGCGATCAGGGCATATGCATAGATGTGACATATCCATAACTTCCTTCAGATTACATAAGAGGCAAAGAGGGTAAGGAACAACTTTGATGCGACGTAGGTGCTGACGAAGGTAATCATGGCCGAATATAAGATGAAACATTGCAAACAGATTTTTTTCTGGGCCATTCAGGCACTTCAGGAATCTGTCTGAACCGAGATTTACTACTGTTATAATCCAAGAGTATATCACAAGAATTATAATCTTGAGAATACTTCATTCCCTAGAGAAAGTTATTATCTTCATTATCCAATCAAATGGTAATATATTTGTTGGTTTTATAGTTATTATATTTTGCGGAAATGTCAAAATTTCACCAAGTTTTCCAGTTTTCCCGCCTGAAAAAATTATTTTACTGCAACAACAAAACATTTTATAAATTTTCCCAAATTTTTACTTACATGTCTTTACAAAAAAACTAGATAAAAAATTTCAGGAGTCTCTTCTAACAAAACTATAGCGGGTTATTAACGTAGGATTACTTATCATTGCATACCTTTTATGTATATATATAAGGTAAGTGTCAAAAATATCGCCTACTCTAACTTTTTTCAACATTTCATCCACATTTTAGTTTCTGATTAGGCTGGAAACTCAAAGAACATCCCTAAGAACTACACTGATGTAAGAAATTAAGAGAATTTGCAGACTTGGTCGATTATCTCTAGAACTACTGTACCGATTTTAATGAAATTTGATATGTACATACATTGATACAATACAAAACAAATAACCATTCAATAATTGTAATACACACGTATGATCGTGCGTAACACTCGTTGGAGTCGGAAGGTGTGAAACAGCGGTTGCAGAATAAACAAAAAATGGGTTAATAGATGGGTTAATAGGGGGTATGGTCCCCTCTTACAGATATACAGGTCTCGCAGCGTGACTTCATACGTGAAATAAAGCAGTTTATCATTTCCTGTGGTAATTGGTCCCACTCGTTCAGCAACGCTGTTTTCATTCCCTGGATGGTTCTCAGAGGGGGGTTGCGAGTTGCAATTGCCCTCCCCAGAGCGTCCCAGACATGCTCTATAGGGCTAAGGTCTGGAGATCTGGCTGGCCATTCCATCCGGTGAATATTCTCACTCTCTAGAAATTCGTCGACCAGATGAGCTCTATGTGGCCTCGCGTTATCGTCTATTAAAATGAACTCAGGGCCAACTTCACCCCTGAAAAGGCGAACATAGGGCTCCAAGACCTCATACCTATACCTCACATCCGTCACAGTGCCTCTTTCAAAGACATGGAGAGGTGTGCGGCCATCCAACATGATGCCTGTTAGACTGGGTTAGACTGGGTTAGTCTGTTAGACTGGGATACAGACTGGGTTTGGCGCGCTGCCAAAATTATAACTCGCGAGGCACGGACGGACGGTTTTAGCGTCTGAAATTTTGCTTTCAGGAGGACCGTTATGGAGGAACGTAATTCTACGTTAAAAAGAAAAAAAATTCAAAAAATCACCTCCAAAGTTGTACGGATACCTTAAGGAGGACTCCTTAAATAAGTTCATGACGTGCCTTTAACACACCTGTCAGGAAATCTTTTAGTCTCTAGTAAAGCATTCGCATTTTAGGGAGATGGGAAAAAATACGTTAAAATTAAAAAAGTTATTATAGAATCAATTGACGTTTTTTGGATAAATATATGAGTCTGATGTCAACGGCATGACATGGTAGTTCAGGGGACATCAAACTGATACGAATTCCCTTTATGGTGTATTTTATTCGCTCAGAAACATACTGCTATTTTTAATTTCAAAAATATTGTTACGAATTTTGTAAATATTGCCTTTTGTTTCGTTAAAATTGCTTCAATGGAAGAGCTCCTGTAGCTATGAATTTAACATGGGAGTCTATGGGAATCTCGCAAATTTAAGAGTTATCGCCAAATTGGCGATGGATTTTGTGACATATTTTGGTCGCCAGATTTGGCGATATTTCACCAAATTTTGTGATATTTCGCCAACTTGACGACTAAACCTTTCTGGAAGCTTCTAGAAATGACTAGCTGTGACTGACCTATAGAGGGCGCTTTGGAAATTTATAAATATACTTGACTTTGGTATTGCATGTATTGTATTGAAAATTATGGTATCCTGAATTGTGTTTTTAGAATTTTCTGCTATATAAAAGACAGTTGTTACGTCTTTTATGTTTGAATTTGTGTATACGGATGAAGAATTTACAAAATAATAAATTTATTTTGTGTGAACTTTCTGGAGACATTTTATTCAATCCTAACGAACCCAAGAAAACGGAACAATATACAATACTGTTTTGTCAAAGAAAGGGTTATCAAAAATGAAAATAACATTTAATTCTATAATTAAAAAAAAAGTTATGAAAATTTCTCTCCATTTTTCAAATAAAATAGTTTAAATTTTTATGATAGATATTTAGCATAATAAAACAGACTTAATTTTATCCTGATTCAAGTTGTAAATCGCTCGGTAGAATTGTATCACATAGTATTAAATAAGCTGCACTTAACATAGCAGACAAATAGGATAATATAAGTAAAAATTCTGATATATATAAAAAAAAATTATATTAGCATATCTTTATCAAGTAACATTAGACTTGTCTCTGAAAAGTTTCCTTAATATAATTATAAAGTTGCATAATCTCTATGGACAATAAACTTTTATACAAAATTTCACCCCTTTTTTTTCCATATCCTAAATTAAATTAAATTCAGTAGCAAAAGACAGTTCACCTTATAAGAACTGTAAACTGTCCAAATTATTTTACTGCCTGCAAATTGCCTTTCTCGTTATACATTTAGGGCGAAGACATAATTTATTCTTTAAACAAATCCCAGGAAGATTAAACTCTGAAGGTATCCCCTGTGTACTCACAGGAAATATTTGAATAAATTCCCTCGAGTTAACTCTACAGTCATCTCATTTACCGCAGGAATGCCAATATATCTCACATCCTTAAAATTTCATTCTGGAAATACCCGTGTAAAAGAATGCGGATAAAGGTTTACTCACACTACTTTGAACATTCCGAGCACGGCTGTAATGCATAATATTTTGAAGACAATTTGGATTTTTCTCGGGTTCTGAGCAAAATATCTCCAGAAATGCCTCCCTATCCCTGAGATATTTCGCATTGTTTATCTGGGGGTTGGATTTATTTGCAGGTTATTGAAATACCGGGTATTTTTTTTAAATAGGAAAATTGGAAAGACATATTTCAAGAAGGAATTCTCCTTATATTTAAATTTTGGAAGATATAAAAAAAAATCAGCTAATATTTGAGTTTAGTATTCGGTGATGTTAATGCATAAATATACATAAAATTATGTAAAGAAATTCTTTTAAACTTTTTCAAAAGACCTGTAAATGCTTTTAAGCTTAAAAATAAGGATAATACGGTTGCTTTATTTTATAAATGGGGGAAAGCATGACGCATTAAAATGGTATATCAATACATTAATGTATAATTTACTCTATCTCTCTTTTATGCACATACACTCTCACGTTCTCTTACACAAATAAACTGCGTATAATGCATAAACTGTGTAATAATATTTTACAATCTCAAATAGTAGTCCCTTAGTGACTGATTCAGTCATGTATATAAGTAATGAACAAAGTTACTTTAAATTACAACAAGAATATTTTGCCATTTCAATCCATAGACTAATCCAGAAGTATTAACTTTAAGGTACATCCATAAAAGAAGGAGTTAATTAATGTTGATATCAGTGCACAATAATCAGGTCTATTTCAATTAGCTTCTAAACAAAAAACAAGCATATTAGGTAAAGAAAGAATCTTCTTTACCAATGAATTTCTTTACTTAATGTGCTTGTTTTTGGGATGTTAGTTCACCTAAGATTTTGGTGTGTTGATTCACTCACGGTGAATTTATTTTTGGGGATAAACTATCCTAATGCTCTAATGCTCGTCTACAACATACATACGGTTATAACGCGAGCAAATCTTGTGAAATGTTGTATATATGCTTTGTTGTTAATGGCTGCCTGGGCACTTAACTACACTATCTACCAGTAAGTATTTGGGCACCCATGCAAATGACGATATCAGCGGTCCTAATATACGTCATGCACTCCAACGTTAAATATCGTGTAGGAAACAACATTCGCATTAGTTGCATGTAAAATGCCACGAAGTGCAGAATTATCTGATTTCTAGAAAGGTGTAATCGTCGGGTATCACAAAAATGGTTGATCCTTAAGTGACATATCTAGCGTGCTGAATTATCCAAAATAGACAGTGGCCTATGTGGTTCACAAGTGGAAAGTGAAAGGAGATTGCCGGAATGTGCCCCGAGATGGCAGACCCACGAAACTGGGAGATAGAGATCAACGAGTGCTGTCCAGAGAAATTCGGAAGAACCGCACCCAACCGATAGCCCACATACTCCAGGAGTTTCAACAGGGATCCGGGAGAATTGTTTCGACAAATACCATTCGTAAGGAAGCACATCTGCTATGTTTTAATGGTCGTGCTGCCGTCCATAATCCTTTGATCACAAATTCCAACGGTATTGCTCGGTTAATGTGGTGCAAAGCATGACGAAAGTGGACCATAGATCAGTGGAAACGGGTTCTCTGGAGCGACGAATCAGGGTTCACCCTCTAAGTTCGGATGGCAGGGTCAGAGTCTGGGTCTGACGTCTGCCTGGAGAACGACTCTTGCCAGAATACATTGTGCCCAGAGTAAAGTTCGGTGGAGGTGGATTATGGTCGGGGGGTGTTTCTCCTGGTAAAGACTGGGACCCTTCGTCCCAATTCATGATAAGCTCAACGCCGACGTCTACTGCACTTTTTGGATGACAGTGTGCTTCCTATTTTGTGGCAGTTTTACAGGTTGGACCCATGTTACTTTTGGACGACAAGCTGTCATGTTGCGTAGTCCACCGTTGAATTATGGACCTCGCAACACCTATGGTGACAATGGGGTTAACTGAATGGACTGGCCTGCCCAGAGCCCAAACCTGAACTGTATCGAGAACCTCTCTCACGAGTGGGATCGCCGAATTAAGGAGTGGAATAACTATCCAAAATCGGTGAAGGAACTTACATGTCTTCTCCAAGCCGAGTGGCAGAAAATACCATTAGCCGTCATACAAGGACTTGTGAAAAGCATGCCCCGGAGGGTTGAGGTTGTAATTTCCTCTCGTGGAGACTCTACTAACTAATGAATATGAATAAATTTTGTTTTTCTTTTCTATCACATGTGTCCAAATACTTATTGGTAGATAGTGTATAACCGCTATTTAACTCTATGCTGTTTAAATTTTGTATTACTGTCGATGTATGTTTAACTTGGTAATGAATATATATGATATGATATGTACCAGTAGAATTAAAGCGACTAGTATTGCATTGGGTATTGCACGAAAGATAAAAGCACTGAAACAGGTTAGGATTTTCGTTAAAAGCCTTTTCAACAACCCGTTTACATCGTTCTGTACATATTTATATGATCTTGGTCTGAGACAGTACATGCATAGATTTTTAACTATCACAATAGGCTGCTAGATTCTCAATTCGGAAAAAGGCCACCTCAGAAAAAGAAAGCCAAATGACTAACTTATTGAATAATCTAGTATTCTAAACAATTAGTATGAACCTAACGAAACTTAAAAAAGAGGGGAACAAATTAGATAAAAACTAAATGATTAAAATAAAGATGGAAAGCGTATCTAAAATGTTAAGTATTTTAAATGTGAAGAATTTGAAAGTTCAAAAATCTGTATAAAATATATATTTTTTGCAAATGTTTGCCTGCATTGAGAGTTCCTCAAATTTTTTATTAAGTTCAAATTAAAATGATTTGTAAAGGTTAAACTGATATTCTCCCTTTAGCAACGCTGTTTGGAACTTCAACGGGATCATCTTCGACTTTATGACATAATCAATCAAAATATAACGTGATTTACTACATTAACTATACTCTGTCTGAACACATGCCCTCTACTTTCATCATTATCAACATTATGTGCAATTAGGAGCACTTATTTTTAATCTGAGGAAAAGTAGGAGAAAATCATGTACTGTCAATGGTCGTTAAGTCCATCATTAACAAAGCAGAATGAAGATTGAATGTATTATCGTATAAATTGATTCTTAATATTATAAATCATATCAAAAAATTATATACATATTCTCTACAGAATTATTCTCAAGAGAATTATATTTATATTCTCTTGGTTTGAGACAGTACATGCATACATGTTTAACCTTTAATATAGGCTTCTAGATTCTCGGTTCGGCACCACCCTTGAAAATTAAATCCAAATGACTAACTTATTGAAAAATCTTCGGTTCTAAACAATCAAAACTTTACTAAACTAACATATTTTAAATAAATTTTAGAAATAAAAACAAAAAGTAAATAAAACTTTACGATCATGGCTAATTTTAAAAGGAAGTAGTATAGGATTTCGGATATGGATAAGATGTAAAAGAGCAGCTGCTTAATTTATGTATAATATTTATGAAACATTTATGTAAAATTTATATAAAATTAAATTCTGCATTAAAAACTAATATTCAAGGCCGGAGAAGCACTTTGGGTGATAAAGCAATTAAAAATAGAAACGTTTTAGATTATACTTCTTTTATTTTCTTAACATTTTAACAGAACTATATACTACTGCTATAAATATACCATTAAAAATATTGCTTCCCACACCAGAGAAAACTAGTTCAACATTTTTGGAAAAAGGTGCATCTCGAATGTGATACTTATGGGATTATCTATGTGTTAAGCTTTTATAACTTAAGAACACAGTCCCTTTCTGTAACCTAAAAGTGACTTTTACGTTTACTTTTCAAACAATAGCTTTGTGGAGGGAGGCATTGTGTAGATTTGGGGTTTATGCATTTCAAATTTATAATATTTTTTAGCAATGTTAACATTTTAAGCATTTAATTCCGGTAAGAAACTGCACTTGCTAGCAGGCACAAAACTGTCCATGACTTCGATTCCAAATCGAATACAAAGAATTGTATGTGTATGTTGCAAATGTATAAATAAAATAACCTATATAATAAAATAGAAGCATATAAGTGATATAAATGAATGCAAATTATATAAAAATGTTAGCCTCAAAATGAAAATGAAAATGTAAACATCGATAAAAATTTGAAGGCTTTGTTTGAATAATAGGCCAACTCGAGTTTTGTTCATTTTGAGATACAGAGTCTAATGAGTGCTGAGAAATGACTTCTGAAGTCTTATTTGTAATGCCCTCTGTTGGCAGCAGAAATAAGCTGGAGGTGTACCAGTTTTAAAATAAATAGAAATGACTTGTATGGACATGAAAGTGAAGCTAACTCCATTTGTTTTAAAGTGGAGTTGGCCCACTATTCAAATTAGGCTTTCATATATCTTTTGAATGAGTTTAGATGTTTCATGTTTATTCAGGAAATATCGCTATGTAAGTAATTATCTTTCTAATCGAAGACCCCTGAAACAAGTTATTAGATAATCTATGAAAAACAAACGAGTATTTTCTACAATTTGTACATGATTGTAGAAAATACTCGTAATGATGATTATGAATATGATTGAATGATGAAATATGATTGCAAAATTTACCAGAGACGCTCAGAATATCTGTATTATCTATATCTCAAAGGTAGATCTGTATCGATTTAGTTTTCTCTTTTCAAAAAGGTCATGGAATTTCAAAAAGGTCATGGTGAAGGTTCCGTTAGCAAGGAATATATGATACTGACAAAATGTAACTGCTGTAAAAATCATCAGACTGCTATCCACAGTAGAACCTGAAAGAAAGTATCAGAAACATCGATACAAGTGTTGTTTTTCAAAATCCCCAGCCGTTTCCTCTTGGCTCCTTACACACTCCTGTCACGTAATTCCTCGGACGTCAATGTGATGGAAGACACTTTAACTCTAGTAACGTACAACACAATGCAAGTGAAATGTTAAGCCTCCGTAATGACGTTTATCAGAATGTAGTAATCGCTTATGAGATAAAGATAGAGAATACTTATGAAGCAAATACTAAAAAATGAAGTTCTATCATTTTGGAAAAAAATAAACTTCGTATTAGTGTTGCAAGTGGTTAAATTAAATACAATAAAAACAACTTTAGAAATATTTGAAAAGTAAAAAAATCTTTTATGGGACAATATAAAACACCTGTGCTCCGTTTATATTCTTTTTCTCATTTATTATTATTTTTCTCTTTAAAATACTACAGTCTAGACGAGAACTGGCGCTTTTTTTTGTGAAACCTTATCCCCTTATCTACTAGAAAATGACAATTTTAATAATGCACCATCTTATCTGCTTTTGAAGAAATTTCTGTAAACGTTGCATTATTTTCCTAAGCTGGGCCAGTCATCGACGTTTATTCGGCATTTTGATTTCAGCAAAAAAATCCTTGCTGTCATAATATTGCAGACATCAAAAACCATTTATTGTCATAAGGGATCCACAAGACACTTCTCCTAATATAACTAGATTTCTCCTTTAAAATATACTAATGAAAAATAACGAACTCGAGGAATGCTTATTTGGACAGAATTTTTAAGGATTAGACCACACGCAGTTCAGAGTTTGATACACTAAGATGTTTCCAGTGCTTAAAAATAGTCGCCATTTATGCATTTTATTAGTGTTTTAAAAATTACATTCGAATAAATTATACCTCGACTAAAAATATCAACATTTTTACTTAATTTTGATGTATTATAATGATTGCGATTTCTAATTCTGCCGTAATTCTACCTGGACACACTACTCAAATGCACAGCATTCTGGATGTTATATATTGCAGATATGCAATGTATATGTATTGCAGACAAGCGATGTGTATTGCAGACAGGCAAAGCGTTTGTTAACAATCATAGTTAACCCCATAAAGTATGATTAAGGGGATGGTGGACTTTCAAATTTCCAAAAATCGAACAAAAATTGGAATTTTTTTGGGGGGTGTATTAATATTTCAAAAATATGTAAATAATGGAATAAAGTGTATTAAAATATGTAATGAAAAGTAAAATGAAAACTTGGTGGCTTTAGAAAAGTAAATATTAAAGGTAGGAGAAAAATCTATTAAATGGCTTTTTATAAAAATGTGTAATTTCCAGATTTGCAAGTCTTTGAAATGCTGCTTGTGTCACAATTTTTGACGAAATTTTTAAAATTTATAATATAGACTCTTCTTAAAATAAAGTTATGTATCCATTTCAGGTTTTGAAATCATTAATATTATCAAAGTTTAACTTATATGTAGAAAAGTACAAAAAAATCACGAAAATTCAGAGTACAAGCATACAAATATTTCCTAAAAATAAATTATTCAACGAAAGCACAAATAATACATAACACTGTATAAGCGAAATGTATAAGCAATATAAATGCGAAATTAAGGGGGATATTGAAAAATTGGATCGCAAGCAGCATTTAAAAAAATAATAAAAATTTCAATTTTTAAAATATAATGTTTTTTTAATATTTATAAAATTTTATGAGGTGTTTGATATAGTTATACTTTAATGAATATATATGTAAAATTTCATATCTCTGGGATAAAAATTTTAAAAACTGCTTTGTAATGTCCACAATCCCCTTCACAACGGAATCGTTTTAAAATACTTATTTTTTCCCTCCTGTAAGATAAAATTATTTATCCTATTTTTTTACCGATTTTTAATATAATTTTAATGGAAACTTACCAATTTCTCAATAAAAAGATGCGATGAAAAGTGTATTTATTTATTTGGACATTTTTTTTACAAACTACTTTGTAAATACAAACAATTTTATTATTATTCACTTCGTTTATGCCTTTTATGGCTGTCTTTTAATTGGGTCCATAATAAACTTCTTACGTATGTTATAGAAAAAATATACGTTTCATTAAACTTTGTGAATTAATATTTCATGTATTATTTTCAGTTAAACACATGTCTGTTACAAAATTATAAATATCCCAAATAATAGAGGCCTATAAATGAAGAAATAAACCACGTTTTGTTGGAACTACAAATTCGTGAAAAGCAGGTTCTTAATGTAATGATATGCGTATAATGTTAAAAATGTCACAAATTTTATCAATCTCTGAATGTTTATCATTTTTGATTTCATGGACTCAGGATCAACGTTTACAGAGAAGTGTTAAAGCAGTCGAGAAAAACATGCGAAATTCTACGGCATTTTTTTTTTTATGTTAAACACTATACTGACAGTTTTAAGTTATTTTGAAATGTTTTGACAAGTAGAACTTGTTCCGTTTCAAATGCGATTCCCTCTTCATCTCTGTCATTTTTTTTGACAGTTTCTTTCATTATTTCTGACATTGTCAGCATTCTTACTATTGAAGGAAAGTTTTACTACGAAGATAAAAGTTTCGTTATATTCATTGTTTAGAAAATACAATTTTTTTCGTAGAAACTGAATTTAATTTATAAATTTCTTTTTACTGCTTTGTCACTATTTTTATACTTATTATATTCCATGTCATATACTATGTAATGAATTTTTTACGTGTCTCTATTCATGATACATTTACAGTAGAGCATGAATAATCAAGAAATATTGTTATACATTTATTAATTAGGAAAAACGATAGTGAAAATTAAATTATATAACTGCTCATATTACGTAACATTGATGTAAAACATGATACATGTACAATAAAGCATGCTTAGTCAAGAAATATCGTTATACATTTATTAATAGGAAAAAATTAACGATGTTGAAAACTGCACGTATATAAAATTATATAACTGCTCATATTACCTATCAATGATGTAAAAGATGATACATGAACAATAAGGCATACTTAGCCAAGAAATGTCATTATGCATTTTTGATGAGTATATAATTATAAAAAATAAACGATGTTAAAAACTGCAAGCAAATTAAATTACATAAATCCTTATATTGTGCAGAAGTGAAAAGATTCAAAGAAATATTAGCAGAAATACTGCATTTTTTTCCGTTTATAAGCACTAGTCGCCAAGATCCAATCTTTACTGTCGTATTTCTATTTATCTGGTTGCCTAAATATTAAGAATGAATTTTTTGTCTGCAATTTATACAGGTCAAACGGTTTACCATAACATAAAATTGTAAAGATACTATATCCCTGAAATGAACAGAATCAAATTTTATAAAGTTTCATTAATATAATATTGTTGTTATGAATGTTCATGCCCCCTGGCAGGAAATGTATTTTGGACCAGGTCTATATAGAATTGTCGGCTGAGGCGTGCTCCCCGGTTTTTAATGACACCTCAAGGGTCAGAGTCCGATTTAGCCAGCTGCCACCTCAATTTTTACTGAGCACCCCTAGGAGGGACACTTTGGGGTATCGTACATTCCCCACCCACTAACATCAAAGGAAAACTTTCCGGTCTACGGATATAAAGTTCCCATATCCGGCCGAGACACGAAGGTATTTATTGGCGCTGGTCTGGATATAATGAGTACCCTCAGTACCACAAGCCAAGATGCTACCGTTAGGCTACATTTTGCCCTCATTAAAATCATGCCACTGGAGACAAAATTTACAGGTATTAAAGACTGTTGTTTGATTAGTTACAGTTCAATGTTTTTAAGGCATGCAAAACTTCATCTGTGTCATCTGTAGATCAGCCTCTTGACTAAAATAAAATTTAAATATTACCAGATTGGGCACGAAATCAGCTGAAATGTGATAAGGAAAAGGGAGCATTGTCCAATCTGAACTGTGGTCATTTTCATTCTTATTCCAACATTTTTCTTTATTGTATTAATCAGAGAAAAACTGGAGTCATCTAAAATTTCGTTAATATAATCTACTACACTGAAGTGCCACTGAATTAGGGATACCTACCTAGTAACGAGTTGGGCCTCCTCTGGCCTTGATAACGGCTGCCACACGACGGGGCATAGATTCAACAAGTTTCTGGAAACGTTCCACGGGAATGGCTTGCCAAATATTGGCTAAAGCTGTCCATAATTCAGTAAGGTTCTTTGGTGCTGTGTGATGGCCTTTCACGCCTTGTTCCAAAATATCCCAAAGATGCTCAATAGGATTTAAGTCTGGGCTTCTAGGTGGCCAATTCATGACAGAGAAGTCAGAAGAATGCTTCAATCCAGTTTCTGAACAATCCAGTCTCTGTGCTCTCTTGCCCAGGCAAGACGTGCAGTCCGATGGCGAGTATAGAGCAATGGTACTGTCGTAGGTCGACGGCTCCCGAAACCCATACGGTGAAGCGAGCGTTGCACAGTCCGTTTACTGACTGTACGACTGGCACCGTCATTAAACTGGGTGGTAATTTGAGCTAATGTTTGGCTTCGCTGGCTACGTACAATACGTCTGAGCCGTCTCTCACCAAGCACTGTCAAGGCTAATTGCCCTTTGCAGTTTGCCCGATCGCTAGTTTTTTCCCACCATCCATGTATTCTTGGTATACTCTTGACACTGTCGACCTTGAAAATCCTAGCTGTCTGACGATTTCGGAAATTGAATGGCCCATGCGTCGCGCACCTACGATTTGTCCGCGACCGTCCGTCCGTACCTCGCGAGTTATAAATTTGGCAGCGCGCCAAACCCAGTCTGTATCGCTTACACAAGCAATAAACAGATAATCAGAAAAGTACCAAAATGCGTCAAAATTTTGAAATACATATATGTATATATATACATACTTACATATATATATATAACACATACATACATATGCAACGATAAGTAATCCTATGTTAATAACCCGTGGTAGTTTTATTAGAAGAGACTACCTGAATTTTATTTTCGAATAGTTTGTGACGAATATTTTTTATTGATTTTTGAAGGTAAATATTTAAATGTTTAATAAAATTATTTTATAAAAGTTATAATTTATTCAACGTAATATGGACAAATTTCATTTTTCCTCTTTCATAATTCCCCGTTCTTTATGATTTTTCATCTTTCACTTATAAGATGCTAGTTCTATAATTTTATCACGACTGAAATTTCAGTCAAAGAATGTATCAGCGATATTATTGAAAACTTTTCCGAACAAATTAGAAAATATCACAGTTAAACATCACTTTGTTAATTTGAGAAAAAAAACTTTACTTCCAACCGTATCTAATTCATTGCATACAAAGGTGGTTTAATTTTTCTTTTCGCTAACCAATGTGTATTCTACTGCTGGAAATAAATTCGCTCTGCATGATTTTAATCCCGCAAAATCTGGTTTTCATTTTTAGCACGTAACATAATACGCAGTTGCTGTTAGAAATTTCTCTTTTAACTTTTTTATTTGATTAGAACCCCAGTATGAATAAAGAGATGGCGAAAATTAGTTCGCATTGTTTTAATTCGGTTTTATATAAGGTCTTTCAATTGCTGCTTTAATTGCTGTTTTAATTGCTTTTCATTTTAAATTTTTCGAAAGGCAAGAAAATTCAAAACTTCGTCACCTTTAATTTTATACCTTTTTTTTACTTTTTACGTATGCATTGGAATTATAGTCATCTACGTGCTAAATATATCTTCTTTAATATAACCTGAGTACTTTTGATTGAATTACAATCACTATTCTTCCATTATATCGCTTTTCTGTAACATTAAAGAGAATATTCGAAACACATTATTTAGTCTTCTTACAAACCCTCTCACATACAAAATCTCGTAGAGATTATTTCGAAAATAAAATATTTCATCAAACTTTTCTCTGAAGATTTCGTCAAACAAATCCGATGAAAGGTTAATTATAATAGCTTTGGTTAGCGATGATGTGTCGGGTGTAATTAGTCTAATTATTAGGCTAATTACATTTAGCGTCTGCTATAATTAGAATTATTCACTCCTTGTACAAACTTATTTCTAATTACATAGCCCCTAATACTTGAATAAACTAAGATCTTATGACACATTACATTCTGATATAAATTTAATACAAGGTATTAAATACTATCTACCGTCTTTTCATGAAGTGAGAAACATGTGTTATCTTAAGTTACACGTATTCTTTCATGCGCTATATTATCAAGGTACAGTAGTTCCTTTAAGATACACCTTAGGGAATCAGGCAAGAGAGTTTCAACTGGAAATTGTTCTTTTTTTGCATAAGTCATGTTCCACAATAGTGATTACCTATGGAAAATTTCTGCAGTTTTGGATAAAATCCAGTGATTTCAATATTGGGTCCTGACAGGTATACAAAATTGAACGTAAAGTCCAAATATTGATCAAGATGTTCATCACATCTGGATAGTGTAGTTAACAGAATATTGGACAGATTTAATTGATGCTCCAGCAAAAGGCATTTTAATGTTCAAAAACATATTATTCCAGAGATTTGTGCTTAATATAACGACCGTAGTCGACCCGGTGATAAGAACGTTTATACGCCTCATAAAAACAACCAGACATTTCGAATAAATATATTCCATAATGGCAGAATCAAATTCACTTGGTCCTTTATGGCAAATATTAAAACTATGACTGATCAACAATATATTTCTAAAGTTTTTTATTGCTCACTAGAAATATAAAAAAAATCGGTCTTGGAATGGAACCCAGAACATTCTGATTTTCGAACACATAAATATACACCTATATTTGAACTTGAATGCCAAGAAAGTCACTGTATAAGACCTGTAAATTTCAAAGCTTTTTCACATTCCTTGAATTACCCACATATACATTTTAGACTTTTTCGAAGAACGAGATAAAAATGTGTTTATTTTTTAAGCCGTGAAAATCTACCACTATGAATTTATGAAATTTGCAAGGGTATCGAATTAGTGTTTAAACTGAATGATACTTGACGTAAAGTACTGGATAATGGAAAAAAGGTGGTCTACAAATAGTACCACATTTAGAGGTTCCGTTTATAAGAAACTGGATGAAAATTTAAGAAAAAATATCTAATTTTTGTAACACGGGAAGAAAAGGTATGCTGTAAGGCAATAGCCAAATTTAAAGACAACAGCTATTAAATATTGTGGAACTCGAACGTATCCCTCTTTCTATTGTCTCTTATCATATCGTATATCCGTAGACCAAAGTGATGTGGAAGCATGGAAAGCCAAAACATCTATTTTCATTAGCACAAACATTACAGACTAGTCAGTCTTTTCTGAAAAATATGTATATATTTTTATTCTTGAATTAAATAGTACTATAAAATTATCAGGTTTTAAAATATTCTTAAAATTAGATAAGAATTAGAAATATTTCTTTGTATTTTGAAAGAAAACCATAATGAAACAAACATTCATTGAGTGTTTGGGGTTTATAAATAAAGTCTTTTTGTTTATCTGTGCATCTTGGACATAAATGAGATCAAGTCAAATATTTAAGATATGGCTGTGAAGGAAAGTATTAAAGAAAGAAAAATATTTTCACTGATAGAATACCAGTCTCACGCTTTAGAGACGCAGGATAGAGTCTTTATTCCGGCATAGGGTCGTTTCGAGATTGCGAAAGAAGATTGTAATTCGTTATAATGTTAATTATTAATTCAGATATTTTGCCTTTTAAAGCGATTTTCTGGAGTAATTTCCAAGTATAGTATATTCTCCTTTTCCAACTAAACTGACTAATTTCAACTAATTGCGTTTGAATGAGGCAAAATAAAATAGCGAACCCTTTCTTAGTATAATTTTTTTTCTTAACATAAATATGAAAGAAACAATCATTAGCATTCCAACCAGTTAATTGCATTATATAAATAACTATATATATATAGGATTCTTGCAATTTTTTATTTACTTTCAATACCTTGTATCATAATTTCTAAATAGCTTGGGTTCCGAAAAAGCGACAGCTTTTGTAATGACTTTCGCATCAAATAAATTAATTTAGAGTACTTTCGTATAGTCTAAAATAACCTCGAAGTTTCAATTGAGATAACTTATCTTCTTAAATGAAGAATTTTGCAGCACATTTTAATTAAACTTACGGTGCCGGATTCAATATTATTTCGGTTTTTCTTTTTTACTATATTGGCTTAAATGTTAAAACAAAAGACTTAGTTCTCTCAAATTAAGGAACGCAACGTTACTCGTCACTGCAATTTTTTATAGTCTGGTAATTCTATTCATTTGATTAAAATGATATGGAAAATAATTTTTATTACAATTTTTCCTTTGATTCGAAACACCGAAGTTTTAGAGTTAAATTTTCATGAAAAGCTTGTTTGTGAAAAACGCAGTGTAAACGTTGCAACAATTATTTTTTTCGCAGTAACACAAAAACAAAAATACGTGATTGCATGCAGTAAAATGTTGACTGTAAAAAAATTGTTATTTAAAGTATTTTCAATAATAAATTTCTTTTTCTATTTGTGTATGTATGAGCATATATGACACAGTTCTATGTGAGTATGCATGACCACATATGAAACATTTCTATGTGTGTATGTGCGCACATATGATGCGCTTCTACGCATGTGTGTATACGCACATATAACACACTTCTATTACGGGTGTGTATGCACACGTATGACACACTTCTATGTGTGTATGCATGAGCACATATGACACACATCTATGTGTGTATGAATGAGCACATATGACAAACATCTATGGGTGCAAGTATAAGCACATATGACACGCTTCTACTTGTGAGGGCATGCGTACATATAACACACTTCTATGTGTGTATATATGAGCACATAGGACACGCTTTTACTTATGAGTCCATGCGCACATATAACACACTTCTAGGTTTGTATATATGAGCACATATGACACACATCTATGTGTGTGTATGAGCACATATGGTACACTTCTATGTGTGTATGTATGAGCACATATGACACACTTCTATGTGTGTATGTATGAGCACATGACACACTTCTACTTGTGAGTGCATGCGCACATATGACACACTTCTATATATGTATGTATAAGCTCATATAACACACATCTATGTGTGTATGAGCATATGACTCACTTCTATGTGTGTATGTATGAGCACATATGACACACTTCTATGTGTGTATGTATGAGCACATGACACACTTCTACTTGTGAGTGCATGCGCACATATGACACACTTCTATATATGTATGTATAAGCTCATATAACACACATCTATGTGTGTATGAGCATATGACTCACTTCTATGTGTCTATGTATGATCACATTTGACACACATTTATGTGTGCATGTATGAGCACATATGACACACATCTATGTGTGTATGTATGAGTTTCATGTGAACACCGGACTGGGGTCTTGTATTGGGAGTCCAGGGACATAAGAAACAACAACAATAACTATATGTTATTTTAGATGCCTCTTTGTCCGCCAGATGACATAATGTTACGGTTTCATTTGTTTGATACATTGTCCAAGTTCTTGATAGTTATCGGAAGGGTTTTTGTACCGTTCTAAACTAGAATTTATGTTATTACCGAAAGATTTAATATTATAACCCATTAGCAAATACTTTAGGCGAAAATACGTCTTAAGTCGTACAACAATACTTGATGATGGCGTACATTCTAAAAATGGAAGGACATATCACTAAGCTTATAATGAAAACTATGATAATGCAATTTTTGTTATGCATATTATACATTTACAGTTATTGAACAAACACTTTTTAGGTTAAGAGTATATAAAAAAGAATATTTTATCGATTTCGGTAAATTATCAAATAATTATTTATAAATACATGACATTCTCCAAATATTCCTAAGTACATTAAAGTTACATCAAATAATTTAAAATCATAATGGTGTAAGTAATTCTAACGTTTCATCTTTTGTACAGTGGCAACACCCACTTTTCTGTCGCAAAATTCTCAAAGCATGCGAAAACCCTAAATAGCATTGGAACGGTACACGTACCACAAAAAACAGACACGATATGCACGCACAAAAAACAGCTCTGCGAATGGCCAACAAAAACAAGATGATGACACCCACGTGGAAAATGTGTAATCCAAATAAACGTTTTCTTTTGTCCGATCTGTGTTGTCATCAGTGATTGATGTCTTGCCTCTGTCATATGCAAATTTTATCCGTGCGCCCCGACCGTGTTTTTGTCGGCAGTTCGCAGAGCTGTTTTTTGTGCGGACATGACGCGTCCGTTTTTTGTGATATACGTACCATTCCAACGCTCTTTAGGGTTTTCGCATGCGCTGAGCATTTTGCGACGGGAAAAAGTGGGTGCCGCCATTCGAAAATGACGAGTCTCTATACCTATAACCGCAACGTCAGCGCCACTTTGTTGCCGTTCACAAAATCCTGAGCTCATACCTCTGAATAACTATATCTGATATCTTTTCTCGATCGGTTGAAAGGAACAGCCACTAGACGTCCATATATAGGCAAAGATTTTTTATGACCACCCTGTATATATATATATATATATATATATATATATATGTGTGTGTGTGTGTGTGTGTGTGTGTGTGTGTGTGTGTGTGTGTGTGTGTGTAGAGAGAGAGAGAGGGAGAGAGATAATGGAGAAATTACTTATTTTCGATCAATATTTAAGTTTCTATCCAGCAAATAAATCCCTTTATTAATTATGACGCTCTCCTAGCAGATGCACCTGAGTAAAGTTGAACTTCCTTCCTCTTTGGTTATTAAACAAAGTTGGAAATAAATTATTCATCAGGGAAGCGAACATTATCGAGGTCACTGTTTAAATGGGTGTCATTGATTCGGAAACTAATGCGTATTCGAAATGCGGGCTTAATAGAATGCCTCTATAGTATTAGTAAAGACCATTTGTCTTTGTAGAATTTTTTTCAAAATGTATTCCATTTTGAAAAATTGAAATTCGGTAATAATTTTTTCTTTGTATTTTTATTTATTTAAAAATTTGAAGTCATTAAATTGCTAAAATATTAATATAAAAGTTAGTCTTTTATTAAATATACAAATTATACAAGCATTGATAAGGGACTATATAAATTACATAATTATTTTAAACTATGTCTTTATGGACAAATAGAAAGATATCTCAAATATATATTATGTTACATCTTATAATTTTTCTTAAAAGATGTAACATAATATATATTTAAAATAAGTTATTATCTTATAAGTTTAGAAGAATAAGAAATTGCGGTTATGATTATATATTAGTATATTTATACATTTTTCACAATGATTGGTTCGGATGAAAAGGCTAGAACATAAGTTTCCATACAAGTGAAAGTGTGTAAGAAGGAATAAAGAAACGAATGTATAGTGAAAATCATTGGCATTTCGGTAGATAAAGACTAAACAGTCACTCCCCTATATATACCATTTTAACATGAGGAAATTTAATAATGAAATGTTCCTGTTTTTTATGGTTTTCTTTTGTACCAAACTATAGAGAGAATTATAGCGTTGACAGACATGTTCATCTATACAATCTTTTCTCTTGACTCGTACGTTTTCTACCATGATCTTCATAAACCGTCTAAACAAACTTTTAATCTAGCATGTATTCAAACGGAATGTAAAAGAGAAAAATATAAATTTTCAATCTTAATTCAGTACCAAGGGGATTTTCAAGGGTTCTGCTGAAAGTAATTAAACTGTTATTTACAAACAATACGCACCTGATTAAATGCCATTTTATTTAAAACAACAACTTCATTCGATATAACAAAGTAACAAACTACCAAATTTTAAAAAAAATCTAGAAATGTCATAACCAGAGATCTCACTACCAGCGTATACCTAAGATTAAATTAAAATTTTTACTCCTATTAAACACCTAAAATCTCGAATACAAATTCGAATACTTTTGATGAACAAATTCCATTTTTACAAAAACTGCAATATCATTTTATTTTGTTTTTACAAACAGGAAATAGAACAGGATAAAACATGAAAACATAAGCTCATCAGATGGATGAAACCTAGCTTGAAGGCCACTTTTACGCTGGGAGATGTATATTACTGCTTTTATCCCACCCTTTTTCGCATAATTATGCATTTTGTCTAGTAATCAAGTCTCTGGATTCTTCTGTCAAGTTTTTCTTACACTTCTGCTTTGGAGTTTGGGTTTGGATTCTAAAAATGTTTTGGACTGTTAATTTCATGAAAACCATTTTTTTTTTGGCTTCACTGCACTTTGCAAAAGGTATTTGTCATGTTTTTAGATACGCCTTTTCCATCTCTTATTGGCCATCTTCTCCCCATCTCTGTTTCTACATTGGTCTGCGGTTTCTCGCTAGCTTCGTTTTTAACCAGTCACCGGCGTGGGCGATATTTACAAATTATCTTCTTCGCACTTTTTTCCACGCATCCCCTTTTCTAAGTCCTCTCCTCGAACACGTCTATTTTATTGGCGTCATAAATTTGGCCTCACCGACTTCTTACACTTTTACATCTTCCTTTATACTATCCCTCCTTTAATTTTGCCTCTTGCTTTCTCTTACATTCTAATATTTGTTTCCATCTATTTTTATCTCTTCCGTTATGCACCTTTGTTGCATATACTTTCTTCTCATTTACTCGTCTTTGCCCTGGAATTTCCAACTTTTTCGTCTCTCTATCGATTTATTGTCATGTCCTTATGACAGTATTAATCGTGTTTGTCAGATAAATCCTTGTAAAGAAATCAGTCCATAGTATCAAACATACAGAAAAGAGTGTGACACCAAAGGCATTGGAATGACTAAAGATCACAACGGTTGCTCTCCTAACTATGTCTGTGAACATAATGTAGTGAATTATTTCTTTCTTTCTTCGGGAATGTTCGTAATTAATTTCGTCCAAGTAAAAAAATTTTCGCCGTCAATATTTTCATTTTTATCCAGGAGAAAAGACAATTTCTTAATTATTTCTTCATATATTTTTATATAGAAAAATTTGTATACTCCAAGCAAAATTCTTTAAAAAGTAGTCTTTTTTGTTAAATTGAGTTTATTATTTTAAGTAAATTCTTTTTGTCGAATTAATTTTTTAACACGAACCACAAAGCACGAACTGTTAATATGTTCGGTAAACCCTCGCAGCTGTGGCAGTGGAACTGAATTTCATTGTTGAGGAGCCTAATTATACATTATATTTAATTACCTAAATATCTCTTTTAATAAAAAATGTAGATTACCTCAAGCTAACACTTTCGCAAGTAAAAAAAAAACCAAGTAGATTGTTTTTTAAAAGTTATTTTTTTCTCGCTCAAAGTCAAAAAGTAAAGAACATTAAATTTTACGAAGGTTTTATAAAGTTACGACTTTTTTTTTCAGGTCAGAAATTGGTAAATAATAGTTAATTTTACTCCATCTGTTAGGCAAATCTTTGATAGTTTCTAACTTCATACTCTTGATCAGAAATTAATATACTGTTTCGGAATTACGATTATACTCATAGCTCATGATAATGCCTTTTACGGTGAAATGAAATCAAAATGGTTAAATGATCTTCCCATTTAGCCTAAAACACCCTCTGACATTGTTGTTAATATTAATAAAATTACTAAATTATCCGTCATTAATTGAAAATAACAGGATGGGTATTTGTATAAATCACTGATATATATATATATATATATATATATATATATATATATATATATATATATATATATATATATATATGACAGTCATGTGGTTTGCCTGCTCTCACATCTTAAATTGCAGTCATCATCCGTGAATGTTAGTGGCGAGTGGAAGAATAATATAATAACATCAGTCCATAGTTTGAAGCAATTTCGTTTATTTTCCTTTCGTGCGAACCAAAGCTTCAACTCAGCGCGTTCAGTTTTCGACATTTCTTTTTTAGAGACGCGACGAACACACGTCCGCCGGCATTGAATTCTATCCTTCGCTCTTCCAATTTCGAGGTCAAAACCGCTCGTCCACTCTCCCGGCACATGCGCAGAGCCCAATTTAGAAGTTTCTTTTCGTGCCCAATCCTGTACATTATCTAAAAATAAATTCTCTACGGAACTCCATCTCACCGCGAATCGATGGTCAATCTCAAAACGGAGAAATGACGTACTTTTTCTACCCGCACGCGTCTGGAAATGTGAACTCTAGTGGCTTTTTCACGCCACGAAAATGATTAATCCCTAAGCCCCTTTTAAATTTAACTTAATTATTCTTTTCCCAATAAATTTCTTACCTATATATATATAAGATAAAGTTGAAAGTGGAAAAACTAGCATAAGGTATATTACACTATGCAATGTGAAACTAAAAGCATGGAAAGATAAGAATTTAAAATGTTTTTGACAGCATCTCTTCATCAGTGGTGCCGATACTGTCTAAAAACCAATGGATTGTTTCTGATAAGAATTATCTATCCAATAAACATACCTAGACTCCAAACAATCCATATGTAACCAGAAAAAATGTATAAAATGTTGCTATTCAAACAAACAACACCAAGCCTGGCGCTCGACAATGTAGAAGTTAAGAGTATTCAACCGCAAGGAGACTGACGTCACAAACCTTGCATCCGTGGAGTTAAGGGAAAATGTAGATGCAGACTTAGTAATGGACATATGAACCAAGGAACAAATGAGACAGTAGACAATGGACAAATGAGACAGTAGTAATGGACATATAAACCAAAATTAATATTGTATTATTAATTATTATTATAACTTAAGAATAGAAATATTATACAACATGAATTATATAAATATACATTACTATTAAATTTTAATAATAAATAAGTGCAGCAGTTTAAGCTATTCATTAAAACTAAAACAACCAATTATGTGCTTAGAAAGACTATCGGGGAAATGATTATGTTTTAGCACACCAAACAATTCTATAATATGGTTATTCCTATTGTCTTTTGAACAAAGCCTATTTATACGTACAAGCGGATATACTATAATGTTTTTAAAAACAGATTTATGTAAACAGGTTTGGTCATTTTGAAATTTAATAATATCAAATTCAAAATCTGAACTTTTTATCATATAGGTCAAAAGTAAAATTTCTATGAGAATTAACTTTGATGTTAATATCTAAAAAGCTTACATTAATATTATTATGGCTACTTTGTATTAGTTCCAGATTATGAGGATAAAAAATTAAGGATATATTATTACTACTTTTATTAATAACTATTATATCATCTATATATCTATATACTTTGTAATTGCTATTATCAATATTGTCAACTTCAAAATAATGTAAGTATAAATTGGCTAGCATACTAGAAGCATTTCCACCTTGTGGTACACCTTTAGTCTGTTTGTATATATTATTATTGTGTATGATATAATTATATTTAGTAATAAAATCTAAAAGCTTAATAAAATAAGAAACATTAAAATCATTGCTTATATACTAAATACAGTTGGCTCTCTGTTTAACGACGCTCCACTTAACGACGATCTCTATTTAAAGACGGTATTTCCCAGTCCCAGCCCCTCTGACGTTATGGGAAATGTTACTTTTTCCCAAATTCTGTTTAAGGGCGATCTCTACTTAAGGACGATTTTTCGATATCCCTTGAAAGTCGTTAAACAGAGAGCCAACTGTATTATTCTTTAATAACTTAATAATTACTTACTTACTCTCTCTCTTTATATATATATATATATATATAAGATAAAGTTGAAAGAGAAAAACCAGTATGAGATCTAAAACTACTTGCAGCCAGGAACTAAAAACATGAAAAGATAAGATTGAAAGAGGTTTTTGACAGCATCTCTTCATCAGCGGTGTGGATACTGTCTAAAAACCAATGGATTGTTTCTGATAAGTATGATCTATACAATAAACATACTTAGACACCGTACAATCCATAAGAAACTGTGGAATTGAATATACATCCACTAAACCATAGAACACCAAGCCAGGCGCCAAACAGAGTGGAAGTTAAGAATACGTAACCACAAGATGACTGTCGTCACAAAACTTGCAACCAAGGAGCAAATGAAAACACAGAAGCTGCCCTACTATGGAGACTGTGTTTTAGGACAATTAAACCTTAATTATTTTAGCTTTTTATTATTATTACTAAGAATAATTTATTATTATTTTATTTTTATTTTTAATTTAGTTATTAATATTATTTATTTATTTTATTTTTAGTAGTAATTTACTCTAATTAAACTTATTATGTTGATTTACTTATTAGTTGCAACAAAACAAACTACTGTATTCATGAAATATAAAACAAAAAATTATATGCTTATATATTTATATATAACCTCAAGAGCCAAAACATTATGACCACCTCTCAATAACGAGTTGGCCCACCTTTGGCGCGCACCCGCCTTGGCATGGATGCCACAAGTCCTTGGTAGATGGCCGGAGACAGATTGTACCAGATGTTTAAGCAACGGTCACGCAAATCCGAGACCACCAATAGCAATTGGTGGTCTTTGAACTCTGAGCTGCCGTCCCATGACATCCCAAATGTGTTCTATCGGATTGAGATCCGGTGAGTTAGGCGGCCAGGACATTAACTGGAATTCAGCATCATGTTCCTGGAACCACTCCAACACAATTTTAGCCCTGTGACACGGGGCGTTCTCCTGTTGGAACATTCCATTTCCAGCTGGAAAAACAGAGGCTATGTAAGGGTGCAACTGGTCCGCAATGATGTTCAGATACCCTGTAGCATTCATGGTCTGCTCTACCCCAACCACGGGTTCCAGAGACGCCCAAGAGAACGTCCCCCAAAGCATAATACCGCCACCACCGGCCTGTGTATGAACTACTGTACATTGAGGGAGCAAAAGTTCGCCTGGAAGACGGCGTATCCTGACACGGCCATCGGCGTGATGAATGACAAACCGTGATTCATCTGACCAGGCAACTCTCTCCCACTGATCCATGGACTAGTCGCGATGTTCCCGGGCCCAGCGCAGGCGCAGTTGGCGATGACGCTTGGTCAGCAAAGGCACACGAGTGGGACGTTTGATGCGTAGCCCCATATCCAACAGTGTCCGCTGAACAGTGTGCTGCGATACTATTCTACTTGGCCCTGCATTGTATTGGGCTGTCAGCTGAGCCACTGTCTGGCTCCGGTTTTGCTTCACCATGCGAGGCAGTCTCCGACGACCTTTTTCTTTGATAGCGTGTGGACGTCCAACACCATGTCGTCTACTGCAGGTTTCACTGTCATTCATCCACTTTGCATAAGTACTAACAACTGTAGGTCGCGAACAACCCACGAGTTGTGCACTTTCGGAAATACTTGTTCCGAGCCTTCTAGCCATTACAATCTGCCCTCTATCAAAGTCGCTTAGATCCGCAGCCTTTCCCATCACACACAGAAGTAAGTGAAAGACTGATTCTTCAGACTCTCCAGCAGCAGTTAAATACCAGTTCCACCTGATTACGTGCCTTCCACGTAATCCAGGCAAATTCATTGCAAAACGTAGGGGTGGTCATAATGTTTTGGCTCTTGAGTGTATATATATATATATATATATATATATATATATATATGTGTGTGTGTGTGTGTGTGTGTGACAGTGAGTGTTCGGACAAAACATCTCATAAAATAAATTCAAATCAGAAGAGAGCTGTAAGTATGCAGAAAAGTAATCAGAGTAGAAACTCATTACGTCTTGTCTGTCACTGGCTCTTCCGGAACTACTTAACTTCTTGATCTTAGTTACTTAAAAATTTTCAAAGAAGTAATTTTAGATCGTATCATGTTCTTTAAGATATGATTGCAGTTTGTTTCATATAAATCGTTATACCTTGCATGTGAAAGTGACTATATATGGGAATTTTATTTAATATTCTGTTTCAAAAGTCATTTAAAGTATAATTAAGTCAGAGTGTAATATGTTTCTATTAACTATCATTATAAATTAATTGAGAATGAAATCTTCATCTGCCGAGATATTTAATTATTAACAAATGTCGGCTAACATTATAGGAGTGATTAGTAAAGTTTAATTAGGATTAGTAAAGTAATTTTCAACAGTTATCTGAATTAGATAGTTAGATTTGCTAAAGAGAAAAATTTTACTTTTTTTATTTGTATTTTACTCTTTTACATATACAGGAAATATTCTGTTTGAGATGATTAAACTATATATTTCTCAGAAACTATTCTCAGACTTTAATTATTTTACGAAATACTTTGTATTTGGAAAAAATAGTTTTTCTTTACTTAAATATTAATGATAATGTCGTAATCACTACAGATCGTATATTTACATAAAAATACGTATATTTTGGTATCCTAATAAATATTAATAGGTATTAAATCTTTTTAACTCAGTCAAATGTTATATCCAGAAAAATGTATTTTTTCCTCTCTGTGCACATTCAATTGTGATAAGGATTTTATATGTTTAATTTTCGGATAAAAATACTTTCTATCGAATATGATCTTAATATCTTATTCCAGGTGTTTAATTCAAGATATAATTGACTTCTTACTATTTCCAACTGGGATAGCTATTTAGCTTTATTTATGTACAATAATTTAGTTTTATCTCAGAGGCAATATAAGAGCGATTTATTTTGTGACGAAAGACTGTAAGTATCCCATAGTTTAGTGGAAATTAGGGTAAATTATCTTATTTGTTTAAATTTTGGACCTCTGGTAGCTTCAATTAATAACTCCTGTAGATTTGACTTACCAGCGAATTTTCAGTCAGAAAATTCAGTGGATGTTTCATTATTTTAGCTAGTATCTAACAGTTTTTTTTATGATATATTGAGATTTTTCATATTTTACTGTGAGGATATATGAGTGCTACAAACACAAGAGAGTTAATATAAATGTCCACTGTTATTAATTTGCTTTTAAAATCTAAGCATCCATAACATGTTCATCCTTTCTAGCTATAGAATTAAAAAAAAGTAAATTTTTATTTAGAGTAACTAGGGGCTTCGCCCCTAGGCTCGCTACCGTCGCTCCTCTGGTGAATCAAGTGAATGAATGACTCAATAGTTGTTTACAGCGACTGAGTCATTCATTTGTTTACAGTTGAAGCTTCCCCCCCCCCCTCCCGGCGAAATGGATGAAGCCCGCCTATGGGTGAAAAATTGGATATTCTTTCATGTCCTTCTGCAAAGGAAGCGACTTCCAGTTGATATAAATATTTTCTTTGTAACATAATAAGTCTGAGAGCATCGAATTTATATATCTCGAAACGCATAAATTCTTCCAAAAAGTGGATTTTCAATTTTAATAAAAATATCAGTCTGTTTTAAATTATTTTTAAACAAATGAGGTCTTGTTTGAAGGAGAAATGTCTGTAGTCTTAGAATGTAAAAAAAAAAATTCTACGATCCTTTTTTGGCGAGTTATCGTAATCTGAACATGAAAAATTCAATATTTTCCCACAAAACATAAAATAAAAAAAAACTTAAAGTCCGACGAATATGAGACGTGTCTTACTTTCTTCCCCACATTGTTCTGCATCGATTGGTATCGGTCTCGACGCCATACCCCCAGCGGTTTCGGAGGAGATAGCGTGACAAGCTTTTGACAGCGGTGGCAGCGGCAGCGGCAGTTACTTTTTTTTAGAATAGAGAGATTTCTTTTCATGTATGTATGTAGAAAGTGTAGCGAAACTTTACTATCTTTTCTGCATGGAGCTTAACATATTTAAGAATAATATCAAACTTGAACAAAATGTCAATACTGGCCACTTCGAATCTTCAACTTTGGTGCAAATTTTGTCATTTTTGTATGTTTTGAATACAGAATAAATGTATGAGAGATTTAATTGAAAAAAATGTAATAAGCAATTTTTAAAAAATCTGTAAAACATTGACAGCAGTTATTATTTAAACTGCTACATAAATAAATATTCCCTCACATTAACATTTTCCCCAAGACGAATGCACAATGGTACTGACTAGTCTAAAAGTAGTCATAAAGAATAACTACTATTATATTTTACAGTTCAAATATTTTGTATACAAAAGGAAAGACAACAGATCTAAAGTTGAGCAAAATTTCAAAAGCAGTTGAAAAACATTGATTTTAATAGAAACATGGGAGCCTACCACGGCACAATTCCTACTATGAAAGATTTTTGGAGGGTTCTTCTACTATATTTTAATGATATACAATAACAATGAACATACTACCCCAAATCCAAACCCGTATGCTTTCTTTACTTTCAAAAAAAGTTCTGGATGGTGAATAAACAAAATATATACTTTTCGAACAGATGTGCCGTAATTTTAATATGTATCCTTGAAAAACTTTACTAACGATGCTTCCCTAAAAGTACAAATGCTACAAGCATTGTCAGGAAAAGCATTTGTTCACGCAACTGTGATAATAGTCTTTATTTTTCTCACAATCTTCACTTCAGTCCTGTGCAAGCGCTTTCAAGTAAGAAAGCCAACTGACAAATTTTTATTATTAACATCTGAAGAATACTTTAACAACATTACTAATACCTGAACTATGAAACGTAAATGCAGTGTATTTCTCGAAACTTCATGTTTTAACGTAGGATTACGTTCCTCCATAACGGTACTTCGGAAAGGAAAATTTCAGACAACAAAACAGTCCGTCCATCCGTCCTTGCGAGTTATAATTTTGGCAGCGTGCCAAACCCAGTCTGTATCGTTTCGACAACCTGTAAACAGTTAAACAGAAAACTACCAAAATGCGTTACAATTTTGACATACATATATGTATATATATATACATACGTACATATATATAGATACACATATAAATAACATATACATACACTGGTGAAATAAATTAAGAGAATTTGCATATTTTATCGAATTTCATGAAAAGAACTGAACTGAATGTAAAACCACTGCTTCTAGACAAAAATGCAAATATTGTACGTCAAATACGTAAGCGTACACGTGTGTGTAGGTGGAGCCAGTAGAGAAACAGGCTTTATAAGTGCACGTAAGTTAAGCCGCATTTCGTTCACTAGCACACCTCGGAGAATTTCTTGGTGTTATTTTGCAGCAATCAGTTAATTTCAAACTGTAACAGTAAAAATGAGTAGCCACCAACCTTTAGATGATGGAATGAGGTGGCGAATTGTCGGGGGGCTAGAAGCAGGCCAATCTCAAGTCCAAATTTGTATAGAGTCCAATTTAACGTCCAGAGTCGTGTGTAACTTATGGAAACAGTACCAGGATACTGGATCCATCGAGAGAAAGCCTGGGCAAGGTCGTCCAAGAGCCACGACGGCCAGAGAAGATCGCCATTTGTCTATTATAGCGAGGCGTAACAGGAGTGCTACAGCTTCTCAGTTTTCTTTCGTGACTTGTATGCAGCCACAGGAACCCGTGTATCAAAGGTGACTGTTTCCAAACGACTTCATAAGAGAGGGTTGTTTGCAAGAAGACCTGCTGTTTGCGTCCATCCAATAATTGTAATACAAACGCATGATCGTGCGTAACACTAGTTGCAGTCGGAAGGTATGACACAGTGATTGCAGAATAAACAAAAAAAATGGGTTAATAGATGATGTTATTTTGCAGCACTCGGTTAATTTCAAATTCTAACAGTAAAAATGAGTAACCACCAATGTTTAGATGATGAACTGAGGGGGCGAATTGTGCGGAGGCTAGAAGCAGGCCAATCTCAAGTCCAAATTTTTAGAGAGTTCAATTTAACATCCAGCGTCATGTGCAACTTATGGAAACTGTTCCAGGATACCGGATCCATCGAGAGAAAGCCTGGGCAAGGTCGTCCAAGAGCCACGACGGCCAGAGAAGATCGCCATTTATCGATTACAGCGAGGCGTAACAGGAGTGCTACAGCTTCTCAGCTCTCTCGTATGCAGTCACAGGAACCCGTGTATCAAGGGTGACTGTTTCCAAAAGACTTCATGAGAGAGGGTTGTTTGCAAGAAGACTTGCTGTTTGCGTCCCACTCACTTCTACGAATAGGAGAATCCGTTTATCATGGTGCAGAGAGCATAGAGATTGGAGTATGGATCAATGGGCGACCGTTTTCTTCACTGATGAGTCCCGGTTCAGCCTAAACACCGATTGTCGCCATGTGTTCATATGGAGTGAACCAGGGACCTACCCTCTAATGTCAATGAAATCGATCATTATGGCGGAAGAGGTTTAATGGTCTGGGCAGACATCATGTTGGATGGCCGCACACCTCTCCATCTCTTTGAAAGAGGCACTGTGACTGGTGTGAGGCATAGGGATGAGGTCTTGGAGCCCTATGTTCGCCTTTTCAGGGGTGTAGTTGGCGCTGAGTTCATTTTAACACTAGAACCGCGGGACTTTCGATATACCTAGAACAGCGGAGCGGGTCATTTTGACCCTAGATTGTAAACTTATAAAATATGCACAAGCGCTTAATTTATTTAACTAAAACATATTATTTTTTAAATAATAATCAATATTTCTCAGAATTTACATTAAATAATTTATATAAATCAAGATAAATTAATTTAATTTTTACAAAATCATATTATTTAAAATTTTATGTCCTTGAGTATAATAACATGTCTCTTTAACAAAATATGACATAAATTTTCTAATTTCAATGGAAGAATAGAGTATCGCTTTTCAGTATGTTTAGACATAATTTCAAAAAATTAAAATTTAAAAATTTTATCAGTTACTAAAAATTTTATCAGCACTTAGTTTTACAGATTATAAAATCCAATTTACTGTATGCATTTTGTACAAAACTGAGTAATAAGTGTTGTACATTTTCCACAGATGGGCGCTTTACATTTTGAACAGATATCTAGAGTTTTATTTTCACATTTCAAAATGTGGCATCGGACTCGTTTACGCTTAATTTGTGGTTGTCCGTCGTTTTCATTAGTTGCTTCACATGCTCTTTTTGCCACCGTTTAATGTCGGAAGAGAACAAACTTTCCTCGCAATTCTTCAACCAAGTCTTGAATGAATTTCCGTCTACTAATAGATTTTCCAGTTACAGCTTTATAAAAAATCCAGTCATTGATTGTAGCAAGGTCCAAAATATTACAAAAAAATTTGCACCGGCCACCTACGTGAAGCAGACTTGACTGTATATTTCCTTGCCATTTGTTCAATCACGTCTACACCGTATTTAGTTGCGTTGTAGAAAGCAATTGTATCAGGTAGTTTTTTTGGATTATCTGCAAATTCTACGTTTGGATGGAGACTACTTAGGAACAAAACGTATTTATCTTTTTTACCTTGATAAACAGTTAGACTCATGTATTTATGTGTTAGTACTGTAGTCGAATACAATGTGGATTTTAACATTTTTACAGAGACTACTATTTTATTCTTGAGCGTTTTACAGTTCTACAAGGCTGGTGTTTTTGGATTTCAATGCCTCTGCAAGCTTCAGTGTTGTGAAAATTTGTTCGTAGTGACATTTCTACATTTGTTCTCATATGGACTTATTAGTCGCAGCACTACATGTTAAGCAGTAGAAACGTTGGATGGACTTAGGTTATCTTTTCCAAGGTACGAGAATCTATTTATCAGATATTTTGAGTCAACATCTGCAGCCAACCAGAACTTTATTCACACTTATCTAGTTTGTTTGGCATGTATTGGATAAACCTACACCTAGCTTTTGTAGGAAATAACTGTTCATCTGCAGTTATATTAGGACCTGGTGTAAAGTTAGTCTTGCAATTTTCCATGAAACGATTCCAGATATCCGAAATAAGGGCAAATTTGTCTGTCTCTAGATGCTTTGATCTTGTTGATTTTATGTCGAAGCGTAAAAAGTCCATTTTTTTCACGAAATTGGTCTCTGGACATTGTATTTTTGGAAAAATGGTGGTCCTCAGTCCTTTGACCACAAGATATTCAGTTCAAGTCTTTTTGCACAATATATACCACGTGCATATAAAATTTATATAAAAGCATCTATTTCTTCTAATGTTATATTCCATTCTCTTTCATGAATCTGCCGATGAGCTTCATCTGCAGTACATTTCTTTATGTGTTTCAATATCCATTCATCTATAAAAAGTCTCCAAGCACTTGAAGGACTGTTGTCGATAACATTGCGTTTAGCATGTGGTGTTGGACCCCCAACTTCTTTCAAAATATTACACTTTGATTTTCTTCCTCTATCGTTTGTTACTAATTGAACGACATTCCAAATTGTCCCATCTTTCCGATCTTCATTATTTCCAACTTTGAATGTTATTGTCGATTTCTTTTTCAAATTTCTTTGCGTGTGTGTATCTTTTCTTGGAATGTTTGATTTTTATTTTTTATCAGATAAATTATCATCAGTATTACGATGAGAAGGACCAGCAATTGTTAGAGCATTGCCAGAGTCATCTTCACTTTCATTTTCTTCATCCGAAACCAAATTTTCTTCATTAGCAAGCAGGTATTCATCCTCACTACTCAAACTCAAATTTTGAGAAACCTTTTTTCGAACCTTCTGAATACTTTTAAGATAATTATTTTAAAAATTCTAAAGCTTCCTGAGCAGCAAGATTACGGCGTCGTGACATAGTTTTTATACATATACTAATTTCAGAATAAAAGCAACTTCCAAACGTCTTCTAAATATTCGCAGTAATTTTTCACTGCATTCGAACGTAGTTCGTGTTCCAAACCTAATATAAAGACCTTGATTGAAAAACCTTCACTATTCCCCCTTCTGGTACAGTCCATTTAAGGAATTCTAGGGTGGGGTAGAAGTATTTTACAGTTACAGTTCGAGAAAATGCATCTGTTTTTCGTTATTTGTGCATTAACATTTCTTACGGGTCAAATTGACCCGCTCCGTGGTTCTAGGTATAAGTGTTAATAATCGGAAAATTATTTATGTTACGAATTTTTAAATTTGGTAAATTGTTGTTCACCTTAAAATATTAAAAGTCATAAAAGGAATTTTTTTTTCAATCGATACTTTTCGCGTGGTGATACATTAAACATCGTTTTGGGTCAAATTGACACGCTCCGCGGTTCTAGTGTTAATGGACGATAACGCGAGGCCACATACAGCTCATCTAGTCGACTAATTTCTAGAGAGTGAGGATATTCGCCGGATGGATTGGCCAGCCAGATCTCCAGACCTTAACCCTATAGAGCTTGTCTGGGACGCTATGGGGAGGGTAATTGCAACTTGCAACCCCCCTCCGAGAACCATCCAGGGAATGAAAACGGCGTTGCTGAACGAGTGGGACCAATTACCACAGGAAATGATAAACTGCCTTATTTCAAGTATGAAGTTACGCTGCGAGACCTGTATATCTGTAAGAGGGTACCAAGTTAAGAAAAAGTAGTTAAGAAAATTTCCTTGTAAGGTATATAATGCCAAGTATAAATTTAACATCGTTCTTTTCTAACATCCATTGCACTAAATATATAATGGAACTGCGGCTACACTGACTGTATATTAAGAGATTAAGTGAATAATCTGGATAGTGTTTCAGCTTGCATAAGGGAACAATAAACGGTTTCCCCCTGAGATTTTACGAAATTAATGTGATGTTCTAGTAACCTTAACTACTGTAACGATCATCTTGATAGTCTTTTGTATAATGTATGGAATTTATTGATTTCGTTCATTAACTGTATACTAAATAATTGTACATTAAATGTTAAGACTCCGTATTCAATTTTGGAATTAATTTGAATCGAAAATCTCCCAGGTTTGTTAGTAACGCTGTATCAAAATAGTTTACAAAATTAATATGGACTAGTATTGATTTCATATACTGAAACAGTATTTAATTTAAATGCTCTGACAGTTTTCTGTAAGGTTTAGGGCGCTCATATTTGTGCATGTGCTGATGCAACCTTTTTAAATAGTTGTATATTAAATATTTACAAACTACTTATTGGAAAAAGAATATTTGAGAATGTTCATTGCTTATTACAAATCTAATTGAATTTAATATTCAACAATTTTGCAAGCACAGAGCTTCAAAGCAGTTAGCAAAATCATTTTAGGATTAAATTAATCCTTCATAACGCTGCGGTATGTCGTAATCGACTGGATGATTTGATGGATTTATTTTTGCGCATGGGATTTAAATATTTGTTAATATTTTAAATATTTGTATAGTAAATTTTAAAATAATATACTAAAATATGTAATATTTGAATTGCTCAATATTTGCAAGGAAAAATTATTATATTGAAGTTTAGATTAAAAGATTTTATTCAAACAATGCTTCAATGTAAATTTTGGAAAACATTTTGAATTTATTAATTCTATACATGTAAGTGCTAAATCATGATACAAAACATCACCGCTTATTTGTAAAAGATTAATTAGTTAAATTTAAAAGATTTTGTTTGAATTGGGTTTTAAAACAATCGACAAAATGAATTTGAGCTGTAATAATTCTATATGTCGCTGCTATATAGTAACAGTAAACAAGGTGTTGTACTGTGATGCGTACATATACATGTTTGTATATAAAATGTTAAAACGCTTTATTTGATAGTGGGATAAATTAAAGCTGGAATTCTTTAGTATTTTTAGGTAAGAGATTATTTATTTAAATAAAAGATTTCTGACGCAGAAATATTTAGATGAACAAATAACCCAACCAATTTATTAACCGAATACATATTAATGTGAATGAAAAGCATATCATGTTATCACCGCACTTTTGCTTTGATATTTTCTTTTTAAACTAGCCGCTGCGTGACCAACATGGTTGCTTTTAGTTTTATATTTTCTTTTCAAAGCAACTGAACTGAATGTAACATATGTAAGGAATGTTACCATTACCTGTCATCATAAATATACGCTGTTAAGGGTATTGTTCATAAGGCTGATTCTAAAACATCGTGATTAAAAAATAGGAATTTCCATTACTTCAGAACAGAGTTAAAGATAGGACTGAGAAACCCAATACCAATGCTTTTAAAAATTACACCCCTCTCTGTATGTACTATTTTTCAAAATTAAGATATCTACACTTTATCATTACAACAAATAAGAAATTACTGGGGAAAAATTTTTTCTCTTAAAAATGGAGTAAAAATTCAGCAAGTACTAAAATATAGTGTAGATTACATCACTCTCTGTATGTACTATTGTTCACAATTCAGATATCTACTCTTAATCATATCAAATAATTAAAAATTTCTTCACTTATAAAATGGAGTAAAAATTCAGCAAGTACTAAAAGAGGTGTAGAAATTAGCTATTACTGGCTGTCGTTGCTATGCCGGCGACGGTTAAGCCTAACTTCGGATCATTTATGCTCTCTCTTTCACGACTCTCTCTTAATGAATTATTTCTTCTTCGCTTTCTTTCTTGAGACTGTTCCAAAATTTCACTTGATCGTGCAGCTCGCTTTCGAGCATTCCCGATTATAAGTGCGTAAATCCATGTTGACACGCGGCTGAAAATTCCGAACGGCCGCTAATGTTTACATCTGACCATTTTGTAAAGTCAAATATTTAGCTAGATGGAAGAAGGGCCATTGTTCTGTAGAGTTAGAGTAGGATGAAGGACACAAGGAATGTTCAACAGAGCTTGGCCATAATTTAGAGTGTTCACAAAGTTCAACGAAGGACACCTGATGAAGTACACAGCACTAAGTTTACAATGATGGCCGGAAGAAGTGAAGACGAAAGTCCGTCTCTTACGGAGAAAGGATCTTCCAACAAAACTGTAGCCGTAAATGGTTCATCGAAAAATTATGAGTAGTGGTGGTAGAATACTTGTAGATGGCCGGAAGAATTTTACTTCGTCAATTCAAATTAATACGTACCCCGAGTCCGAACTATGAAGGAGATGCATCGAACCAATCCGATGATATTCAGCGAAACATTGCCGCTATAAAAATGCGTTGAAGACAATTTGGGGTATGTTGATCTGATTGCTGATCATTGTGCCGCAGGATTGAATAACCTCAGGCTCATTTACTGCTCAAAAACTACTTGCTGGGAAAATGAAGATAAATAAAACTCACTCAGAGTAAATCCATACCATCTTTTTAAATATAAAAAAGGTTTATTTTCTGTGCCGTCTTGGGTAACATGAAAATATCTTTATAAGCAAACAAAGGAGCTCAGAATTATTGAGCTATAGCAAATACGAATGTGACCGCATTGGTCTAAAGACTGAAGATGATCAATAACTTTCAACATAAAAAAATAGCCAAGATTCTAATAAAAAAACTATAGCATCTCCCGCAGGAAAAGAGCCAAAATGGCTCGTCCTGGGGAGAGCTCAATAAAAACAACCAACAGTTTTTAAAAAAATCTCAAGTCTGTATTTTTTCTTTCAAATCTGGACAGAGCAAAAAATTAGAGCATAGGTTGAAAAAATTAGAGCCATAGCGAGCAAAGCGCCAAATAATAATTCTACAGACCACGTGCCCGGCATACGGAAGCCTACCTCAGCGCGGAGGGAAAAAAAGTAAAAAACTACGCGAGCGCTTGATGGCCAATAACAAGAACCCGGCCATGCCGAAGCCTCGCCAAGAGGAGAGCACCGAGCGTCCCGCCAAAATGGAGGCCCGTGAATGGCTTAGCCCTGATACACGAAATTCGCGCCTCTGCCTGATTGGTCGAACGAGGAGAGAAAGAACATCTCTGAGAGTGCCCTCACGCCAAGCTGTCGCCAAATTCACGCGTGGGAAAACTTCCTCTCAGACAAAGGAGTAGCATAGAACACACATATATATTTCTAACTTACAACAGATTTTATGGGGCCAATTTAGAGAGCAAACTTACACGGCATGCGTGGACAAAAGCTAGTTGGATGTTCACATGACACACCCTGCAATTATCAGCCATAAAAAGTGCATTTTAGTGAAACTTAACAAGAGAATCCTAAGACTAACACCTGGCTAAGCAAATTATGGTTGGAGTTTTACAGTTTAAGAGAAATGGGGCAACGGCTAAAATTCTCAAGAGCACACACGTCGAGGGAACGGCATAGAAATTACGCTATTTTATTTTAAGGGACAACTATTTAGAATTAGAGATTTTACATTAATTTAACGTGCGTTAGGAGCCCAACCAAATTAATTATTTCTGGAACGAATTCCTCGTTACACACAGACCAGGTTCATAGAGACTATCGGGCAGCGGCTACGTTTTATAATGGCATCACAAGTGCCAGAGTCCGATTTAGTTAGGTACCCACAGAATTGTGAATGATTAGCCCTAGGGGCAACATCTGGGGGGATCATACCCTCTCCCACCCTCTCGGACGTCATAGAGGGACTTTCCGGTATACATATTTAATGTGCCCATATCCGGCCTAGACACGGAGGTATTTAATGGCGCTTGTCGGGATTCGATCCGAGCACCCTCAGTACCGAAAGCTGACGCACTACCACTAGTCTACCCAAGCCCTCTTTTTAACCCCTTCCTTCTCGTTCCCTTCAAAATCGCGGGGTGACGTTTCGCCCTCTATTTCTCCTGCTCGTGATATTTCCGGGCTGAAGTGTTCAAAAGTAACGCACTAAAAAGATTAAAAACAGTCCATTTCATTTACCCTGAAAATTTTTTATTTCTCATTTTACATACCAGATGGCAGCACCAGACTATTTATAATGTAATTGAGATGGTTTTCTTTAAACTAGATGTGGCAGACCAAGCTATAAATGGAATCCTCCAAAAAAAAAATAGGCACTTTTTTACTGTCTTCTTGAGAATTATGCGATCGTTAAGGGGTTAAATATAAATAATTTAGCCATTTTATGCAACGAAATTGTGAATATCTGCTATCCAATCAAGTTTTCAGTACTCTTAAACCTCCCATAGAGACTAACAAAGTTACTAATCTTTTATACAGTGTAATAACAACTATTTGAATATTGATAGTTCAAAATTTTCGGAATTACAACTGAAATGGACCCGTAAAATCTTGTTTTTCGACTTATGTTAAAAATATTACTAAACTGGATTAATTCCATATCACGTCGGGAACTTTTAAAACAAATATTCAGCAGTTGACGCAAAATATCTGCAAATTTTATATTTTACTGTTGAACCAATAGCGATCAGCATAAATTATTTCACTCCTCGTTTATCTTTAGAATTGTTGAATTTTTTTTATCCCTTGTTTTCAATAGTAATAACAAATATAAGATATGTCAATCTTAACCTTAGAGGGTAGAAGGATCAGAGACAGACATCAGAAATTATGGCCTAGAATAATATTTTTCAATGTCTCTTTCCTTATAATAATCAGCGTGATATGATAAAAGTGTTATTTTTACAACAAAAGACTTCAGGGGAAATGTTTAAGAATTTTCCTAGAAACTTTGAATTTCAGTGAGAAGAACCTAAAGTATTAACAGATAAAAAAGCTGAAAAGGATATGTAAGCATGACATTTTGAAGCAATCAAATCTTTTCCATTTTTTTACCAGCGGTGTATAGTGTCTTTCATAAACATCAGTTACAGCTGTGTTAAGTATTTTCAATAAGCTTGTTTTTTAACTGAATAAATTTTTTCATTCCATGCTTTATGTCCCCAACTTTATTAAAAAATGGACTTTTATTCTTTCAAAAATATACGACAGAAGCCACTGAAAATAACATCGTCAGAATTCTTTAGTTCTTAGAATTGTGGTCTTAGTGTTAGGCAGAAGATCTTGGTTTGGTTTAATAATAGACGATTATTTTGGTGGTACATGATGACTAGAAAAAAATAATGCTGATAGTATATGACCAAGTATAACATAAATGTATAAAAAGTTATGCTTTCCAATCGACAGGCATATTCCTGAAGACATATACCCATGTACACCCAAATATTGTTGCGACTTTAATGATAGGAGTACCATGAGGGTGAACCAATACTACTTATTCCTTAAGAGGAGACGTCACAGAAACGTCCATGACATAGCTAGGATTCAAACCTAAGCTTACTTTATAGAAGCTGCAGACGCTAAATACTAAACGGCCTATGAACTATAACTGTTGAAAAAATCAGCATAGTTCACAAAATTAATAAATAAATAGGTACATGAAAGTAAACATCCTGTGCTGTTTGCCTCAAAAAGAAAGCGATGGATATGTAAGGAAGTTAATTGAAAATAAATTGTTCTTTTTCTAAAATCCAGCCTCGAAACTATTATCCTTGAGTTCAAGTCCAAATATTTTCAGATTGTGTTTAAGTGTAAGATTGCATCAATAAAAGATACATCAGCTAATTTTAGACTTTTCTAAAAATATTCTGAACCTTATTTTATTTCCTTGCTCCATTCTTTATCCAATCACAAAACAGTCTGGTTTGCAGCTTGTGCGGGTCCATCGTGTTCTGAATCTCTTTGAAGTAATTGGGACATCAAGGATAGAAAGCGTCTACGAGGAAGGTGGGCTGCTCGATCAAATCAGTTAAAGAAAATGATCCACTCCATAATCAGTCAAAATCCTGAAAGAACCATAAGAAGAATGGCTCGGGAGCTCGGAGCACGCTGTGGTACCACCGGAAGTGTTGTGAAGGAGAATATTCGTGTGAAATCGTCCAAGGACAGCCGTGGACGAAGCAATGATGCAACAAGTGTAAAGAAGAGATTGAAGTCGCGATTCGCAAGTGGACTTTTCGCTTCCATGGTGATCCATGGAAGAAGATTTTAGATCCAGCGTAGCAATCCAGATTTCTCAAATTAACCTGCAGTTTCTCAAGAAAGGATCACCGCATCACGCAACACAAAAACAAAGCTATTTCCCCGTTACCATCATAGTCTGAGGTTTTAAAACTCCGATGGTTTTTGCACAATGACGCGCTTAGATCAACGCTTCTGTGATATAGGAGAAGCATTTTGAAGCACAATTTGTTTCCTTGGGTTCAAAATCATTTCGAAGACAATCACTGGACATATCAGCAGGATTAGGGCCATGGTAATGGGGAGAATACCATCATAGTCTGAGCTTTTAAAACTCCGATGGTTCTTGCACAATGACGCGCTTAGATCAACGCTTCTGTGATCTAGGAGAAGCATTTTGAAGCACAATTTGTTTCCTTGGGTTCAAAATCATTTCGAAGACAATCACTGGACATATCAGCAGGATTAGGGCCATGGTAATGTGGAGAAAACAACGACTCAGCTCTGCAGGGGAATCCAACCTAATTTCCTGGATAAAGAAGAATGGCTGTCAAATAACCTAGATTTGAAAGAGCTAAAATTGCGTGATTATGGGCATTTTGAAAAAAACATGCAGAAAATATGGGCAGTGTTTATTTTGCTGTCATTTCCACTACCGCACCATAAATTTCCATCGTAAATTAGATAGATATGAATGATAAAGATATGGAACTGTAGCAATAAGGACGTTTCTCAGACGTGGCCATTGCTTTTCCGGTAATATATTCTTCTACTTAAATGGAAAATCGATTATCACTGATCCGACAAGATATTTCGTTTTCGAATTTTATTTCTTCACTCACCATTAAAAAGTAATATTCTAAATAATAATCAGTAAATATCGATTTTCGATTTCCCATCTTTTCAAAGTTCAATAATTAAATTAATTGCATGATGGACCAACTTCCAAACTGACAGTTTATTTTTAAAAAATTTATCAGTTTTATATATCCCAATAAAATATCATAAACTACAAATTTATTAACCACTAGCGGCCCGTCCCGACTTTGTCCGGGTTGAACAAAATAATATACCAATAAATTTCCAGTTGATAGCCAACAAATTGAAAATATTTTTTTACCTTAAATGTCCAATAAAAAGCGTACTTCCAAATGTAGTTTTCTTCAATAAACCCTTTAACGTTGCCAGTTTCAAAAATCCCTTTTGTATTTATCAATACCTCCTCTACGTGAATCTTAAAAATATTAAACCTTTTCCTTACGGGGTGGGATAGCATATATCCGAAGCACATACTCTCGAAAAATACGGTTTGATGTCGGCAGAGATATTGTCTAGAATTCCACTTCGTTGTGACTTTCCTAACGTCTTTGCCCTCAAAGAACAATTGGGTGACATTCTGGAGGGTGAATCTTGCCGAAAAGGACTGAATAATAATCTTTTGTTGTTCTAGCTAGAGGCTATTTCTTTTCAGGCGAGAGACATGAGATGGGCGGTTCACCCGCGGTTCATCCATTTTCAGCCGTTTGAGAGATGAAAGAGGCACGGAGTGCCGAAGATCTACTGTTGAAATTCTTCTTTAACAGTAAGAAAGCAATAAGACAGCAATTAACCACTCTTTCCCCTGACCACCCCCACGCTGAATGTCCTCCACGTAAAATGCAGGTAGGAAGTAGATAACATTTTCCCGTTGTAAAGAGCGATTTCGAAAAACGGACCCCGTAAGCTAAAGGGTGTTGCTATGGTTACTTGACTGCGGTTGACAAAGGAAAATATGTAAGGTACATTTTAATGTACAAAAGTTGTACATTACCCTCCACGTACAAAATATGCTCTCTCTCTTTATATATTATTATAGAAGTATAGATACACATTGGTATCCCAAAATTAGAATAAGAGATGAAATAAAAATACAAAGATAAAAAGGATTTTTAGTAAAGAATATTTTTAAAAATTATTTTAAGCACCTAAAATAATATTCAAAGTAATATTACGTTATTTATTAATTAAAGTTAATTTTATAAAAGAGGTGTGCTTGAGACCGCAGTTTTATTCAAAAATATAAAAAGGATTTTAAGTAAAGAATGCTTTTCAAATTGTTTTAAGCACCTAAAATAGTATTCAAATTAATATTACGTTAGTTATTAATTAAAGTTAATTTTTTTAAAAGAGAGAAGTTAAGAGATGAAATAAAAGTACAAAAATAAAAAAAGGATTTTAAGTAAAGAATGTTTTTTTAAAAATAATATTAAATTTTTTTTTCAAATAATATTCAAATTAATATTACGTTAGTAAATAATTAAAGTTAATTTTTTTAAAGAAAAAGGCGTGCCGGAGAACGGCTAGGTTCAAACCACTATCGTCAGAACAGAAGCCCACCGCGATAGCACCACGATAAGGATCGTTGAAGACTTCGGCACAAAAAGCGGTAGAGGACAGTAGCGGTAACAATGGAGATTGTTAGGATTAAGCCCCTAAATTTATTTCTACTGATCAGATATACATAATATATAGCCTATGTCCATCTGGAATAATGTACCTTTCAAACAGTGAAAGAATTTTTCAAATAGGTGCAGTGGTTCTGGAGATTACCCTCCACGTACAAAATTGCTCTCTCTTTATATATAAGTATAGATAGATAATAGAAAGCGGTTAAGAGTTGAAATAAAAATACAAAAATAAAAATGGATTTTAAGTAAAGAATGTTTTTTTAATTATTTTAAGCACCTAAAATAATATTCAAATTAATATTACGTTACTTAATAATTGTGTGCGCAGCCGCCATCTTGGATATTTTTTGCGCCAACTTGGCGATTTTACCGTGTTTTGAGGAGTGGAAAATTTCTCGCCAATGTGTTTTAAGCGGTGTTTTCAAAACGCTGGACTTTGAATTTTTTTAGCTTTTTAATAAAAACCACCTGTTTAAATTATGAAATTTAGAAAAAATTTTTAAAAATCATTTAAACGTTGGACTTATATTTTTTTTTTTTGATTTTTGATAAAAACCACTTTTTTGAAAAAATCTTTCTCAAATATTGGAAATTTTGGGTTTTTCTTTTAGCTTTTTTAATAAAAACGACCTTTTTAAATTGTGAAACTTAGAAATATTTTTGAAAAATCATTTAATCGTTGGACTGAGATTTTTTTTTGTCATTTTTAATTAAAAACTACCTTTTCAAATTATGATCCATATGAAAAATTTGGTCAAAATGAATTTTACTTACAGATAAAATTTCAATGCCATCTATTCAGTTTGCCCTAACTCTTGACTAATAGCAATGAATCACCAAAATATTATGCCAATATATTGTTAATTAGAAAAAAAATACAGCATTTTCGTACCACCTAAATAACTTGCAATTTAAAAATTATCTAAAATTCAGCTTTGAAAAATGCAAAATAATTATAAACCCATAAATTTATGGTGAGTAACCAGATCCTCTTTTTTCTTTTTTTTTGGGGGGGGGGTGGTGGTTAGGGCATTGTGGTAATGAAATTTTACTTCAGATTTGACCTTAACCAAATATTTGGTGCATACAATAAAATCGGGACAAGGATTATTTGACCATTTATCCTGCTGTGTTGGAAATGAGAAAAAAAAACCCTTTTCCTAAACCAATAACTTAACCTTAACTAACTTTTTAACTTAGGTTCCTGGGGAGAGAGAAGTTGAGCTTCAGTTATTTAAATTTATTTGTAATCCACTACAACTTGGAATTATAAAATATTTTAAAATATATTGTATTTAAAATGTATACTGTATTTTACATTTTATGAAAAAATAATGGCAGATAATTTTTACTTCAAATAAATGAAATGGTGTATCATTATAGTATACTAATTGAAAATCGATAAACAAAATTAAAAGCAACTTAAATTTAATAAGTTAACGAAAAACTGATAATGGATTCAAAAATTTTCAACAAAAAGACTCTTAGTTTAAAAAATAATTTACTCTTTTGAGTATAGTCAATTTGACTCAGATTTCCAGGTCAAGGCCAAGATCTGGCCTAAAATTATTATACTGTAATTAAAAGATCACATCAGAAATAACTGTTTGATCTTAAAATTAGAGAATTTGACATTGGGTTATTTTTACCAGAACGCAATAATTATCGCCATGCGAAATGCGCCAAACCCTTGCGGAAAAATCCAAGATGGCGGCCGTGCACACAAATCTAGAGTATCCCCCCTAACTTTATTTCTACTGTTCAGATATACATAATATATAGCCTATGTCCATCTGGAATAATGTACCTTTCAAACAGTGAAAGAATTTTTCAAATAGGTGCAGTGGTTCCGGAGATTACCCTCCACGTACAAAATTGCTCTCTCTCTTTATATATAAGTATAGATTTAAACAAGACATTAACAAACTAAATCATTACTACAGATTTTTTAATTGCTATATATTATTAACAGACTTAATTTTCTTCCAAATGAAAAGTATTTAAATCTAGAAAATATGTCTGTAGAGATGTGATATGTTTGCATACTGATCTGTTATTTTCTGAATCCAAATATCTAGGAGGGAATGAATGAAGAAAGTTCAAAATTTCCAGGATCAGTTTAAAAAAGATAATCAAAAATTTCTTTATTTTGTACAGTTTTTTTTTTGTACTCTTTGTAGTTTCTCTTTCTATTTTTCCATGTGTCTGTCTTGTTTTTTCGCTTCTTTTTCTTCAGTTGTGTATAAGAATTCTAAAATGTCAAAAAAATGTTTCAACATTATTTTTAAAAATACCGAGAAACAATTTTTTCTTGGTGTATTGAGCATTGCTCTTCAAGACTCATAAGAAGTATCCTCCATATACAACATTTATCAGAAATTCGCATTAATTTAACATATAAAATAATTTTAACATATTTAAAATTTAACGATTATATTCGCTGCAAAATTAACCTTTTTAAGACCGACTAAAAATGTCGTATATTGTTCAAAACATGCGATTCTATAGAAATGATTAGAAGACGGCATTTCACTTTGCATAATTCATAGAAATTTGATTTGGATTGCTTGAAGAGATAACTGAAAATTCTATGCACAATAGCTTTGAACTATCCAAACACTGAAATTTATCTTGTTTCCAAATAAAATAATGAATTCTTTGACTGTGTTTATGATATATTTTAAATAAAGTTTAATCGATTATTATTAGTTTAAACACAAAATATTCCTTAGAAAATGTAATTATTATGTAAATTAAAATGTAAATTATTATATTATATAACACAAACTAATGTTTGTGTTATATAATAATTATTAGTTAGCATGAACACTTCATCTGTAATTTTGCTGATGATTCCGAAAAAGAAATTTTATCTCTCTATCTCTCTCTCTCTCTCTCAATCTGCATATGCATGTTCCGATATCAACCGTTAGAAATAGAAGGGAACTTCAAAAACAAAGCATTTACGAAAGAGTAGCTATTCCCAAGCCACTTGTAATAGATGCAAATACAAAATATCGTCCAAAATGGTGCCACGATCGCAAATCCTAGTCAAATAATATGTCGAAAAACGGCATTTGGTCCGAAGAATCATTGTTCACATTGTTCATCTCAACAGGACGTGCGTATGTCTGGAGAACACCTACACAATCATAAGATTCTGGCTGTTTCATCTCAACTGTCAATCATGGAGGTAGTTTCAGAGTTTGGGATGGCATCTCGTGGATTTCTTCAGGCCCTATTGTAACCCTAAAAGGGAGATTGAATGGAAAGGACTATGTCGAAATTTTAGTTCACTAGTCCATCCTATGGTGCAAACATTGTTTCTTGCAGGAGATGGCGTTCATCAGGATGATAATTCCCCTATACATACATCTAAAGCTATCAAGTATTGGTTTGAAGAGCATGAAAAAGAAGTCAAATATATTATCTTGCCCTGTACAATTCCCCCGACTATATATCATCGAACCACTGTGATCTGTATAAGCGGATAGAGCTTGGTATCGATATCCACCCCAGCATCTCTACAGGAACTTTCATTATTTTTTCCTGAAGAATGGTATAATATATTCTTAACCACTATTCATGACTTGTATAGTCCAATTCCAAGGTGAATCAGGTGGTATTACATGCAAAGGTGATCCTGCGCCGTATCAATAAAGGTTTTCATGATGTTTCTTAGTGTTTCCACTATTTTTATAACCACCTGTATATATATATATATATATATATACAATGTTAATACGTTTAATTTTGTTAATCGTGAAACCAGTAATGTCATATACGCCTTTTAATATCCCGAGGTGAACGTGGCGTTACGTTGTCCGACAGATCCACGAAGACAGCGGTACCGCCGTATGATGTCATAACAGTTAAACACATCATGGTAGTTCTTCCATATACTAATTTCATTTTCCAGGCTCCAAATTCATTATTTGTCTATTTACTACTCATTAACAAACCATACAATAATTATTATTCCCTTTTATTAGGTCCCTTTATAATTGGAGCCTATTTCGTTTAGATAAGTCTTAAAACCTTAAGGAGTGTGAAAAAGTATTTTCAAAATTGTGTAGTATTGATGGGATCTTATTGAAATTATGAAGTTCTTGTATACATGCATTCAATAATAGGTCTACTTTGAATCAAATATCCCTTTGAGAAGTTCTATATTTGTTTTTTAGATTACAAAAAAGAGTATAACCACTGTAATCATAGCAACAACTTTAATTGCACTTTGTAGTAATAAAGAGCAGTTCGTCCATCGGTGGGGCAAAAATGTTCTAATGTTATGTATATATTTGGAATTCAGTACATTTCTTTCTTATTTTAAAACGTTAAGAAATTCCGAAAACATTTAGCTTGACTGTTTGTCTTTTAGCCATGGAAATTACTGGGAAAATGCATCTGAATCCTACAATTTCTGGTATCATTTGTGTAGTACTCTTCTGAGTACTCTTTCTATACAACTATCTCAAGAATTACAAAAACGGGCCCTGCATAACTGGAATAATTTTGAATATGAATACTCAACATTCAGTTTAACCTCTGATCCCAATTAAGGATTCCTGTGTTCTTTATGAAACCTGAAAGAGAAAAGAAAAGCTTAATTTATCTGGGTAGCATTATAAGTTGAAATTTGCAGAGATTTTGTGAAACCTTTGGCAGAAACAAGTTACGTGCAGCCTTCCAAGGATAGTTTAAAGTATTCAACTACGTTCGTAGCACCTTTTTTCAAAAACTGTACTTGCGAAAATGTATGTCTTATTTTTCTAAGGGATATAACAACAAAATACGAAAATGATGAAAAAATAGACGATAACTATGCAACTTTTTACAAAATTAAGGAATTTGGGGGGAAATTTAGCAAATTTTTACAAAAAAGGCTGCTAACTCAAAAAATAAAATAATATAATAGTAAATAATAAATAATAAAATAACGAAACAATGTATATTACATTAATTTCTTTTTGTCATATGTACGTAAGAACCTCCTGAGTGGAATGATCTAATAGCTAATCGATATCTCGATTATTTCGAATCGATATTTCAGGTTGTCTCTTCTAACGAAACTACCACGGGTTATAAAGGTAGGTTTGCTTACCGTTGCTTACCTCTTCGTTTTTACCCCTTTTTTGACGCATTTTGGTAATTTTCTGTTTTACTGCTACTTGGTTTGGCACGCTGCCAAAATTACAACTCTCGACAACGCTGAAATTTTGCTTTCCGGAGGACCGTTATTGAGGAATGTAATCCTACGTTAAAAAATACAGGTTATTATATGCAGTTACATGTAGAATTTCGGAAATTTATCACGAGATTTTTTTTTATAAATGCTGCTATAAACCAACAAACAATATACCTAGAACTGAATCTGAAGTTCATTACATTCTTAGTATTATGAAAAACATTCGTGATAAATTTCATAGACATACGATTGTTAGATTTTGAGTTATCATAATAGTCGTTTACATTTTTGATGAAAAATTAGTTCTTCAGAAAACACAATTAAAATTTTCAACTTGTATTGAAATTGATAGCTGCTGCTGGTCTTCAAATCGCTCTACTTTCATTTCTAATGATCGTGCGGAAAAAATAAAAGCAGATTTCGAAACAGAAATTCACATTTAAAAAATAGGAAGAAAAACAATTTCGGAATTTTCGTCAATATCGATATTTTAAAGGTAGCAACTTACATTAGTTATAATTCAACTACAGAGATTGAGTAACTTGTTGTAGTATATGCGGTTAAATTCTCTCTCTGTTTCCATGCAAAGCAGACCGTTTATAAGGAAAGGAAAATCTTGACCGCAACGCTTGCATTCTAAAAAGGACTTTCACTAATGAACACAAGAATGTGTAGTTTTCTTCAGAATTATTTATACTACAATCTTCCATTGCCACCTATAACCTAATGACTACACGAATCGATGATACAAGCACGATTTCTCGTATTAATCCTAGGACCTACAGAAAAAAGAAACTTAGCAATGCGACAAACTACATATGAGGAAAAATAATCCAATGATGGGTAAAAAATTAGATTTTGCAGAAATCTCCCTTTTTTGCGTTTTAGCAGAGTTTTTTTTATGGCTGTACATATACATACTTGAACATATATTCGTATGCAGGGAATAATTAGTAATAAATGAAAAAATGGAATTCATAACTTTATGATAAATTCTGAAGTTCTTTTTTTAGAGGTTCATTAATCTGTAGACTTAGAGAGAATCATTGTTTACAATGGTACATGATGGCAATAAATGTACGTTTTTTTTAAGTCAGAATACTGTAAATCCTACTTTCATTTCCCACACAAATAAAAAAAAATTTGATTTTTCATTACCAGATGAGAACACGTTATATGAAATAGAAAGTTTATACAGTAAATAAATATTCATGACGAGTTTTTTTGATTTTGAATTTTTGCAGAAATATTTTAATCTCTCTCATAAATGGTGGAGTAAAAATGTGTTAGTGTCGTAAAAAATTCTGCGCTAACTTCAAAATTATTTTTACTCCTTTTAAAAATATGCTACATTATACATTCTACTAGATTGTAGATAAATGCTTTTATCTTTAAACAATAGCAGCATTTTTTTATAAATCCCCTGAGGCACACTGCTGAATATTACATTTTATGAAATGGAAAAACACAATCAAACCTGGTGCTTAACATCACAAATTATAGGTTATCTAACTGAAAATCAAATTCTCAAAGTAAGGCTTTTGCGAATTTATTAACAGACTTAACTAATTTCTGCTGGACAGTTTTTTTCAATTTTATATTTTAAGAAATGCAATTATCAACGTGAAAGAAACTTTTCTAAAGACAGTTTGATGATCCTATTTTGAGTAACAAGGAAAACCTAAAATAAGTTTAAACAAAAATTTGTCGTTTAGAATAAAATTTTAAGAGATATTTTTATACATTTAAAGAAGCTGTCGAATAATATATTTGAAATTTTTTTAAAAACTTTTGTTAAATGGACATTCGAACTAATCAGCTTTAAAAAGGTATAATGTAATAAGAAAAGAATATAGTCCAGAATATTTTACTTAATTCTTTAAATGATTTGAGATTTTCTTTATGAGATATTAGAAGTGTCATTAAACATTTCCTGTAACTAAACATTTTCATAAAAATCACATTTTCATTATATTAAATAATAAATATCCCAAAGACGTTTAAAGCATTCATCATGTTAGACTTTAAATGATGATACCTTGTTAAGAATACTGAAAAGATTTTAAGAAGGGAATTCAACGTACCCCGTGTAATCAAATTCTCTTTAATAAACGCCTAAAATGTCAATATTTGCAAAACAAGAAAAAAAAAGTAATTTCGAAGTAAGATCTTACTTTCCTTCAATTTTTTTATTCCTCTCAAACATACACATATCTACTAAGTTTCACCTAAAGTTTTATAATTCTCTTAAGTTATTACAAATCTAAGATCATTTAAATACACTTCTATACTGAATAGTGCATTCATAAAATTTTACGATTATCTTTAATCTATCTTAAATAAATTAGTACATCCAAATCGATATTCTTTGATCTTATAATAGATTTTCCAGTAAAATGTCAAACTATGTTACTATCGCAGTACCTCCTGTACAGCATTAGAATTCAGCATTATATTTAGTACAACATTAGATTTTTTTAACCTAAAAAATCTTGAAATCTTTTCCAATTAAAGGTTGCAATATGTTTTTACTTCTTTAAACAAATAACAGGCGGCAGCACTAGCCATTTTTCTGTTCATCTAACTGGAATACATTGAATCAAAGTGAAAAGAAGACTACATTTAGGCTTTCGCACTGTGCAAACGGCACCCCTGAAAAGGGATAGACCAGGTCCATATAGGCTAGCGGGCTGAGGATGCGGCTCCGGTTTATAATGGCACCATAAGGGTCGGAGTCCGAATTAGCCAGGTGCAACCTCAATTTTGACCAAGTACCCCCAGGGGTGACATCTGAGGAAATCGTACTTTCCCGCCTTACTGACCTCGAAGAAGGACTTTCCGGTCTACGGATTTAGGGCCTGTTCACATAGGAGTCCGTTGCGTTGCGTTAAGGAAAAGATGACGTTGACACGAAAATAAACCAATCATAGGCCTCCAAACGATTAGCAATGAAAATTTTAACGCCTATGATTGGTTTAAAAGATGCTCAACGTCATCTTTTCCTTAACGCAACGCAACAGACTCCTATGTGAACAGGCCCTATATGTGCCCATATCCAGCCCAATCACGAAGGTATTTAATGGCGCTTGTCAGGATTTCTATCCGAGTACCCCCAGTACCGAAATCCATCACACTACCACTAACCTACCCTTGGCCCAAAATGCGGGTTCTGTGTTCAAGTACACTGTCTGGTTAATATCCCGATACAATGAAACCAAATGTTCAGACGAAGATATTTCATTAAAGTATTAAGCATATATAAATAATTGCAACACATTAATTCATACTTGTTGAAATAAGGAATTTGGATGATTTTTTTTTCGTAACTTCAAGCATGAAAAATCTTTGTCACTTAAGAGTTAAACGGTACAGTATCGTTTAAGCCAAATATGATAAGAAATGCAGCAAGTTATGTGTTAGATAGAAAATGAATGATATTTTTAAAGAATTCGTTTAAAAGGTTCTGTTATCTTTTTTCATGAAATTATCCTTTTGTCCAAGATGGGAAACAAAAGAATAAACCTAACATGATCAGGAGGAGACATTTTTAACATTTAATAGTGTGTACCAAGCATTTTGTTTTGAGCGTAAAAATGCTAAAAACTTTGTCATATACACAATAATAAATAGCCAACAATGGAAAAACAGATATGATTTATTGAAGTAGAAGTATTCTTCTAGAATAATAGTCTCCAGATCATTGATTTCCCTTATAGATATTCTTTAAGGAATCAGACAATGAAAGCTGCCAATTAGAAATGTTTTGTTGACAAACCCGTTAAAAACAAAGGATTAGAATGAATTATTTGCAGGGTTTATATAAGCTTTGTATAAACTATTGTTCATGAAATATTAAAAAAAATAGGCTGTACAGATTTGAAGTAAATGTTTACTTTCAATTGACACATTTTCACTAATGAAATCACTAACATTTTTTTCAATCCGTACGTGATATTACAGAGGCTGTTCACACATTTTTAGACGTATATTGTATTCACAAAACTAAATTACATAAAATTCTTGTGTTTTAAATGTTCTATTTGACATCCCTTATTCTGAACTATCTTTCGAAACCGCAATTTCCAGGATAATAATGACTTTTGAACTGTCAGAAGAGGTATTCTATCCCATTCCTCCTGAACAGCTTTCCAGAGTCTTGTAAGGGTTTTGGGACGACGTTTGGATAATGCAGATTTTAAAAGTCTGAAAGCACAAAAATCCATAGGTGATACATCGGAAGATTTAGTAGGGATATCAGTGAAGGGTATGGCTTTGATACCAGTTTTTTGTTCCATTTCTTTTAGAAAATTTACAGTGGATTTTGATGTGTGACTGCTAGCTTTGTCCTGATGGAGTCTCACAGATTGATGGCACTGTGGGTAAAGCGATGGTATTTCATTCAGAAAAATTGGCGATAAAATATGTTCCTGATAGTATTTGGAGTTAATCTTGACATTTTTTTCCACTCTCTTTATTTTTTACTTGCCATTATAAAAAAAACCGGCAACAATCATGAATCCCTTAGAAAAACTTTCTTTCGATTTTTTTAACCATGTACTTAAATTTTTTTCTCCCCTTTTATGATAATAAATGGATCTTTTTTTGTTGCAATCATTTAAATACACCCATGATTCATCTGTTATGACAATTGTTTTCCATTTTTCTTTGGATAAGTGTTTCTCATATAGAATTCTGCAACATGTCCTGCGTTCAGCGATATGATTTGGAAGAAGACGATGCACATTGCGTATTTTCCGCTTTCTTAAGATTTAAATCAACGTTTATCATTTTGTTTACAGTGGACACCGAGCGTTTTAATGATTTTGCAACTGTCCTTTGACTAGGGGGATTTTCTTTTAACATTAAACAGCGTACCTTCGCAATAGTCGAAGATGTCCGTTTTTTCCTTGGATACTTGTTTGGAATTTTTGTCCCACTTGAGGCTCCAATTTGACGTTTTTTTCCTTTCTTGTTGACGATATTACCTATCGATGCTTTAGATATCACAAAACCATGACTCTCACATCGTTTTTGGATAACGGAGTATGCATATTTCTCTTCGGAAAGAGCATAAATGTAGCCTGCTTTGTAACACTGCTTTGTTAAAAACGCCATTTTGAATAAAAACAAAAACTTTCAAGCCGTAGACGATAATTTTGACTTTTAAAAACATAGTACAATTGCAATTATTTCTTTTGCAGCAAACGATTTTTTATTACCGCTTACCAAAATCGTCTAAAAAATGTGCGAACAACCTCTGTAGACTGCTGGGGTTTGATATTTCGAAATTTACTTTAAAGAAAGGTATAAATTTTTATCAAAACGTGCGAATAAGACGGTATGTTATGTTACTAGCTAATAACTCGTATTTATTACCATGTTTTTATTAACTTGCATTCTTGTGAGTTTGTGTGCGTGTTTCTCAAGTACAAATCTTGCAATCAATTTTTAACTAACTTCCCGAGTAGCTAGGCATTTGAAACTTTTAAAACAGCTCAGAACACGATGACAATGCATTTTTTTAATACTTTTAGCCATCTTTAAGCAGAATTAAATTAATTTTCAGTTATTTTCAGTTAATTTTGTTTTGTAGACTGTTGCAGCCATCTATTGGCCGGAATGGGAACGGAAAGTTAAATGCAAGTTAACTTCCAATTAACTTCTTTTTCTTTCAAGTTCATGGGATAATTCATCAAAAAATTTTTTAAAAGTATTTATTAATACATAGAATTGTCAAGTTTGTATGATTCAACAGAAAATTTAAAAACATGGTATATAAAAAGTTCTTTTTATCTTGTAATTATTTTATTTATAAGATTAAGAAATATATCCATTGCTCAGAATCTTCAGAGAACGTGTGTTGTTAGTTTAAATTATTTTATAGTGCAAGCATACTTGTGTATTAATGTGAAGACAATCTACAAAAATTATTCATAGTAATACAGTAAAATTCCTTTTTGATAAATTCTTCTAGAGTCATAGATAACTTTTAATACATTCATAAATTCAAGCGTGGGAGAAGATAAACCCACTCCAGATAGAAGGAAAATATATAATTGTGTAAAAACCATCTTCTCCAGTTACACTATCGATACTTAGACATCCGACTGGTTAATGTCTACTGCAAACAAATTTAATCTGTGGTCAGTCTGATAAATATATACATATATAAATTGGATAACTCTGCACTGGCTCATGTTAATCGGATTAGGGTTGCTGATAGAAACAACACTCGTAGACCTCAATAAAGAAAGCTTTTTTTTTCTTTTCTATTCTCAGAGCAGGAATGAATGCGAAACATATTATTCGGCTTGTAATTCAAGCAGGAGGATATATTTCTTACGACATACCCGAGAGTGGAGTAGTGTTCGATGTCACAAATTGTATCTCATCTCATGAAAGCAGTTATTGAGAATGTTATAGTTCAGGATCAAAATGCTTTGCAGTATGAAATTCGAACGTCGCTAAAGTTTTAAATGTATGCTATTAATTCAAAAAGGATTTTACAGATTTTCAAGAATTTCATTCTTTTATAGCAAATTTTTTAGAAATAGCTGGAAGAAAGTTTTAGTACATGTATTTCGACATTGATTATTTGATATCGAGTAATTACGCAGAGTTTAAAGCAAAAGTACCGCTTATTTTTTCAGTTCAGAAATTTTATAGTGAATTAAAATTAAATTTTAAGAGAAGACCAAAAACTGATAAACGGGTGGCAATTGTTAAGTTGTCAGGTATCTTATGCAGAAAATATTTTCTCAAAATTTTTAAATGCGAATATGCAATTTCCAAAGAACTTCCCCACTGACTTAACATTGGCTTCGAAATATACAGTTCCTATTAAATACATAAATTTTTATTTCAAATGTGATAAAGAAATAAATGAAAACAAATATAATTTTGGTAAAAATTTGATTACATTTAAAAATATGGGGATTTTTTTATAAAATACTAGTACAATTTAGCGCTTACGACCCTACACTCAATTCAATTTAATATATTTAAATTTTTTTTATACTATATACTACTGGGACACTTACCTGTGTTCAGAAGTAAAGGTTTTACAATATTTCCTACAATCACTGAAATATACCAAAAAAGGGGGAAAAACACAGATTATATTAATTATGTTTTTATAAGTGCAGGTCCCTGTGGAATGATTAAATTAACATATATAGTTTAGCTTTTAGGTCAAAACACAGTTACTAATGCGTACAACACTCTTGAAAAATTCCATTAAAATATATTGAAAACTTTTTAAATTATTAGCTTTTTCGATTACAAAAGTAACTGAAAAATCAGTTTTCTAGAAAATGCATATAATGATGCTACTTTCGGTCTTTTAATATCGCTTTCGGTGTACTTAATTGACCATAAATTATCCTCCAATGATCTTACAAATAAAAGTAACGCAGTTTAAGAAACCTAAAAGATTGGCCTTTGAAATAGAGCAATAAAAAAATTTCGAAATTTTACACCAAAACAGCCCTTTTAAAATAGGCAGATACCTTAAGTAAAATTAAAAGTCAAATTTTTTTGTTTGCCTCAATAACATCTGTGAACAACATGTTCACCGTTTTGTTCTACTACCCTCTGTCATCTTTCTGGCAACTTCGTAATTCCGTCTTCCCAAAAATTACACTACACAAGTCTTTTTTTTTTTTTTTTGCACCTTAGCTACGTTTTTACCTTTATTAAAATAATAAAACGTAGTATGCTGAAAATTTTGCCATTTTTTCTATCTTCAATATTAAAATCGCTGCATAAAAAGTCTCCAATTTAGATACATTTTTTTATTTTAAATGCACGCTGATACGACAATTCTCAAACCAGAATCTAACAAAATTGTTTCGAATGACGTTAAAGAAAACTAAGATCTACTAGAGTGTCCAAGGATTGTCAACTTGGTTAGGTTAACATTGATTTCAGCGATTCCAATAGGGCTAGTACATAGCAGCTTTAACATGGGTGCTTTTAATATTTGGTAACCATATTTTAAATGTCCTCGCTTCGTTCAACCATCCTGTAGCAAGCTAGGAATATAATACACTGAAATCTAGGCAACTTACCAAGAAAGACGTTTTCTGTGGTTTAGTTCTGTATTTTAAATCCTTTACTAAATTCTTTTAACTATATATTCTATATGTTGTATAAAAGGAGTTATTTTTTTTGATAAATCTTACATTTCATAGTTACAGTTGAAACATTTGCTCTAACAAAATAATTGCATTGAGCTACATAATTGCTTTGTGGGACATTTCTATACATGCATCTGGCCGTTTATGCAATTTAAAATTCTAATCCTTTTATATTAACTTTATGAATATTTTAAGATCTCCACATCGAATAACTGAAACAAAAGATCTTTTCAAATTTTAGATGACTAATATAAATGCAGGTAGCATTCATCTTAAACCGAGCTCTTATTACGTATCCTATGGGATAGCTTGTTTCTTCAAAAAGAAAATTAGCTAATTTAATTTCTTTACTTTCACATAGAGAAAACTTTCGGTAGAAAACTAGTCCAACTAATTGCTTTAAGAAATTGAAAACTATACTCTCATGATACGCATTATGATGCTGGTTGTAAAACTTGATATTATATTTTACCCTTTTCTTGTCCTATTCTTAAAAATAAATTTAAAATGTGACCTTATAAGATTTTTCTTTTGCTATTACTTCAAATAACGTTAAACGTGATCTCGTTTATCAGCTGAGTTCATGATAAAAATTTAAAAGCGTCTAAATCTCAGTTTTTAGAGCATTATTTATTCATGGTAGTCATTTGTGATGACAGCATGCAAATTATCGGAAGAGAATACTGTACAAAAAAGTTTTTGCTCAAAAGCTTTTCTTAAGGGGGAGTTATATGGGCACGATAGGTTTTCCTATTTGTTTATTGAAAGGTAGAATTTTCTCAATGTGTCAAAACTTTGAAATTGATGTCCTATAACAGGTATTGATATTTTTTCTCTAAAAATCGAAATCGAGCAGTTTCATTATTCACGTATGGATTGTTTATGTCCGTTACTTCTGAAGACAAATGTAGGCATACTGGTGTTATATTAAGAGTTTTTGATTTATAATATTTCTGTTACAGACTCCTTTCCGATGGATTATAGAAAATTTTCGTAAAATTTTTCCTTCACTGAAAGCTTAAAAAAAGTTTATAAATGCAATATGTTATAAATTTTACTAGTACGCATATAATATTGGAAAACTTAAAAAAAAATGAAACCTAACAACTATGAATTGCATAAAATGTTTTAAAATGTTAAAGTTACCATTACTGATTAATAAAAATTACCATTATTACATTTAATTAAATAAAAGGTTTTGTTATAGGGTTATAATAATTTTCAATCATTAGTTATATAATTTATAATTATGAATTAATATTAACTAATTAATATTATTTTTTGTTATGAATTTTAAATGCCTTATTTTTAAAATATATCTGTGGTTACAGTGTAAAGAGTGTCAAGTCCAAAATCGTAGTTTTGAGAAAAACGGGATTGAAAAAAAAAACGGCTTTTGTAAAGTCAGATTTTTACGTTTAATTTTTAATTTATTTTTTAAAGTAAATTTTTCCAATTTTATTTTTGTTGAGTAAAGAGTGCTAAGTCATCGATTGTGACAAAACCCCTCTAACATTACAATGTTTGTGTTTTGTTTCACATACCCCAAATATTCCCTGATGAATAAAAATATTTAGGAGTGGAATTGGACTTAGTTTTCTGTACCCTGCAGTAGCCCTTGATTTTTCAAACATGTCTGGTTTGATAACTCATTTTAGCCCATTTTGGACTTTGCACAGCAAACACAGATATAGCATCGCTATGTTTATCACGTGAATCTAATTTATTAGGAGACTTTGTTTGCTTCTTCACACACAATGCATATTAAAATTGCTAAAAGTATGTGTGTAATAAAAATTTAGACAAAAGAGTGCCAGGGTCTAATATGCAGAAAATTAATTTTGTCACTCTTCCAGGAACTTTTTATGATGAGACAGCTAAATAATCTAATCTTATTAAAAGTTTAAACAATGAATGACCATAATCAGAAAGGAAATTCTTTTTGTTCACTTCCAGCATCTCTCAGCAAAAATCTTCCCAAACTATTCTCGCTTGAACCCTTTCAAAAAGGGGAAATTTTCATGCAGTGAACCATAGCGGTACGAAATTCATATCAGAATAATAAAACTTCAGTAATGTAATAAAACTATCTCCCTAGCGACGAGTTCCAGACTAAGTGTTAATTATCCTCCGTAATCAACAATTCCAAATGCCATTATCATTGTTTATTGAAAGTCTCAATGAGCTGCATCAATATGCAGTTATTGAAGTTATGCTTTTCAAGTCATAAAATCACACAATAGTGTCTGGCCGTCTGTGTTTTGAGCTGAAGGGTGAAATTATCATAATATTATTATTTAATAAATCGAGACGTCTGAATCTCAATATTCGTTACGGTGGATTATTTTTTTAAAAAATAACGCTGTTTACGGATATTTTAGGGAGACGTTATAGACTTTAGTCCGTGCCGAGACACACTGATGACACAACCACATTCAGAATTACGGGAGTGTTTAGTTTTTACATAGGGGGCATGCTGAGAGAATAAAATACAGCGTCTCGGAAAATAATAGTGGGGTTTTAAATTTTTTATACCTCCGGAACAAAGTATTGTAGAAAGATGAAGTTTACGTCAAATTGAAGAGAAAATCTCGAAGTTTCTTATCTGTTCAGTAGACTTAGATGCGTCCTCCCTTAGTTGCCCCGCAGACGTTAAGACGAAAGTCATTCTCTTCTCATTCACGTCAGAGAACAACCTGTGGGATAGACGTGATCCTTTCTTTTAAATGCTCCAGCTTTCGGAAATGAATGGAATACACTTGTGTTTTTGCATAATCCCAAAAATATAAATCCATGGGGGAAAGGTTTGGAAACCGTGGGAGAACAGAAAATACACCCTTTTCGTCCTATCCATCGCTGAGGAAATGTTTCGTTAAGAAATCCCCTCACGATTGTGGCAAAATGTGGATGAACTCCGTCAAATTGGAAAATAGAGTTCTCCGGAATTTTCCGGTGCTAATACCGGAGTCTGTTGGAGTCTGCCCGTAAGCTTTCTCACACATAGACTTGGAGTGTTTCGCTTTACTTTAATGTATGACTCATGTCTGTAACCGGATTTGTTGCACAGATATAACCATTTGAAACTCCACTATTCTTTTACAGACACATGGTAAAATCACACTGGTTCATTGCATTGGTAGCTGAGAGTAGATATACGAATGCAAAAGATTAAAATTTGCTAGTAACGGACTCCCCCACAGATCATCAAATTCTAGAAATTAGTGAATTCTTGTTGCTTCCAAATCACAGTCAGATGTCTATTTTTATTTAGTCATAGAAAGAAGCAGCAGTCAGCACTCTCGTCTAAACTTTTTTTCTCTGGACCTCTTTTCGTAAAACATCTGTTACAAAAGTTCTTAGTCTGTCCTTTAAACCAGTGGTGCACAAAATTTTTTCGACCGAGACCCATTTTCTTTAAATAAAAAAAATCACTCTTCCTCAATGAAAATTCATTGGTAACATCAATTTTTTTTAATCAGAAAAATGTTAATAAAAAAATAGGAAAACAAAATAAGCAAATTTTGAGAATTTTTCAAAAATCAATGACCTGTGGAGTTTGCGTACAAATTAACTTTACTAAATAACAATATAAAAATCTCTTCTTTACCATTGACACTAATGTTTTTGCCAAATTTCATGTAACTGAAACTTATATGTAAATATTCAAGAAATCTATTTCTTGAACCCATGTTATTAATTGATTTAAAGATTCTGCCTTATTCAAAATACGGGATATATATATATATATATATATATATGCTATTATGTATGGTTGTGGGGATTTAAATTTTAATTTTTTAAAAAGATTAAAAAGTTGAGTGCCTATTGTTATAACTCCTCAGATATAAAACAAGAGAATTTATGGGTCGAAATACCTCCACCGTTTAAATAGTTGGAAACTAGGGTAAGAGTTTATTTGATTCAACAATTCCTGGAGAAATGTGCTTTTATATCACGATTTAATGAGGGCTGCAGTGAGGTACGGCAAGATGCAATTACCTGAAGTGATGACATGCGACGCTTGAAATCAGGATAATATTAATGAGCTTAAAATATTCTGTGGAAGAATAAATTTTAGTAATTTTCTTATATATTCCTGACACATTTTTCATAGAATAATCATAGATTCGAAGTAATAACAATAGAGGAATGTGTGTATTTTTTATATTATTTTATAGAATGCTGAGCATGTTTAAATTTAATATATATTTACATATGATACTTTCAAATATGTTTAGACTAATGACAATACTTTAAAGGCATATATATATATATATATATATATATATATATATACATATATATATATATATATATATATATATATATATATATATATATATATATATATATATATATATATATACATATATATATATATATATATATATATACATACATATATATATATATATATATATATATATATATACATTCATATATATATATATACATACATACATATATATAATATATATATATATATATATATATATATATATATATATATATATATACATTCATATATATATATATATATACATACATACATATATATAATCTTTATATATATATATATATATATATATATATATATATATATATATATATATATATATATATATATATATGTGTGTGTGTGTGTGTGTGTGTGTGTGTGTGTGTATACATATATACAGAAAGAGAGAGAGAGTGTATGAACTTATGAACTTCCTACGAAGGGAAAAACGATATACATGAAGATTTTTCTTGAACTAAAATTACTATTGTTCTATATATCAATGTGTGACATACTACAAATCCAGTCATTATTGATTAGACATTGATTTTCCGTGGGGCTCCTTAAGGAGCAAATGTATAGTTTTCTACATTTTTTTCCAACTCTTCATTTATTTTTCCATTCTGGCAAAACGCTTTCTCTGTATTAATTGATCAGAAGGAATTGGAAGTCTTAGACGCAGCTAATACACCTGAAGCAAAATTTGAAGGAAAATCGATTCAGGAAATTTTCTGTTATTTTCATTATCTGACTGCTTCAAATGTTGAAAGGTTAAACAATACTTTTGTAAATGGTTTGCGGCATTATTTGTAATCTTTATTTTATCAAGTATTAACACTGATCATGCTTTCAGCAGTTATTTTCTTTTGCATTCAGATTATATTAACTTCTCTATTTTACGTTTGCGATCCTGATGAAATTCAAAATTGAATTCTTTGTGTAAGTAAACTATTTTTTAAGATGATCGTTCAAAAAAAAACTGATCGCTCCACCCATTAATTTGTCTCTACTGGAAAGACATAAAGATATAGCCAATTACTTCAATAATTAAGGAATCCAAGACGCAGTATCTGATGGACCTCTATACTGAAACTTTATATATCTTTTCTGAAACCTATTTCCTTGTGTAACAATGATATAATTAGTAACAAAACCTGGAAGGAAGTTTCCTTCCCTAACAACTTTTCGGAATTTAATTGGAAGTCGCGTATCAATATAATCCAATATCTCAATAAAGACATTTTAATTTCAATTTTGTCTATACAAATTTAATATTTTTGTGTTGAGAGGTAAATTAATGCTCAAATACATTTGTTTGTATGCATATACTAAAGATGAAGAGAGGAGAAATCTTCATATGAACTTTTACTGAATTTTCCTGTCAATGAATAATTAAAGAATTATATTGTCGTGTTCAGAGTTAACTCTATCAAATAAAACAGAATAATGACTACATTTTCAAAATTTCATGCAGACAGCTGGCAATGTATTATAATGTTTTTCTAAAACTTAAGGCTGCTGCGTATTAACCATTCTGATTAAACCACCTCAATGTTAACCTATGGAAAAAATTTGTCCATGAATGGCCCACTTGGATTTAAAGATTTGTTTTTTAAATTGTACTCCCTATTAGAGAAAGAAATTTTACACCTCGGGTCTTTTTTTGTTTTTTTTTTAATGCAAATAACATTTTAAAATTTAAATTATACGGGGGAAATGATCTGGAAGAGTGTGTTTTAAATGATCATCAATTCCTTTGGGCGAATTTCTTGTGGATGAAATTTATAAAATGAATCCTGTTGCAAGGTGCAGAAATATTCAGGCTATCTGAAAACACCATTTTTTTGGATTATCAGCATGTATGTAGCTGCAAATAGTAGACACATATTCTCCATATGTTAACATTGAAGTGAGCGAATCCAACAGGGTTAGTACATGGCAGCCTTAAGGGTAATATAGGAAGTTGACTGACTAGACCAAATTTGGATCCATTATCACAATTTCAGGTACATAGCTTCAATTTTTCTTAATAAATATTTATTTATTTTAAGTACTGAATAAATGCATGATACGCCTTTCTTACTCTTTAGCATATCCTTTAAAAGTCTAATCATATTTCAAAGTTAATAAAATGTCAGTTTTTGTTCCAAAGTGTATATGTTTCCAATAAAAGGGATTTAACTTTTAGCAAAATTCGAACCATTATTCTTTTTTATAAGAATGAAACTGTCAGCTCCAGCTGAGAATCAAGTGTATTAACAATCAACGGTTAATTGTGAGTCATTTTAATAGTTAAATTTCTTGAAAATTTGTTAAACAATTGCTGCTGTCTTTTAATACAAAAGATAGTAAAAATATTAAGAATGTACAAAATTGAGGTCGCTCTAAAATTAATTCGTGTGTAATTAATATCTCGTGTTATCGATTGTATATGAAATGTAACGTATGATATAAGCACAAACCAAAAGCCGGTTTATTCGTATCTATTCTGAAAGAATGTGAATATATATTCATCGTATTATTCCAATATTAAGTTTCATGCAGATTGCTCTATGTTCATATTATACTATACTATGTTATCAACTTACACTCTATAGTTTGGAAATGTCGCAACCCAAGGATATTCGTCAGACGTTGATAGAGTGTTTTAACAGTTAAATGATACCAAATATCAGGGATAGGTCGTAATTTCTAATTTCTAGTGATTGCCAGGCAAATGGCTCTCCCTTTTGAAATTGATGGTGGAAATCTTTATTAGCCTACCCTATAATTTCAACATTATACGGTAAATCTATAATGGCTAATTGTCATCTTCATCAAAATTAAGCTAATTTCTATGAACTCTTTCATAATTAAAGTTAAAAATGGATCTTTTTTTTAACTTTTTGTTTATATCTAAAAGTAATTCGTCCTTAGACATTTCACTAGAAAACTCATCCCATTAAAGTTTTCTTTCTGACGCCAAACTTTTGAAGAGAATTATCTAATACCAGTGGTGTGGAAATTATGGGATCGGGACCCACAGTGCGTTGCAAAAAAATTGGAGGGATAGTTTAAATAAAGTTTAAAGAAAATATATCATATTGAATTATTTAATTTAAAAATAAGCTTTAAATATTCTATAATTATATAATTTAAATATTTTTACCGATATTTTTATAAGCTAAAGAACATATGATATGATACTGTAAAATAATGTGTCAAACAGAATCTTTTTTGTCTGATGAAGATGCTGAACATTTCCTTTTTCACTGCAAATTACATGTGAGTGCCCGAGCTATATTAAAGGCGGACTTGAGACGTCTGTCCATTTGTTGGCCTCCTGTTCTTTCTGATCTCGTTAAGAGTGTTGAAAGTCTTGCTGTCTTGCAAAATTTTGTTTGTAATTTAAATGTTTAATTTTTTCTTGTTTTGTGTTTATCACTTACTTCTGTAAGCCTCATGTTATACATTGTGGTGCATAAGGAGATTTCAAATGAAACAAACAAACAAAAAAAAAAGTCATAGAATTAAAAGTTTATCAACGTTCGTTTTTCTTCTGCCTAAAATAGAAAGGCTTTCGATTGATTTTTTTTCTAAATGTATTTCCCTTTCATTCTCAATAATCTTATCTGAATATAAACTTTAACACATATTTAATTACAAAAGTAATAATTAAATATCACTGTGCACTCAAGGACATCCACATATTTATCTGCTGACCCAAAAGCGGAATAACTTTCTTTACACAGTTTATCACATGAGATTTGCCAAAAACAAGTGCAGAAGGTAAGCAAGACCCTTTTTCATAGTTATAATGCAAAGTATTATACCTAAAATCTTCAAGCCATTGAAAATTAATAGGGTTTGTAAATATTTGCTAGTTTTTTTGTTAACATTTTCCTAACTTAAAAAAATTGCTTTTACCCAAAAAAAATTTTGGGGGGGGGGGGGGGGCGGGTGATTTTTTATTTAAAGAAAGTGGATCACTTTCCAAAAAAGTTCCACACCACCCGACTGCCTTGTGCTATTCTTTACTGGTGTGTATAGAAGAAACCAAGTAGAAAGTTACAATCAGTGTTAGGGATGAATACATAGGGGACCGTCTGCGTTTAAAACATTTTGAGGGGCTCCGTTTGCACAGTGCAAACTCTGAAATCTGGTTTTTCCCCCCTTGCATTCAATGTATTTCAGTGAAAGGAGCAGAAATATGGCTAGTACTGCCCTCTGTTATTAGTTTAAAAAGTAAACACATTTTGCAACCTTTAGTTGGAAATATTTTCAAGATTTTTTGGGTTAAAAAATCGGGAAAAATCTTTACCGTGCAAACGGGGGATGTTATTATCCCTGAAAGGATTAATAGATGGCCAGAGGGAGAAGCAAATTCTTCCGCTGCTAAAGGGATGAAAACTTTTCGCTGCCGATGCTGGGTATCAATCCTGGGAATTGCTGAGAATTTAGCATGTGTTAAAATTAAAATTTATATTATGCTCGTCACAGAAGTAAGAACTGAATTCATCCCCTAAGCTGTGATCATAGTTTAATTTTCAAACTCGAATTATTTTTTTAATAAATAGATTTTGTTCAGCAATACTTTCTTTATTTTGCAGCTGAACCCTGGGGATATAGGAAGGGTCGTGAATTTCGAGAACAACTTATGCAGATTAAAATTTTCCCGTAGATTTCAGTATTTTTACAGATTTTTGGGGGAGACAAATGTTTATCCCTAGTTTCACATGTATTAAAAACATACCCGAAAGAGAAAACAATGTTCTAAAACAGTTCGATTTATTTCATTTGATCTTTGAGAATTATTTTACATACAGACAATGCATACAGGTAACTTTCCCCACTGAAATATTAAATTTTCATTTCCTAGGATTTTTTTTTTCATTTTAATATTTAATATTGCTTTGGGGATTTTAAATTTATTGTGGATATGTATCATCATATATTTAAAAGAATGATTGTTTTGCATTGGAATATATTTTAAAAGTAAAATACACGTAGATGTTTTATTTTTTACTTCTTGTATAGATAGAAATTTTTATTGTTATTTTCTAAGACAGAAGTTTCTATTACCTGTTAATTAGTATATTTGTGTTTCCTAAAATGGGTTTAATAAAAATATACTTTTAAGTTTTAGGCAATATTTTCAGTTTTTCAACATTATTTCTCAGTTAACTGGGGTTTTATCTCAGCAACATTTACTGAAATAATTATGTGTGCGTGAACATTCATGTTTATTGCAAGAAACTTAATTAAGACTTCATTGAAAAAATAATTCAGACGAAATACAATAGGGATAATCGAATGGTTTAGAAATGAAAGCCGGTGTCCTTTAGTCCAAATGGTGGCTAATTAAATAAAATGCGTTTCAAATTAATACTTTAGCAATAGCAGCAAGTTAGCTTTTTCTCTGCCATTTAATTAACTGTTGTCCTGCTATAGCCTTCGATTATATCTTTGTTATAGCTATGAAATATTTAAATAGCAGAGCTTATACCCGAGATTAAACGAAAAAAAGTTGAGGCGAGATGCAAAGCAATTAATTTTTATTTAAAACTAATAATAATACATAACTTAGACAAGCATTTAGATGTATTATACTTGAGTAATATCTGTACCTGACAGAGTTCATCTTAACATACAATTACATCAAAACGGCCCGCCAGTACAACAGACACGATTAACAAGTAACAAGTAGGGTTTTCCAGAATACACAGAAGCACACAGGAGAAAAGTTTTGTGGCGGAAGTTCCTGAACCAGTGGCCCTCTACTTCCGTGTCTTGGCATCCTCTTGGTTGGAGCCTGCCTAACACCTTTGGGAAAACGAACATGTTTGTTAAAGAGATAAAAAGGTGAGAGAATTTTAATCCTTGAATTTCTACGACCAAAGGAAGAATATAAATTTGGAGACAGTTTAAAATTTTTAAAAAATGCAAAGAATTGAAAAAAAATAATAATACCGTCAGTTATGCGAACATAACTAACGTAAAATAAATTGGAATATATATATATATATATATATATATATATATATATATATGTAATGAAATAAGATCAGATTACAGAAATATTAGAATAAGAAATTTATTTCCGAGTGGCTAAACAGACATCTTATCTAATGGAAAGCCAACACCCGAGTGATTCCCGGGGTTTGCGTATAGAGGTATCTGCGGTTGAAGAATTTGCTGAGCAAAGATGTTTCTTGCAAGCTGCATCAGTTGCAGGACGATTGCCTTATTTGGGCATAGAAAAGTGTGGCTTGCCCAGGGATTGCTGACGCTATGAAAAATATTCCTGGGTTCTTGAAAACAGAATTTGGCAATGCCATCTTAAGCATGGGAAGGAAAGAAAATTTACAGGGGACCAACTTAAATTTTATATATTTCATATATATATATATATATATATATATATATATATATATATATATATATAGTTTTTTGCCGTAAGTAAACTTAGGTGTTATTTTTTTAAAGTAAAAATATAGAGCCACCCTAGATTAAACATATACAAACTTTGAATAATAAGGAGCCTGGTAAAAATATTTTGCGTACGCTTGTGCTGACCAATTAGAATACATCACGTGCTAATACTATTCCGCCAATCCGAATTGAAACGTGGCGTAGTCAGAAGCAAGAATATACGAGTTATTTGCAAATAAGTTACGATATCGTATCCATGCAAGAAAAACAAATACCGGGTAACTAACTTAACATGATTTTATTTCATTTTTTTTAACCGCGATATCATTCACCAAGGAACAACTCTTAACTGCAAGTGAACTTTAATTATCCCAAGGTCAGCGTTTGATTACGGAAGTGGTACGCAAACATTTTTCGACCGCGACCTAATTAAATCACTATAAATAAATATATATATATATATAAAATCACTCGAACCCAGTGAATTTTTTTTTCTTTTTATTCTAGTAAAATTTTAACAAAAAATAGAAAAAAGAAATAATAAAATTTTGAAACACTATTAAATAATCATGCCCACGTTCATGAAAATGGAGATGGTCATCGCAGGCCTTGGTCCACAGTGCTGAAAAGCAATTCGGACTGATGTGCCATGGGTTAGTCATTAAATAATCAGTGGACTGTAGGTTTATATTTACTTGGCACAATGAGGACAAAAAAAGGGTCTTGTTTACCTTCTGCGCTTATCTTTGACATATCTCGTGTGACTGAAACTTCATATTTAAAGAATTTATTATGCATATTTGTATTTCATTTAGATATAAATAAAGGAAAATTAAAATTGAAAGAATGCATTATTTAAAAATTATGAGCTTTATTATAACACTGAAAATTATAGATTTTCTTTTTTCATTAATATAAAACTAAAGTAGAAAAAACAATTAATGAAAAGGGTGATTCTGAACCTCAGTACGATATTTGTTCAAAATTTGGTAACATACTTGAGAGTGCTAATCCTATATCATCTTTTCCGGATTAAGTCTTGATCGTTACTTGGTTTTTATAGTTACAAATTTTGAAAAATCAATTTCACTCATAAAAATAGAAGCGAAAGGAAGCAACGTAGCCCTGTAACGTAAGTATATACACCTTATTTGTCAATATTATATCATATATTTTTTAACATATCGCTCACTCCTTTCAACAAGAAACAAGATTTCCTCAAAAGACAAGATTTTTCAGGAGAGTGATTTGAAAGTACATTGAAATGTATTGAAAATAAATTTTAATTCTGCTCTCTAGCAGTTAAATATTGAGCGGTGAGATATAACAATCTTGCAGGGATACACTACTCTTTCAGGGCATTCTAAAAATAAGCATAACTAAAAATCGCCGATTTTGAGATATGACGTTGTTGAAAGGAGTGAGCGATATAAAAACATAATTACAAATATTAAAAATATGCAACTATAGAAAATTTAAACCCCATTTATTAATTAAATAATTCAATATATGACTTTACTTCACTCTTCAGGACCTCTCCTCTTTTTTCAAGACACACAGTTTGTGCACCACGAGAAACTTTACTAACGATTGGCCAAACATTAGTTCTGAACTGAGCAGCGCAGATAATAGAAATACATCTATTTCCATAAGGCTGCTATGTACTAACCGTATAGGATTCACTCAGCTCAGTGCTAACCTATGAAGAAAATGTGTCTACTGTCTACAGCTACATAAATGCTGATAATCAAATAAGAATAGTATTTTCAGATAGCCTGAACTTTTCTGCATCTTGTAACAGGATTCATTTTGTAAATTTTGTCCACCAATGGAATTTAAGCGCACTTAAAACACATTATACCAGATTTTCCCCCCGAGTAATTTAAATTTTAAAATATTATTGGAATTCTTTATTTATTTATTTATTTAATTATTTTTTTAAAACAAAAAATGCCGTAAGATATAAAATTTCTTTCCCTATTGCAGAGTACTATTAAAAAATAATCGTTAAATCCAAGTCGGCAGTCCTTGGACACATTTTCTCCCCAGATTAACAATGAGGTGAGCGAATCCAATAGGGTTAGTACACAGCAGCCTTAAACTAATACTCTAAAAGGCTTGTGCTCACAATGTGATGAAAAAAAGTAACATATTCCGTTAGGTGGAAATAAAATAAGTTCAACATATTATGTCGTTCCACCAATTAGGCATGCGGAGGGCCTTTTTATCGCATGGGCAAATCGGGACTTTGCCCAGGACCCCCTGATACTAGGGGGCCCTAAAACTCCCTTCGTGTATGCACCTAGTATTTCTACTAGTATGTATAGCCCATGGATAGTTCTTATTTTCATAAATGTTCGTAAGGGGTCCCCCAAATAGCATCTGCCCAGGGGCCCCCAGCATTCATAATCGGGCCCTGGGCATGCGACAAACTTAGTACCTCAGTCGGTACTACGGCGACTACTTTTAGACTGGGCGCATCATAATCCCTCAGCAAGCACAGAGTAGCGCAGGTACGAGTTAGTATAGGTAAAACGGAGTAACAGGAGCTAACGCCATAAGGTGAAAGTCGAGGCGCCAACGTCCCTTGTCACTCTTAGCCCGGGTCATTGCCCGATTTCCAGCCGAGACTGCGTGAAAGTGGTGACAACCGAAGCCTTGAAGGAAAAGTTTGAGCTGTGAAAAAATTAGAATAGTTAAGAAAATAAATTAAAACTACATTTATGCATGGCCTATTTTGTTATTAATTCGATTAAAAGAGACAGAAAATGTGAGAGAAGAGTACGAAAATAGGACTTTCTAATATCACAAAGCAGATCGATCAGCAAAGCATTTATTACGAGGAAAGAAAACCCGGGTTCGATTCCTGCTCTTGGTTACCGACCTTTATCACGTATAACATAATTTGTTCTTATTAGACTGCATTTGATATACAATATTCTGCTGAAGGGTTTATAGAAACCGTTTTATATTAACTCCTGTCATAAAATGAAGTGCCATATTAAGTTGGATGTGAGTTATGGTGATAGTGAATGCCAAAATAAACAAATATTCTTTGACCTATAAGCTAAACTTTTTATTTACAAATCAATAATAAACTACAATTGATCACCTACAATAATGCACATTGATAATGTCAACAAACAGCATTAAAGCCAGAATACAATCATCGTTGTACTGCATCTCCAAACACTTTTTCTGATAAACTTTGGAATAATTATCGGCGTTTGGGATGTTTTAATTTCCAGATGTTTTTATTAAATTTTACGGGTTTATACGTTTATTTTAAGACGCTTTAAAGTGTTTGCTATACATATATGAAACTACATTTTAAGAAAAGAATTTTCTTATAGAAGATGCATCAAAGGCCGCATTTAACTTGCTTATCAAAAGTGAAAGTATAATTTATCAGTAAACAGATTTACTGCGTAAAACTTATTTCTCTTGCAAAAAATGTCCAAAATTAAGTTAAAAGTAATGTGTTGTGCATTTTGTGTTAAGTATACTAAATTGAATTGACGTTTAACTTCTTTTTGTATGAAAATCTATTTTTTACAAATGTAAAAAAAATTAAAGCATTCAATACGAAAAATAATTGTGTTTTTAAGTAAATACATCATATTTATTTAAATATTACAAAATAATTTTTTTAAATAAAAAATGTAATGTTTTCTCTATTAATAGTGCTAAATTTTATTTGAACTAATAAAGACATAGAAGAATTTGAGTACTGTAAGATCAAACGATACGAAAAAAAAAAGATGTTTTAAGTAGAAATTTTTAAATAAGTTCTTTTTTTACATTTAGGAGGATTTTCATCAAAGTAGTTAAAGTAAGCTAATAAATAAAAATTTAAATCTTTAATCATGAAACGCTTTTATATATTGACTTAATTTTTTCTCCCTTTATCCTTATATATTTTCGCTTTACTTAGGTTACGAATTTGTTCATATAAACGTTTAAAACTAAGTTTAGCTCCCAAGAGAATAGAAATGTTATCTTTCATATTAAAATTCAGTTAACCTTTTTGTACCTCAATTTTAATAAATAAGAAAAAGTATTTTTCCTCTAGATATATTTAGTTAAAAAAGATATGTCGATATATATCGATCAATTTTTATTTACCGCATTTACTAATATTGATGAAATTTCCAAATTATCGATATTAATGAGAGATATAATGAGAGAAATTCAGTGCGTTCCTTGTATCGCATAACGATACAAAGAACGCACTGAATCTTTTGTAAAAACGATATGCATTCATACGGAAATCAAATTCTGATTTATCAAACATGCGGAATCTGACAGTGTTTGACAAACTTTTTTCAAAACGGGACAATTAAATATATATTTTAAATGATTCTTATTGATACTGATTTGTTTTGCCCTGGATTTGATGTTAATAATGCATATTACTGTTTCATATATGTATAGTAATTCGCAAATGTACTATCCGTCCGGTCGTTACGGTTTCGGAAAAACTGATGACCAATCGCTCGACGGCAATCAAACGACGGAAAACCGCAATTTCGGGAACCGACCTGCGAGAAAGCTACACAAAGCGGCAAATATAATAAAAGAGCAATATAATTTTCTAATTTTATGGTTCCCGAAGAAAAGTTAACCCTAGGACAGCGACCACATTTTGTCCTCGAAACTCAGCCTCGACTATATTTTATTAAGCTTAAAATGTTAAAATTAGCTTCATACACATATTACATGGTGTAAATTACAGTACAATAATAATTACATTTATACCAATATAAACTGTATGACAGCTTTTTTCCAATGCGGAGGCATTGTCCTTAGATTTTCGCCTGTTACCACCGTGGTAATACTGGCCTCTTTATTATGGGGACACAATATAGGTGGCCCAGCTTTGCCCCCTTATGAACCGATCCCGTAATTTTGAACCGAGTCAAGTAACGAGACCAAAAACACTTGATCCCGCAACTCCAGAGGTAAATTTGAGAACTTGAAGGACATTGAGGCCACGACAGACTTTTCGTGCACCAGCCACCGTTATTGCACATGGCAGTGGACTTGTCAGGGACCGGCATCGATCCAGGGACGTTCAGATCACTGGTTCGCGGCCTTTGCCAAACGGGCCACAGCGCACTAGTATATGGCAGTTACTAACACTATTTACTACCGCATTCCTAATACCACATTCCTGCCGCATTCATAATTGTAAATATTATTGCATTACTTCCAGTACAATAATATTTGTCGCCCAGTGGCTAAGTGGATAAGGCATCAGCTTGCCACGCCGGGGGTGTGGGTTCGATTCCCGCATAAGACTTGGCTGTATTCTGGGGAACCGGTCAGTCTTCCGCCTGCAATTGGAACCCCGTCTAGAAAGGGGAGCTGCAACCCATCGTCCATCACCGGTGTCATCGTCTGTCAATAAAATTCTTCTGTGATTGTGTCATTTGTCTGTTTCTATGTCTTATATTCATATGTACACCGGACTGGGGTGTAATGTTGTCATCCCCCAGGGACATTAGCCACACACACACACAATAATATTTACAATTTAATTTAAATAACATTAGTTCGCACATACTCAATAATCTAGATTTAATGCCACAAACAATTTCAAACGGTTATTACATACAAAAAATGCCAATACCATTTATACCAATATGAACTATATAACAATTACTAGCTCAGTTTACAACAGCGTAATTACTATTTCCAATACAATTTATATAACATTAGATCATGAATACTCAATTTGTAAATAAACTGATGTACAGTAAGAAATATCACCGCCGTCTACACCCGAAGGTTATACGGCTCTTCAATAATGAAATCTAATCATCCCAGCCGAGTCCCGCAGGGCTGATGTATAGTAAATAGAAATACTACGCAGTATCTTTGCATTACAAGTATCTGTTTTATCTGAAAATCTGTTACGATAGGATTTCAGTTAGACAGTTTGCAATTAGAAAACAATATTGTTTAACCACCCTGATACTCCCACGTAAATAAATAATTGTCACTGTTATGTCGTATGCGAATTCACAAATCCGGCTTATTTCAAAGAGCCCCGTCATTTTGCAATGCTCCCGGCTCATTGGAAACTTATTCATTTTATTGAGGCTTTCTAATGAGTCTGATGTAGTTTACGCTTATTGTAATGAGCCACACACCTTTTGGCTAGTTAAGAAATTTGTAATAGTAAAAGTTTAAAATGGGCTTGTGGTGGCCCTGTGGTACAGAGCTCTAGCTTTCAGTGCTAAGTGTGCTCGGATCGAATCCCGGTGCCGCGTCACTAAAATACCTCCCTTGTGTCGTCTCTTCATAAGAGGTAATTGTTAATAAATATTGTTATGGACGTGTTTATAGAAGATTAGTACATTGCTAACAGAATACAACAAGAATTCACTTAACACACTTTCTGTATAAATGACATTTTACTTAATACATAAACTAGGAGAGCACATAAAGATTTACACGTGGGCATCCATCTTTCCTCAAAGGGCAAGGAAACATTAGTATTTCTTGAATCCATTAACATCTGCGTTAATTCTGTACTTGTAGAAACCTATCTAACACGTGCGCAGGAAATTAGCTCACAGAAGGTCGATTTATTTCTTCATAAATATTTCGAAGATTGGTTATATTTCTTTTGTGTGACACGTGCAGCCACGTGCTTCAGAACCCCTTCTCTACAAGTAGATGGATGGACTTACTCGCTTAAGAATTTTCGAAGACTGACTCCACATATAGTTCTTGAGTCGGAAATTAAAAAATCGTCACACCTTTTCTGTTGTCATCGTTTTTATTCAAACTTTGTAGTCGGAGAATATCCGTGTGCACGCTTTCATTGCCGCGCCATGGCTTTGAATCGAACAAGCAGGAGAAAAGTTGGGTGCAAACCAGTTCCGGCTAGTTTTAAATCGATGTTCCGGAACTAGTTTTAAGTCGATGTTTTCATAACAGTAATGATGGTCTGCCTATATGATGCCCATATAATAAAATGGCCAGCAAACTGCGGTGAATTATAGTCGAATGGCTACACAACAAGTGCCTCCGCTGGAAAATAAAAATAAATTTGACAAACGATGATGATTGTTATGCAGTTTGTAAGAAACCTCTTTTTAACCAAAGTAACTCTTTAGCTATTCATACGTTCACTAAAGGCACTTTTAAGTAACAATCTCAATCTATCCTTTTTAATATATCTTTGCTACTTTGGGCTTATTGCAATAAACCTGGATGAATCCAGGGTGTTTGAGAAAACTGTTGCGGATTTTCTAAATAGCCTAAAGGTATATGGGCACATTACATTAAGCCTGAAAAATACCAGGCTCATTAGAAAGTTGTCGTTCATTTTCCAAATTAGCCTGGCGCATTGCAAAACGTCGGCGCTTTTTTCAATAAGCCGGATTCGTCGATTCGCCTACGACATATATATCAGAAATTTTACTAATAAAATATAAGAAGAAATTAAGTCGTATAAGTAAATTTTTTAAATTCTTTAAGATAAGTTATTTTTTTCTTCTTGTTGGGGAACTATGTTTTCAATTTCTTAAACAACATTATTTTTCTTCCATACAACATCTTTATAAAGCATCTTCTTTTAGGCAACGACGTCATTACAAAACCGAGGACGCGTAAGCTCGTAATTCAGTTGATCCGATGTGTTAATTCATACCACCCGCCAATGTATTGTAACCGTAACGGCTCGTGGTATGGCTGGCAACTGAGAGGTATGTGTAAATTTATCAGAAGTGAGTATTTAAGCTCGTGCTTATTTTTGTGTCAGTGCATTCCCTTCCAAGATCGATGACGGTTGGTCTGGAGTATTGTACACGTTCTTGTGTTCACTGCCGACTGTTGCAGTGTATGGCTCTTTTACGTATGTTTATAATTATACAATAAATTTTAGCTTAAAAATGTTGGACTTGAAGGAGTTGTTTTTTAACCGAAGACAGTTCACGGACCACTGCTGAAATCTGCTATTGCACTCATTTTTAAGACTTTGATATAGATGTCGGCAAATTGATTATATACCAACGCGAATTGATTATATACCAATTTCTCAACACTTCTAATGTAGAGGCACTTATCGTGAAATATTTGCCTTTTGTTACTCAATACGAAGTCTTGCTGGCTACTACATTATGGGAGCACTATTTAGGGGAATCAGCATTGCTCCCTATGAGGGGATAATAAGTTAACGACCAAGCCATATTCGGGATTTGAACCCAAGCCCACTACATGGAAGCTCACGACACTAACCACTATAAACATGTGCGTGGCTTAATATAAGTTATAAAAGAAAACAAAATTTCCAAGTGAAATATATTTATCATGCTTCTTTTCTCCATAAAACCGCACAGCTTAGAAACATGCTTTAAGTATCAAAATTCCTTGTGTTATCGATAAAAATTCTTCTGATTATTAGTTCGCAAATGAATAGGAATAAATACTAAAAATATTATTTTTAAAGGCATCAGAGGTATTTAAATCTATTGGAAGTATTAAAATCTTGCCATTCGCTGCTGGAAACGATATTTCCCAAAAATTGAATGTTAACAGACATTAAGAAAATTGAAGCAGCACGGGTGTAGAACTTACATATCTATTTACTCTTAAGAGAAATGGTCGAAAGTAAAGCCATGATTACTTGTGAAACGTATAGCTAACGCGGTCATAAAATAAATATGCCGAGCAATTTACTGTTTTTACTTTATTACCCGCCATTAAGGAAACTCGACGGTCATGTTTTCCTTTGATATATATTAATTGAAATGTCATATTCCATTAGATGTTACGTATTTCCTAAAAGTTATATATATTTTCAGAGATTCAGAAGATGTTGATCATTTCGTTTAAATTGAAGTATATTATACAGGAATTAAAAGGAACCAATAATTTAATTTAATTGAAAGAAGTGGACGAAGAGGGAATTCAAGAAATTTCAGTGGGGTGCACAGACATTATATAGTATATAATGCTATATTTCTAGGACAAATATTAGACTTTTAAGGGTAGTAGATAAGATGTATTTGTTTTGTATATATATATATATATATATATATGTGTGTGTGTGTGTGTGTGTGTAAGTAAGTAAGTAAGTAATAATAACGTTCCACCTTTATTAATTAATGCATATTCTAAATTTTCCCGTTAAAGTTTCAATAAAGTATAGCCCCCTTATTTCAAATATGAACTAAAATAAACGACCTAACCATCCATATTATCCCTTACACACATGCGTGCAAAACAGCAAAATTTACTTTTAAAACATGATTCCAACATCACGAGTTTATATCGCGCCTTCCAAAAGATCATACGACTTCTGACGCACGAGGTCAGACGGTCACCGTTAGCCACTTAGAAGTTATTCGCCCCCTGGTATCGGAGGTCATGAACCCTTTGTACATAAGCCAGAACAAGGGTTTTCCGCGGGCTTTTTCATGACTGTCCTCGTACTTTGCTGATGTCCCGTTCATTCTTTTTGTCATTTCCGCACTCTTCTTGTCCTGGCCGCGTCTTTTCTCCGTCGAACAAGATGTAATATATCTAAAAACTCCGGCAGGTCCGTAATTTACATGCTATAACATACTTCAACGCCATCATTGTGTCCAGAATAAAGACAGTTGTAAAAATCTATGAAGATTCATTTCGACCCGACTATAGAACGAATGCCTACAGCTGCCGGGTATTTCATATATATATATATATATATATGTGTGTGTGTGTGTGTGTGTGTGTGTGTGTGTGTGTGTGTGTGTGTGTGTGTGTGTGTGTGTGTGTGTGTGTGTGTGTGTGTGTGTATACTATGCCTCGCATAAAGGTGCGCGAATAATATGTGCAGATGTCAGCATTTGAGAGAGGACGTGTAGTTCGGCTCAAAGAAGCCGGTTGGTCTAATCGGCGTATCGCTCGACATTTAGATAGGAAAAATGCCACTAATAGACGATGTAGGCAAGAATGGTTGAACCATGGCCGAACACAGCCTCAAGAAGGAAGTGGTCGGCCGAGAAAAACGACAGAACGTGAGGACCGAGCAATCATCAGAGATTCATATGCGGCTCAGAGAAAGGAGGCTTGGCTCAAGACGCCCCTTGCGCCGACTACCATGGACCTTTGTATACCGACAAGCCCCTTTGCAGTGGTATCGGGCACATTCGACCTGAAATGGCATTGACTGGAGTAAAATTGTCTTCAGTGATGAGTCCCGCTTCGAACTGAGCCCCGATGACTAGCGAATACGTGTCTGGAGTTTCTACTGCTTGTTTTCGTGCTTGCCCAACGCTACCTTGGCCAGCAAGGTAGCCGGATCTGTCCCCCATTGAGCAAGTTTGGAGCATTATGGGCAGGATCCTCCAACCAGCCAATTGGACAGAATCCGGCACGATATCCCGCAGGAGGACATTCGCCACCTCTATCAATCAATGACAAGCCGAATAACTGCTTGCATAAGGGCCAGAGGTGGACCAACGAGTCATTGACTTTTTAACTTTGTTAAGCTCTTTCTCTTGAATAAATCATCCAATTTTTCTCAAATTGTAATCATTTGTTTTTCTGTACATGTATATCACATCTACCAATTTTCGTCCCATTCGGATAACTCCCCCTTGGTGCGTCTTTTTTTTTTTGGTGTGTGTGTGTGTGTCTAAGAATGTATTTGTAAAAACAAAATCCTTCAACCGTACTATTTTTAAACATACGCTATATAGAAAAACTAAAAAGTTATTTCAAATAACACACTCACTCGTAAAAGAGTGAATATTTAAACATCCAGAAAGAAGTATTGTTAGGAAAACTTTTGTAACTATTCCGTAAATAAATTTATTTTTCCCATACATTATTTATTTCCTTCATAAGAAGTTAATATATTGATGCAATTTATTTTATTTCCGAAGGTCTACAAATAGAAACACATGTATCATATAAAAATTTTTGTTGCGTTAAAAAGAAATACGCGAAAACTTTCAATCTATGTTTTAAAAAATCTCTACTTTAGCACGATCGAGTTCTCAGTCACGTTCGAACAATCCCTGCAGCTCAAAGCCTCTCTAGACAAAGGAAATATGTACAATAATATTCAAGAGTTTCATTTTCTTTTCTGCTCTCGCCATTATTTCTTGACCTTAAAACCAAGAGCAAGTATTTTTAGCAATCTGTATACTTAGAAATGCTACTTCTCAGGTATTGAAATTTTTAGGACGTATATACAAGTCAATATGCTCCACTAAATATGCTCCAATGAATGCTTGAAAATATTTTTTTAAACTGTTAGTAGTCGACAAAAAGCATTAATAACGCGGTCTCATAGGGCAGTTGTGCCCAAACTGCGGGTCGCGACACACGAGAGTGTCGCAAAGAAAATGGGAGGGATAGCGGATAGTTTGAAGTAAAGTTATATCATATAGAATTATTTGATTAAAAGATATGCTTAGCATTTTCTATAATTACATATTTTTAAATTTCATTTACTTTTTGTACAAATACATATTGGCCTTTAGCTTACGGGGCCCATTTTTCGATTTTCTCTTTAGAACGGGAAATTTCATACCCCTTTTCTAAGAACGGCCATTAAGGTCTCTCTCCCTCTCTCTCGCTCTAAATATATATATATATATATATATATATATATATATATATATATATATATATATACATACATACATATATATATATATATATATAAATATAAATACATATATATATATATAAATATATAAATATATATACATATATACATACATATATATATATATATATATATATATATATATATATATATATATGTATATATATATATATATATATATATATACATACATATATATATATATATATATATATATATATCTATATATATATATATATATATATATATATATATATATACATATATATATATATATATATATATATATATATATATATATATATATATATATATATATATATATATATTCAGGAAAAAGTTAATATTTAAATATGAGGTTTTCGTCACAGTAGATATGCCAAAAAAAGTACAGAATGTAAGAAAGACATTTTTTGATTGTTATAATGTAATTTTTAATTGTTATAATAGATATCCAAATTTCATAGATTTTTAAAATAGCTTGTCAAAATTTGCTTATTTCTTTCTTTTATATTTTTCTTTAACAGTTTCCTGAATTTAAAAAAAAAATGCTGCGACCGAAAAATCGTTATCGGGATCGATTGATTTTTTAATCAGTGGGTTGTGGTCGAAAAAAATTTAGGATGCTTTTGACTGAATGTGATCACAAGCGTCAGAGTGAAATGGGATGGTCGAAAATTCGCCTGCAGGTCAGGAAACGAGGGTTAGATTCCCTGCAGTGGCAGACAATCATTTCAGAGGAGAGCAAAAACTAACAGAACCTGTGAGAAGAGTCAGTTGAGATTATGACAAAAATTTAATCTTGGGACAGAAAATGCAACATCGTCAAAAGTATAAAAAAATAAATGTTTAAGGGGAAACGGAACCTTCAACTTCGATTTTTTTTTTTCAGTTTTCAGTTTTTAAATTTATATAAACAATGAGAATTATTAATATTCTTTTTTACTATATTGAAGTTATTGTCTCTTAGAGAATTCAAAGTATGAATTTTTTGGCAGAAAAATGCCTGTTTGTCAATTATTTTTTCCAAAAATGCCCCATGTGCTTTCCATATCTATTAAGAAACCTTAAATTTTTAAATATAAGTTTGCCACATATATATACACTCAAGAGCCAAAACATTATGACCACCTGTCAATAACGAGTTGGCCCACCTTTGGCGCGCAACACAGCTTCAACCCGCCTTGGCATGGATGCCACAAGTTCTTGGTAAATGGCCGGAGACAGATTGTACAAGATGTTTAAGCAACGGTCACGCAAATCCGAGATATTGCGAATTGGTGGTCTTTGAACTCTGAGCTGCCGTCCCATGACATCCCAAATGTGTTCTATCGGATTGAGATCCGGTGAGTTAGGCGGTCAGGACATTAACTGGAATTCAGAATCATGTTCCTGGAACCACTCCAACACAATTTTAGCCTTGTGACACGGGGCGTTGTCGTGTTGGAATATTCAATTTCCAGCTGGAAAAACAGAGGCCTTGTAAGGGTGCAACTGGTCCGCAATGATGTTCAGATACCCTGTAGCATTCATGGTCTGCTCTACCACAACCACGGGTCCCAGAGACGCCCAAGAGAACGTCCCCAAAAGCATAATACCGCCACCACCGGCCTGTGTATGACCTACTGTACATTGAGGGAGCAACAGTTCGCCTGGAAGAAGGCGTATCCTGACACGGCCATCGCCGTGATGAATGACAAACCGTGATTCATCTGACCAGGCAACTCTCTCCCACTGATCCATGGACTAGTCGCGATGTTCCCGGGCCCAGCGCAGGCGCAGTTGCCGATGACGCTTGGTCAGCAAAGGCACACGAGTTGGACGTTTGATGCGTAGCCCCATATCCAACAGTGTCCGATGAACAGTGTGCTGCGATACTATTCTACTTGGCCCTGCATTGTATTGGGCTGTCAGCTGAGCCACTGTCTGGCTCCGGTTTTCCTTCACTATGCGAGACAGTCTCCGACGACCTTTTTCTTTGATAGCGTGTGGACGTCCAACACCATGTCGTCTACTGCTGGTTTCACCGTCATTCATCCACTTTGCATAAGTACTAACAACTGTAGGTCGCGAACAACCCACGAGTCGTGCAGCTTCGGAAATACTTGTTCCGAGCCTTCGAGCCATTACAATCTGCTTTCTATAAAAGTCGCTTAGATCCGCAGCCTTTCCCATCACACACAGAAGTAAGTGAAAGAATGATTCTTCAGACTCTAGCAGCAGTTAAATACCACTTCCACCTGATCACGTGCCTTCCACGTCATCCAGGAGAATTCATTGCAAAATGTAGGGGTGGTCATAATGTTTTGGCTCTTGAGTGTATATGAATAATTGTTCATTGGATTTGTTTTGTATGAATCTAAAGCCATGATTGTTTTTAAATATGCCTGTAATATTTTTACATTTTAGCATGTTTTCATTTTATTGCATGGTCTTTTAATTTGAAAAATATTTGTTGTTTCAAAGAAAGTTACACGGTTTTGTGACAAACACTTCAATTAACAATCCTGAAAAAATTAGAAGAAAGCAGAAGGAAATTAACCCGCGTGCAACATTTTGAAAATTCTTAGTATATTTAAAGAATTTTTTGAAAATCAGGTCTTATTCTTCAAGAAAATATATATTCTGGAATTTTAAGTGACGTTAATGTAGAAAAAGAGAATATTAACTATTTTCATTTTATATGTAGATTAAAATTTTGAAAATTTAAAACAAGACGATATTGAAGGTCACTTGTCCCCTTAAGTAAAAATATGTGTAGGCCGAAAACCAGTGTCACTGCCCTCTAAGGAACGAGAAATTACGTGAGGAATGATTTTTTAAAAATGAATTTTAATCAGTACTCACAGTTGGATGTAGCTCAGGATAAGTCAAGGTTTTCACGAAAATAATTCATACACAGTAATACGGAAAATATTTTGAAACTCTGATTTTACATCCATTGTTATAAGGCATTGACGCAATTACATTTCACATGTTCCAATCTTCTTTTGGGGTAGTTTGCTAAGTGTAATCAACAAAAATACGAGTAAATAGCTATATTTTATAATAAATGAAAATTTTGCATTTTAAATGAACCATAAATACTTCTAAACTGAAATTCTTCATAAAAGACATAATATTCTTTTACTGAGGATAATAGGCATTAGTATTTTGTTGCATCATTTAGTGATGACATTAGATTATCTTTGTGAAAGTCCAGTCGGACGAGTATAAAAATGTTGCAAAGTTACGAAGTTTAGTTAGAGTTCGCATTTAGTAATAACAAAAGGCTGGTTGAGTTTTCTCGAAAAATAATGATTATGGGTTAGTGATGACTTGATTATTATTTAGTGATGACATAAGATTTTCTAAGTGAATGTCCAGTGGGTCAAGCATAAAAAAAGTAGCAAAGTTACAAAGTTTGCATAGAGTTCGCATTTAATAATAGCAAAAGACTGGTTGAGTTTTCTCGAAAAATATTGATACATAACAATTAACATTTTATATCTTGTACACATTTTAAATTTTTACTTTACATCATAAATTATGAGACATTTTAATGGACTTGCACAACAAATGTGCCATCCAACTTATGAGGAAGGAAAGTCTCTTTATAAGTTAATTCTTAATTAATTTATATAGACCTAATATTGTTACTATAATTCCTGTGAATCGGAGTGTACATTTAGCTAGAGATAGACAGGCATCATAAATTACAAGACATTTTGATGGACTTAGATTACAAACGGGCCATTAGCGCCCTTTATACGTACGTTCTTTCGCGAGTGCTTGGAGCGTACGGGATTGCGTTTCCTCTCCAAGCACTCGCAAAAGAGCGTACGTGTAAAGGGCGCTAATAGCGTCCTTTACACGTACGCTCTTGGAGTGCTTGGAGCGTACAGGATTGCGCGCGGGAAAACTTGCAGTGCGCTCTAAAGCAGCTTTCCCTTCCTCTCCGACACCTTCACAAGTTCACTCTATCGCACGGGATCGTGGTTTCTCGCTGGAAAGAGCGTACGAGTAAAGGGCGCTATTCGCCTTATGGGGAAGGAACGTCTCATTAGATGTTCTTACCTAAATAATTTATATAGACCTAATATTGTGACTACAATTCCAGCAAATATAGAGTGTGCATCTAATTAGTCAGAGCGAAAATACCATATTCTTCGTTTTAAACGTTGATAATTTTACTTTCTTCGTCTAGTCAGCTCAGACTTCGTCTAGACAGCAGAAGACCTTGAAATTTCACCTGACAGCTATAAAAGGACAGGCAATTTGTCTTTCCTTTATAGAAGATATCTTTGGTTAAGTACTACAACTGTATACAGAGGCTGTTCACACATTTTTTAGACGATGTATATTGTATTCACAAAACTAAATTACATAAAATTCTTGTGTTTTAAATGTTCTATTTGACATCCCTTATTCTGAACTATCTTTCGACACCGCAATTTCCAGGATAATAATGCCTTTTGAAGTGTCAGAAGAGGTATTCTATCCCATTCCTCCTGAACAGCTTTCCAGAGTCCTGTAAGGGTTTTGGGACGACGTTTGGATAATGCAGATTTTAAAAGTCCGAAAGCACAAAAACCCATCGGGAGATTTCGTAGAGATATCAGTGAAGGGTATGGCCTTGATACCAGCTTTTTGTTCCATTTATTTTAGGAAATTTACAGTGGATTTTGATGTGTGACTGCTAGCTTTGTCCTGATGGAGTCTCACAGATTGATGGCACTGTGGGTAAAGCGATGGTATTTCATTCAGAAAAATTGGCGATAAAATATGTTTCTGATAGTATTTGGAGTTAATCTTGACATTTTTTTCCACTCTCTTTATTTTTAACTTGTCATTATAAGAAAAACCAGCAACAATCATGAATCCCTTAGAAAAACTTTCTTTCGATTCTTTGAACCATGTACTTAAATTTTTTTCTCCCCTTTTATGATAATAAATGGCTCTTTTTTGTTGCAATCATTTAAATACACCCATGATTCATCTATTGTGACAATTGTTTTCCATTTTTCTTTGGATAAGTGTTTCTTATATAGAATTCTGCAGCGTGCCCTGCGTTCAGCGATATGATTTGGAACAAGATTATGCACATTGCGTTTTTTCGCTTTCGTAAGATTTAAATCAACGTTTATCATTTTGTATACAATGTACACCGAGCATTTTAATGATTTTGCAACTGTCCTTTGACTAGGGGGATTTTCTTTTAACATTAAACAACGTACCTTTGCAATAGTCGAAGATGTCCGTTTTTTCCTTGGATACTTGTTTGAAATTTTTGTCCCACTTGAGGCTCCAATTTGACGTTTTTTTCCTTTCTTGTTGACGATATTACCTATCGACGCTTTAGATATCACAAAACCATGACTCTCACATCGGTTTTGGATAACGGAGTACGCATATTTCTCTTTAGAAAGAGCATAAATGTAGCCTTCGAACCACTGCTTTGTTAAAAACGCCATTTTGAATAAAAACAAAACTTTCAAGCCGCAGACGATAATTTTGACTTTTAAAAACATAGTACAATTTCAATTATTTCTTTTGCAGCAAACGATTTTTTATTACCGCTTACCAAAATCGTCTAAAAAATGTGCGAACAGCCTCTGTATTATAATGTATATTTATTATAATTTATTTTAAATTATTTTCCAATGATGACCGTGACCTTCCTTAAGGTACCTTAAGCTCTTAACCGTCAACAATTTATTGCACTTAACTGGAAATTATATGACTGTGAAACAGAATCAATTGAACCACAAAACATCCTGAGAAGAAGAGGTGTGTCCCAAAATGTTTATAAAAGGATGTGCCTGGCATAAGCATGGAAAAAACAAATTAAATGAAGACGGGGCACTAATCCACTATCAAATATTTTCTTTAGATGTAACAGCCTCTCGGATAAAGTTTGTCTGAGAGCATCCGTAATAGGAGTCTGGTAGACTATAAAAATAAATTATAGTCTCTTAAAGTCAACAAGTGTGTTATGGCACAGGATATTCTACTCAGGTGGCAAATTAAATGTACACTGATTCACTTTTCCTAGCCCACTCATGCAAGCATATACCAATATATTAATGCAATGATTTTGTAAGTTCAAAATAACGCTGTTACATAAATAATACTAAGAAGCGTAACCCGCTAAAATTCCCCTTTTTGAAATCGGAATATCATTAAAACAAATAGACACTTTCCAGAAATAACATTGAAAACCATAATAAATTTGGGACTATTAAAAGAGGCTAGAGCAAATAAAGGGTAAATAAGGATCAGAGTTAAATCAAAACAGGGAATTTAGGATTATCCATATATATATATATATATATATATATATATATATATATATATATATATTTGTGTGTTTGTGTGTGTGATGCCGTGAGAATTGGGTAAACTAATTTGGGTAACTTAGATAAGAACATTCGGGGTATCATATAAAATTTTCGGGTTTTCAAAGTATACTTAGAAAAAATGCCAACCGATGACTGCGCTGGGCAATTCAAACTAACGAGCGGGGAGTTCAAGAACAATTACATCACGCTGTTAATTGTAAGCGTTTTCAATTAGCATGCAGTGGAGGTCACATGGTTTGTTCGACACGCGCTCTGCGATCATCCATGACATCACATGCTATCACGCGTTAATTGCCAAGCGCTTTGGGAGTACAAAAACATACTACGCAATTCTAATAGTAGACACAGAAACAATGGGATAGCTCAAGAGAAAGGACATGTATTTCCGCGGGTGAGAGGTTGAGGCTTTTGAGGGAATTATAACATGACGATGTTGGAGCTGAGACTTTATAGATTTCAAAGAATGAACTGGTTTAATTATAAATGAAGCGTCATCCCTTGTGCCATGATTACCAACCACTGCAAATTAACGACATAAAGAAGAGGACGAGGAGAAGTTTTACTTATATATAGAGTTACATATAGATGCATATATTGTTTATATATATAGTTATATGTATTATAGGGTAGGTGGGGTGTCTGAGTGTGTGAGTGTGTATGCTCCTGTGTTAAATGTCTTAAAAGAAATTATTCGTGGTAAGTAGAGCCTTTTTAATCAACACCTACAAAAAGTTTAGTTTTAAGTAATTTTGTTTTACATTTTCAAACTAAGAGAAATGATTTTTGCCCTTCAATAACTCGCGATAAGAACAAAATCTTCCGTGAGTAACAAAAAGTGACACTTTGATATTTTTTCGCTCGCATTTTTTCCGCAATTGAATTTCTGAAATGTTATTTAAAAAACTGCTGAGAAGAACAAATTTGTGAGCGGCGTCATATTACACGGAAGAAGAAATTTTCATTTTGGGATGAAACTTATATACATTTTTTAATCTAGAAAAATCATCAGTGTCACATTTTTGTAAAGTTTTGTCGTTGTGTCTCAGTACATGCTGCTCTCTTTAAGAAAAAAAAATAGATGGCAATAAAAATTTAGAATGATCATTTGAACACAGAAAATAAATATTTTATTTTATTTTTAATTTGTTGATTTAATTTATGTTATTATTTTTTCTTGAATCATCACATAGCTTGAAAATCTGTGAAGCCCCAAAGTATTTAATTAAGGCTATTGCGGTAGCTTTAAGGCATCAAAAGGATAAATGTTTAAGGTTTGGTATCCGAAATCCTCAACTAGCCATAGGCATTGAAGAAATTGTATAGAGTTATTGAAAAGCGAGTTTTTGCATGGTTATTTGATTAATTAGCACTTAACTAGATGCAAAATATAAGAGGATCTTTTTTTGCCAAACTATAAGGCTTTGTTTTTTTGCCTTTTTATACGGCGTAGTTTTTTTCATCTTGCATATTGTGGAAATTTTATAGTGTTGATTAAAAAGTTTTTTTTATTGGTGAATCCTGAGATGTGAACATTGGTATTTTTATATGGAATTATATTTAATTTTCTTAACATTCATCACGTTTTTTGAAATGCACTGCTATAACTAAGATGAAAGAAAAACTCCATGATATTTACAATAATAACCTGTATGGTAAAAAAAGATAAATAATTACTGAAAACCACCGAAAAAGTATTATAATTAAATAAATAAAATGTCAAAATATATCTTTTTTTATACAAATGAAAATCAAAATTATAATGTAATATAAAATTTATAATTAAAAGAGCAGTTAAATAAGCCCTATATTTTATAAATAGCAAATTGATCTTATATAATTGTTATATTAATAGCAGTTTTAGAAATTAAATATGTCACTCAGTAACTACAAAATTGTTATTTATGTACACGTGATATACAGTGAGTTTTGTATTATGACACAATTTATTAAGACCACTTCAAAAATCTACTATGACATCAGGCTCTTCCTGCTAGAGGTTGAGCGTGATATTAAAAGGGTTTTCTGAATGATTGTAAATTCAGTTGAAGTGCATTGCTTGTGAAGGAAAGTGTAAAAAACACAATTTAATGGGCGTTGAACATTGAATGATTGTGTAACTAGAAGCAGTGGAGCGAGTATCAACGAAACTGCTTGGTTCGTGAAGTGTTCAAGAACAGTTGTTGTTCATGTTTGCAAAGAGTGGGCTACCAAACAACTGTTTCCCGCACATTATTCCTTATAAGGTATGGAAGCCTAAGCCTTGTTCAAAAGCCTTTGCTGTTTGTAGCTAACAAGATCAAACGTTTCCATTTTGCATAGGATCACAAATACTGAATAGTTTTTTTTCCCCCAATGGCTGGGAGCTGAGCGTATGATCTTCTTCGGGAGAAGCCAGAAGTGTGCGATCACTTCGCCGCATGCGTTGTCCCGGGTGCACCACAAGAGGTGGGTCTACGCTGCCCCCGTTTTAAACATACGGGTCCCGTAATTTTGAACCGAGTCAAGTGACGAGACAGGAACAGTTGACCCCGCATCTCCAGAGGTGTTGTTTGGGAACTCGGAGGACATTGCAGCTACAACAGGTTTTTCCGTGCACCAGTTGCCATTAGTATACACGTCGGCGGTTTTTTCGAAGTCGGGTATCGAACCAGCAACTTGCTGATCACTGCCTCGACACCTTTGCCGACCGGGCTACAGTGCCCTCTGTATTAAATAGTAAATGAAAGAAAAAGGGTAATGCATTACGATGAACAACAACTACACCATGCGGACAGCCCAATATGAATATGGAGAAAATAGCATGAAATCATCGACGCTAAGAGCATTGCCCCAAAATTCAATCTGATAAAGGCAATATTTTAGCTTGGGCGTTGTTTTCCAGGTATTGTTTGTGCCCTTCAATGAGTATGGAAGAACGTCTGAAAGCTATAATTTAATTATATATTGTTTATGACCAAGTACATCCAGTTATGTTAATGGTTTTCCCGACTAGAGATGAATACTTTTCATGTGACAGTGCTCCATCATGAAAAGCTTAAGGTTTGAGCAGAATGGAGGAGACTTGCCTTTATATATTTTGCCTTGCTGATCATTAACCTTATTCAAATTGATCCTTTGTGGGATGATGTCGAAAGAAGAATCAGGCATCTAGATCCAGCACCATGGAATCATAGAGAAGAGGAATTTTCAGTTCATCGAATACGGTCTACTCGAGTCACCTACCACAGTGGTACGAAAAATGTGGGTCGCGATCCATTAGGGGGTCGGGAAAAAATTGGAGGAGTCGCAGATAGTTTGAAGTAAATTTATGTCATACTGAATCATCAAATTAAAAAATGACATAAATTTTATGTAATCATGTATTTTTAATAATATTGCTTATATATTAAAAATGTGTGTTGTAATATTGTTAAATAAGGTGCAATACAGTCTTACAATACAAATTCCTTCAAGAAAAAACTATACTTACAATGCTTCCATTTGCTTCTACCTGTCTGTGGGAGACTGGGTTTTCAAACATGCATTTTTAAAATGGTTTGTCAAAATTTTTTTATTTATATATATATATATTTTTGTTAACATTTTCCTAATTTCTTCTACCAAAAAAATTTCGTTCTGAAGGAGGAGGGGGGGGGGGACTCAAGTGATGTCTCATTTCAAGAAAGTGGATCGTGGTAAAAAAAAATGTTGCACACCATTGATCTACCAGCATTTCATAGATTACATGGACGAATCATGATAGCCAAATAGGGCCCAACAATGTACGAAATAGGTGATAATAATACATTATATACAGTGTTTATGTACATAGTACATATTTATAAAGGATCACTATTCTAAATAATCACAAATATAAGAGTATTTACCTTTATATTACAACCATTTTTTTGTTCAATTAGTCGATATTATTAATCTCCGTTATTACCATACTTCATATATTTTAAGTAAATTATATGCAGTTGCACTAATAACAATTTATAATAATTATATATTTTTATAAATATCTATTACAATTTAAGTAAGATTTTAAAGTTACACTGATACAGTTACACTGATACTGTTACAGTTTGTAACAGTAGTCAATATTTATACATCATTTTATTATCTTTCAGTGAAAAGAATAAAAATATAATCATACGGTGGTTCTTTTTGTAAGTTATCTTTCTATTGAAATTGAATAGTATAAATAATTTAGATGGAAGTTTTACTTCGCTTTCAAACAGAGTGAAATAAATCAAGAAGTATTATTCTACTTTATCGAGTTTCACCAGATAGTTGAGAGACTGTTGAAGAGGATAAAAACTCAACCCGAAGTTTATGCATTCAATGTGTATTTTCTTTTGTTGAAAGAAAACGCTACATAACATTTCTTTCCTCCTGCTCACAATTCCCTAAGTCCAAACACATTGTACTAAGATGTTATTCAATACCTTAAAGTTGCAAAAAATAAAAGACACACTTTGATAAAGCATTGTTGTAGAAAATGCTGATTTAAATTGAAATATATTTTAAAAGTAAACCTAGAAACTTAATGCATATGTAAAATAAAAAATTAATATTTTGATTTTATACTACTATCTATACATTTAACGATATATTGCCGTTATCGGGCAGGGCGCATTGTATAGTAGTTAGTAGGAAAAGCTTCCAAACTTTTATACCAGTTAGTGTCCTAGATAAGGTAGAAAGAAATCCTACTGTTTTGTTTCCTCATAGCAACACATAGTTACCTATCGAGTACTCTCATAATGTAGTATCCAGCAGAAAGCAAAGGATATAGTAAAATGTAAATAATGCAACAGAGAAAGCTATTATATAACAGGAAGAATGCAATGACAGTCAAACAAAATAAACAGAATTCCTACATTTAGAGCTAAATGCACCATAAATGCAAGATTCTGTAGCAGTATAAAAACTAAACCATATAACGGGGCAAAAGACCGGTCTCTTCATCAGGAGGCCTAACCGAAACATTTACCTCAAGAGGGAACTTTCTGAATAGGATGCAGGTCTAGTCAAAAGACTCCCAAGGACCTGAGATCCCCATGGAAACAGATAGTCAAATCAATTGAAAATAAGCAGAAATCCTGCACTTAGAACTAAACGCGCCATAAATACAAAATTCTGTAGCAGTATAAAAACTAAACCATATACGACAAAATAGAACACAAATGAAAAGACAGAAATATAAAAAGCACACTCACCCTATCCCGATTAATTGGGAAGTGACGGTTATAACTAACTGATGTATATGCTAAGTGTTAGATCCTAAAAATGTGATCAAATTATTTATAATAATTGAAACTTACAAATGAATAAATATCAGAAATCTGCAAATAGCGCTAAAGCAGCATAAATGAAAGATTCTGTAGATGCAATTTAAATCAAATATTTAAAAAAAACACTTAAAATTACTAGAATAAGAAAAGTGCCAAGAGGCCATCGACCGGTCTCTTCATGAGGAGGAATAGCCGAGTCGGTGAACTTAAAGGGAATTTTTCTGATAATATGCAGGTCAAACTAAAAGATATCCAAATGCCCCTAGATCCCCGAAGTGAAAACAGAAAGTCACAAGAGTAAGAACAACTGAAATTAAAACATAATATCAAAATCTCAAAAAACTGAAATTTCCAACTTAACTTACCAATACCTCGGTCCCAGTCAAAAGAAAAGTGACTGTGGAATTGAGGAACCGACTATTTATCTGTTGTTGTTGTTGTTCCTAATAGCCCCTGGCCAGATGCTCCAGAACAGGTCTATAGAGGTCTTTGGGCTGAGAAGTCCGGCTCAGGTATATAATAGTACCACAAGTGTTGCAGTTCGTCTTGTCTAGGTGCCAACACAATTTTGACCAAGCACTCCCAGGGGTGACATCTGGGGGTATCATACATTCCCCACCCCCTGGCCTCATAGAATGATTTTTCGGTCTACGGATTTAACGTGTCCCTATCCGGCCTAGACATGAAGGTATTTAACGGTGCTTGTCTGTATTCGATCCTTGCACCCTGAATACCGAAAGCTGACGCTCTACCGATAGGCTACCTCGGGCAGACTATTTATCTAGATGTTTAGCAGTACCGCAGTTAAAATAAAGTAACTGCCATGCTATCTATCTAATTTATATGCAGAAATTGAAATTGAAATATTCGAAAAAGAAATATGGAAAAAAATCATTCCATCTTCATCTGGTAGGGCATTTTACCAGAACTTAAATTGCAACCGACTCTAAATACTAATTTTTGGTTTCAATGTGTTACGTTATATGTCCTAACACATGAGGCAATTCATAAATCATATTTCAGAGAACTTTTGAAACAAAATGCAAAACTTATATAGAGTAATAACATCACGATATCTTAGGTAATGTATAACAAGATTCACTAAAAAATATTTCATAAAATGTGCAAGTATATCCTATCAAATATTCAGCTATATATTCGATATTTCGAAATAATGCATCTCGTATATGCGTTGCAGATGACGAAGATAAAGTTTGTAGTTTCTGAGGCTAGAGGCCTGGCCCTGAATTTCTCCAGACGGTCGTTACTGTAATGCCCATCTGTCTGAAAGAACGATGATGGATCGTTAGGTAAACATGAGATGTAAAATTCAAGGTATTAAAAATTCAATACCGTCGAAAAAATTCAAACTAGCATAAATTTGTTATAGACAGCATAAATTTTCAAATTTATACTCAGTTCTATACCACACTTCATTCATGTATTTTTAATGTTTTTTCTTTATCCAATCGAGAAGCATGGGTAATAGCATACTTAACAGTAATTCCTTGAATATAAAAATTAATTCCCTTGAACAATTGTTAGCCAAATGTCAAGACACGATATTCTAACCAATTACCTGCATTCGGATAAAATGCTAAGCACTATTTCTTTCCTTTTTTTAATTTTTTTTTGTAACTATCACAGTCATGTTAGAAAGCATTAGCAATCATTCGACTTTCAGTGTTTGTATATTGTAGGCCGTATCTTATTGTTTTAAGGCTCCTACGTAAAAATAATCATTTAAAAACATGTGAAAGTAATAGTTAATGATAGAACATTCACAGACTTATGATTTTACAGGTTGTTAAATGCTTTTTATATGTTATGCTTTTTACAACACTAAATTTTAACTTTAAGTGTGTTTTTCTCAGTTTGCATTTTTTTAACTTTGCGCGCACCATATTTCAAAAACTTACTAATCTATAAGATTGAAACTTATTATATACAATATATGGATCATATTAAACAATGTATACACCATTTTTAATAATATATATTCAAATAAAAAAATATATAATTTTTTTATTCATAAAATTTTTGAAATTTTTCATTTTTTAAGTTTATTACAATTTTAAAATATAAAATTTTAATTTTGATGCTTAGAAATGATGTATAGCTCATATAACCATATATAAGGATTAATTTGAGACTATGTTTGTGCATTTTAACCAATATTTGATCTCAGTCTGGTGCGCACTGTGAGAAATGCATATTTAGATTTTAAAAAATTAATGAACATAAAAAATGCCATATATTTATTCTTAAAATTTTATATAATGTATATTACAATATATTTAGGTACACTAATATGGTAAATATACTCTGTTAAAATTGTAATATTCTCTCATGTTATTTAAAGTAAATATGGAATATTAAATATACTGGTTTTTCGAGAATTTTCAACGCTTTTAAGACTATCCAGACCCCTTAAGGCACTAATACATGCTCTCATACTATTGTTTTTGTAGACTACATTTTAAATTAGAGTATGTTTCTTGTACTATGTGTTTTCTGCTTTATTTTGTACTAAATGTTTAACTTGGTATTTAGGTTTTGTTCATATAAAAGGTGGTAACACGATTGCTGAAAGCCTCAAGGGGAACTCTTTTTGCAAGTTTGTCAAAGTGTAGTCTGTATATTGATACTTTAACATCCAAGTTTAATTGCTTCCACTTAAAATGGCTTTTAAGATACCGGCAATCTCCAATTTTTTTTGTATGTCTGTAACTTTCTTATTTCTAAGATAAATATTTCATGGTCATAAGAGGGCAAGAGCAGGGTATTCGTAAGATTTCTTATTTCAAAACCTTACTCCTAGTTTTTCAAAATAAGTTGACAACTTTTGATATAAAAAGTACTGGAAAATTACTAAAAGTTATTGGATCAAAAGCCGGCTCTGGTATCACTATAATTTACAATTTTATTCGACCCACCCGAAGGCATGCGGTAATTGTCTGAAACCGCATGGTCGCTACGTGCAGTCCCGCATTCACAAGCGTCCCGTATATTTAGAAATTAATTTTAGGGCTTTGTAATCCGTTAGTACTAATACCATATGGTGTTGGACTAGGTTACCAATCCATACCGCGCTTAACCTGGACAAGGTCTAGTTAGCGGCCGCAATCAAGTGGATGTAGGAGCAACCGACACCGAACACAGTGCGTCCTACAACTCTCCTAAAGAATACAACTCTCCCAAAAGCGTCATAGTTTTTTTCCAGAATGCGGCAGGCGGTTTCTTGGACATTATCCTTTCCTCCATATGCACCGCGGTTTTGCTGGCCACTTTTCTGGGAGCGGCGTATAGATGGACCAGCATTACCCTCTATGGGCCGGTCCCGTAATTTTGAACCGAGTCAAATGAAGAGATCGGGACACTTGACCCCGCACCTCCAGTGGTAAATTTGAGGACTTGGAGAACATCGCTGCCAAGACATATTTTACGTGCCCCGACAACCATTAGTGAACACGGAGGTGGGTTTTTAAGCGATCGGCATCGAACCAGAGACGTTTAGATCACTGGCCCGCTGAGAGAGTCATAGTTATTCCCTTTATTAACTGCACTCATATGAAGTTCCTCAGTAGTGAACATTAGTGCTTTAGGAAGGAGTCACTGCCCCAACGCCGGAATCTGACTTAATCTGTCGCTATAAATACTTTGCAAGTGCATATTGAAAATGTGAAAAAAAAGTGAAAGAGAGAAAAAATAGCTGATATATTTTAATTCTTAAGGGGACAGTGGACCTTCAAACCTAACTTTTTTTGTTTTGAATGGATTTGCTTGAAATTTGAATATGTGATTAGTACAATAAATATGTAAAAGCGGTTGAAATTTAAAGATGAAATAGTAATAATTTATGAATTATTAATTATTTATTATATCAAAAATTGGCTTCATTAAAAATGTTCGATGCGCATTTCTTTTGCATATAATATGGTAATTTTTATTTACAGGATACCTTATAGAACTGACAATGAAACTTATTGCTTATTTTAAGCATTCATTAAAAATATAAAGAAAAAATAATAATAATAGTGAAAACACACTTTTTATTACGCAAAATACCCATAAATCATCTTTTCAAGTACGAAATTTAGAAATTCTGAGCTACGAAGCATAATTTTTTTAAATAAGATTTATTTGATTTACAGTTAAGTATATAAAACTTAAATTTGACAGAAATACGATATTTAGAAATGCACCTGGGGAAGTTTGAATATTGGAATGACATGAAAATTTTATTTTGAGAAAAACACGTTTAAAGTTATTGCTATTAGTAACCACATAATATCTAAATTAAATATAAATGCCTATAAATAGGAAAGTAATCACAGAAATTAAAAATTATTTTTGCAACACATTCCTACTCGTCCGTAGTTTCACAATTCAATAAAATAAAAAAAATCGAATTTTTGGACAAATTTCGCAATTTTGAAAGTCCACTGTCCCCTTAACCCTGCACTGGTCACGCGGCGTCTCACAGACGCCAATAACACTTTGTTTATATCTTGCGTATTGATGGATTGCACTGTAAGCCCAGCAGTTGTCAGTACCTTCAAAGTGTTTATGTATGTATGAGTCATAGCTAACGCACAAAATTCCTGCAGTTTCTATCATTCTTTTACAGTAAACGGATATATACCAAAACACCTGATTGGCGTTTCACCAAATTTGTAAAAATTGCTAATAGAAATATATTTTAAAAATAATTTTCTTTATTTCTATTGATTCTATTGTAAAAATTGCTTAAAAAATAATTTTCATTTCCGTTTGACTGGTTTACATTTGTAAAAAGTGATTACAGAAATAATTTTTTTTCATTTGCTTTTATTTATTTTACTGTAAAAAGTCCTTATAAGATTGCATTTTTAAAAAACTTGATTGGTTTACATTGACATCCACCATGTTTTTAACTTACTGTTAAAAAATATTTATTTTACAAATAGAATAACTAAAACCTAAATGCGATAGTGCCAAACGCCACGTGATTATTAAGCGGCATGCGACATGCTTGCAATTTTTAAACACGCGACCAGTGCAGGGTTAATATTGGAAAAATCCAACACAACTTCTTGACATGATATTTGACGCTAGAAAGAACATATCCGGTATTTAAATTTTGGTATTACTCAAAAATATTTGCCCATGATTGCATGATTATATTGTCGCTTAAACGATATAATGCATGTTTATGCACTATTGTTAAAAGTCATCTTTCAACTATTGTACAACAAGTGTTGAAATTCACTGATGACGTACATACAACACTATAAAATTTTTGAAGTCAAATAAAAGGTTCATTTTAATATTCATTTTCCCATACCTCATTCTACCATAATAGGTTTTCTGTCGCAGATAATATCAGGAGGGATTAAATTTACCGTCGGAAAGGCGTCTTAGAAGCGAGATAAATTTATTTTTCGAACACTTGCCGATATGCACAGTTCACGCACGGAAAAACAGTAAATTGAACTGTCTCCCAACCTAGAAAATCTCATTAAGTTTAGACTGAGACTAGAAAATAGAGCATTCTGCAGGAAATTATTTCCATGGCACCAACGTATTCACTGATCCCGTAAACAAAACAAAGGACGTTAATCTGCAGTATATTTCGAGTAAATTAAGCATTCTCCTCCGAAAAGTTCTGACTTTAGTATTAGCATAGGTTATTGAATTGTCCCTAGATATTGTTTATAATATTTACATGCAGCAATATGTTAACTAAATCTGAATTTTGTTTGTTACAAGTTATGATATTAAAAGAATTTTGTAAGGAGACTTCGAAGGTACTTGGAAATGTTTTATAAAATGATGTGAACAAAATATTCAATTAGTTATTAATGCTAGCAACGAGCAAATTTCTCTTTCCTCAGGAATTTGAGACTATACTTTAACACAAATCAATCTATAATATTTCAACCCAGTTTTAGAATAAATCTTAGAATAATAAATAAGAAATATCCGTTCTTACTATACACATCGAATTTTTCATGTTTTAAGAGTTTCGTTTTGATATTATCATGTGTGTTACATATGGCTTTATTCCGGAAATCAATCCATACAGATGAGGCAGCCCACAACATTACAAAGGATCAGGAAACAAAGCAAAACAAAACAGCAGTATAAACTAGAAACCAACAATAAAAACTAGAAACAAAATAAACTAGAAAAATATGCACAATCAAAAAGTGCAGTCACAAAGAGAGTTCATACTGGCCAGTGTAATGTATACATAAGATTCGATTCACAAGAATCGAACTTTTGAGTGAATGAATTAAAGAAGCTGCTTGAGATATGCTAATTTCGGCATACGCGCTTGGTATAAATACCATGCGGCTTGATTAAAGAGAAGAAGGTTTTGTTAAGGTTGATAGATAAGCGAGTTAAAGGACTATAAGGTAAGCAGCTCCAGGTGTTAACCGGTGCTAGTGGTTAGGGGTCCCAAAGTTTACGTGGCAGAACTGCTGGTTTGACTCTCTAGGTTGTGAGATTTGCAAAGTGTAGTTTTATTTAATGCTAATATATATTCCGTACAAGTAGTACGTATGCTTATTGCTGTAAAAGCAAATTCTATATGTGCAACGAATTCAATAAACATTGTTTCATGTATAAACTGTGTTTGTATCAAATTCATTTAGAGTGCCATTTTAAATTATATACACCCAAGTCTGGGTAGAAGTGAGCTATTCTTTATACCTTTCCATCCCAATACAATTTGCTAATGTCTCCGTTTCTCTGGGAGGTTCTGTGAAGTACATGGCAAGTTAGGAGGTGATCCGAATTCATAACGCCTGCCCTGCAGATCGGGCAAACGTTGCCCTACCGCGAATTGCCATAGCCAAAAAGTTGTTTCTTATTTAGCACCATCCAGGAGGCACGTGTGATTTAAGGAATATCAACGAGCTGAGCTTTAATGAAACTTTGTTTTAAAAGGAGATACCATTACAATTCGAGATTTAACTCTAAACATGAGTAACATTGCCTCCCAATATATATTGATATATTGTATAAAATAATGATTGTGAAACTCATTTAGCTATATTTTGTATTTTACTATCCCAGTTTCTAGTTATGCATTAGCGTTTTTAAACTTGATGACAAAAAAAAGGTTCAAAACGTAAAAATAGTTAAGTTAGTCAATAGTCAATTTTTAATCTTACTGTCATAACTATAATATATTTAGATGATTTATGTGAAAAATACAAATCTTTTAAAGAATCCAAACGGAGATGAATTTAAGATAAATTAAAGTAAATTAAAGTCTCTTATAACGAGCTCAGATTTAATGAAACTTTGTTTTAAAAGGAGATACCATTACAATTGGAGATTTAATTCTAAACACATAAAACTATACTCACTTATTACGATCATATCTCGTATTAAGTGAGTAAGATTCTACTAAATCTGGGATTCCCAACGGGGTACAGGTGGACCCCTCGAGGGTCTTTGAAAGTTTAAAAAGTGTCGATAGTATTCCAGGGGTCTATTGGGGGTCTATGATAATTTTTTCTGTATTAAAATTTATTCTTTTAGGAATGGAATTATTAGATAATAATATCCATTTTAATATGTATAAATGCAGATTTGCATAGGGCGAAGTGATCCACGCATCTAAAGTCGAACGTCATGACGCTTTTGTATATGTCTCGAATGCCGTCGTCGGCTTTTATTTGTGTACCAACACTAGGCTGAAATAGGGAAATCCACTGGACCTTAAACAGCACATGAGTTCTCCCTCCCGAGGCAACCAATCAGAAGAAGTTTCGTTTTTCTCTTGGCGATGTTTGTGCAATTACAATCTGTGTTTATGAAATCTTGTTTATACTTGTGAAATGAAAAATGTAAATAGTACAAAAGTAATAAAACATATACCTAATGAACCAATGTTTCTCATTTTTTGTTCATATTCTTCGTCAAATTGCTATCTTTAAGTGTTTTATATGCAATTATTAGTATTATGATTATGCTGTATGCTGTATATTATCTAGAAAAATGTTAGGGGGGTCGATAAAGAAAATCATTCTTTTAAAAGGGGTCGATGTAAGTAAAAGGTTGGGAACCCCTGTACTAAATCATTAAAGTGAGACTGTCAGCTTCTTTGTAAATAATTCTTTTTAGAAAGTTCTATTTTTCAATTCCTACTATTAGTTCACACTCTCCCTATATATATCTTGTTCAAATTTTCAATCGTTAATAAAATACTTTTTATTCATCCACTCAAGTTCAAATACATTTTTTTAAACTTGTAGTGGATGACACTTGATGTTAATACAGTTTTTTCAAATATTAATTCATTAATTAAATTTAATTAATCGATTTTAGTTTTAGACCTAGAGCGTCTCTTGCTCTTGAATATTAATTTCCCTCTCCTTACTCTGTAAACGGTAGCACTGCGGTACCGCGGGCTCCTCCCGTCCTGTAGGTTGCGGGATCGAATCCCTAACCTGACAAACTTTTTCTCTCTCTTCCCCCCCTCCTAATCTCGCACAGTAGGCAAGGTTCTGGCAGGCAATCCTTTTTTTCAATTCCTACTATTAGTTCACACTCAAATTTTTCTCTGTTGACCTAAGTAGGAATTGACTTTAAAAAATTTTGTTTTTATATTACTTGTTCCAGCATAAGTCAGTGACGTCTAAAACTTTAAATGGCAGTAAGTTCGTTAAGAGTGAAGTGCGATGTATAAAACTGTCCGGATTATTACGGCTTACGCACTCGAATGGGTTCTGTCGCTGATATGAAAGCACAAATAGTTGTTAAAATGTAAAAAGCGGACAATGACTGTAACCGGACGAGTAATTTCAATCAATATCCCATTCGTCATACTTCACAGTGATGAATGGCCTGGAAAAACCGTTAAGATATTTTTTTAAACGAGAAATTTAAGTGATGATCTGTCTTGAACCAGGAGTCTTATCAATTGTAAAATGACAGACGGAAAGACAATGAAGAATGCAAAGCAAATTTAACGAATTCTTTTATGTCTGTATTGAGGCTGCTGTGTACTAACCCCATTGGATTCGCTCACCTCAGTGTTAACCTATGGAGAAAATTTGTCCAAGGATTGACGGCTTGGATTTAAAGATTTTTTTAAAACAATTCTAAACGGTAACAGGGAAAGAAAATTTACACATTGGAGCATTTTTCGTTTTAAAAAAATGCAAGTAATATTTTTATATTTAAATTATTCGGGGGAAAAATCTAGTATAGTGTGTTTTAAAGGCTCATAAATTCATTTGATGGACGAAATTCATAAAATAAATCCTTTGCAAGGTGCAAAAATCTTCAGGCTATCTTTAAAGGACATTTTTATTTGATTATCAGCATTTATGTAGCTGTAAATAGTAGACACATTTTCTCCATAGGTTAAACCGATGCCTTAAACGTACTGGCGTGCTGTGTCCCACTCGATATTAAGGGCCTGTTCACATAGGAGTCCGTTGCGTTGCGTTAAGGAAAAGATGACGTTGAGACGAAAATAAACCAATCATAGGCCTCCAAACGATTAGCAATGAAATTTTTAACGCCTATGATTGGTTTATTTTCGTCTCAACGTCATCTTTTCCTTAACGCTACGCAACGGACTCCCATGTGAACAGGCCCTATGGCTAAAGGAAATAAGCAGCTGAATGAGCTATTTGAAGAAAGTGTTGAGATCATGATTGGAAATGAGGTATTTAATAGTGCCAATTGTGAAATCAGTATTAAACAGATAAAGAATATAGAAGACATAATGAAAATCAAAGTGACGTTAGATGCTAAACCGATTTCGGACCATGTTTTTTACACAGACGGGTCGAAAATTCATGACAGAGTAGGCTCGGACGTTGTTTACTATTATAAAGAAGAACGGATAGAGGTTTATAGAGAAAGAATTATTGGCGGTAACTCGTATTTAGCTGAGGTGCGGGATATTCAGAAAATGGAGATTATGAAGGACAGAGATTTGAGGGAAAGCGACGTGTATACTGATTCTAGAAGTGCCCTGGAGGCATTAGGCACTTCTAATTATAAAAGGGCTGAGGTGAAAAAATTTAAAGTATCATTAGTAGTGAAAATTTAAAATTAAACTTTCAATGGGTCAAGCGCCCGTCAGTATAAAGGGAAATGAAGATGCAGATAAAGTCGTCAAAGAGGTTATGGAGTTGTAAGAGGCTGAAACCAATAATAAGTATAATCGGAAGTTAGTAAAAAGAAAGATATAACACCAAGAGAAATTGGAATGGCAAGCTAACTGGGATAATTCGAGTAAGGGAAGAAGTGTATATAACATCTTTAAATATGTTAGCGAAAGCAGACTCTATGGAGATTTTATGATCAATCAAGCCATTACTGAATATGGGTGCTTTGGCGCTTACCAAAAGCGATTCCATAGGAATGATGATAAATGCCCATGTGGGGCCATTCAAACGGTCAAGCACTGTTTGTTCGAATGCGACAATTATAACATCATTAGAAGAAATTTACCAAGAGGATTTGAGAATTGGGATCTGTTTAAGATCTTTTGTGACTACTATTGTAAGAAAGCTATTAAGGTTATTGTGAGGGATCTTATGGACCAGCATATGCCATCTTCGCACGTGGTTTCTTAGCCTCTTGTTGAGCTGTTTTGATTTTTGTTTATTTGTTTATTTCTTTTTCCTTATGTTTTATATTTCTTTGCATATTATTTTGTGAACAAATTTAGTTGTAACTAGCTGCATGTACTTGTTATAGGTATTTTAAAAAAAGGGATTCTGCATTAAGTGCGGAACACATTTTAATTGGGAAAATAATCACATGGGAAATTGTATTTATTGGTAAAATGGTCTGTTTCGATGCCAATGTTATGAACATGTACCTTGATCACCTTTGAACATATTTGCTTAAATAAGTCAGTATCAATGTATATTGTACTATAATTTTTCGAGAACTTAATTTCGTATTATAGCTAAGAAAATGGTATTGCATATTTGTTTATTATTTCAATCTTGGAAATGTGTCTATTATTGGAACAAAATTATGTTTATGTGAAATAATAATGCGACTGCAATATGTGTAAACTTGTATAATAATGTAATTTAAATAATATTAAGTGTTGTAAAGCCAGTATAAAATATGTGAATATGTAAACCTCCATATAAGCTTTTCGCTGAGGTCGGTGTAGCTTTCGAACTTTCTCCATAGGTTAACACTGAGGGCAGTGAATCCAATAGGGTTAGTACGAAGCAGCGTTAAGTGAAGCCAGTTCGTAATCGTTTTAATGACATATATTAGGGAACCTGATTTTCCCAGTTTTTCCATTTTAGTCGCTAAAGAATTATTCCCGAGAGATCTGTCATAAGAGACTTCGAGTAATTCATATGGGTTCAACATTGTAATAAAAATATTTTTTTTAAACTATCCACAGGTTTATATACAGGGTGATTTTTTTTAATATAACACTACTCAGAACCATCTATAGAGAGATCTATCAGCCGGAATTCCACCAAAATTGATAGAGGGACTGAGGACTACATGGGAAAGAGTTCCATGAAAAAAAAATTAGTTCCAAAAGTCCCCAATAGGGGACGTTATGGTGCTGTTGTTATCAGCGCATCCCAGAATTTGCATAAAAGGCAAGTAAAACATCAAAATACAAATTCATGACTATGTAGTCGACAGCAACGACAGTATTTTGGGCTATAAATATCGGTTCGGAATCTGTTGCGCCAGCTCTTTACTGAAGAAAGGGTTATCAGTGGCTTTTTTCATTTGTATGGCCACCTCGCTCCCCGGACCTAACCCATGTGACTTCTCTGTGCGGGGTTATTCAAATTCCAAGGTTTATCTTGGTGGAGTGTCGAACTTGGCGGCCCTGAAAGACAACATATCCTGGACTGTGATGAACATTCCTGGTGACATGTTACGCTTGGCCGTTTAGAACGTAGTGTTCAGGATGCAATGAGTCGACCACCAGGACTGTGGTCACATTCACGGAGGGAGAATGGAATTTGCTACATAAAGTGGTGTTGCAGTGAAATTTCTTTGCTATTTATTTGTCTGCTTGCAACTTTTTCGGTATTCATCCCTTATCTTTATAGTCCGAAATACTGGCACTGCTGTCGACTACATAGTCGTGAATTTGTATTTTGATGTTTTACTTACCCTTTATGCAAATTATCGAGTGTGCCGACAACAAAAGCGCCATATCTTCCCCTATCGGTAAATTTTGGAACTAAATTTAAAAAAAATTTTTTTTAGGGAAACTCTTTCCCATGTCGTCCTTGATTCCTGTATCAACTTTAGTGGAATTTCGCCTGATAGATAGCGCTACAGATGGCTCTGAGTAGTGTCAGTTTAAAATAATCACCATGTATGCGTATGTGTAGAAAGTGTACGGTGATATTGCATAATTGAAGTCAATTATATTTCCAGTAATTTTAGCAAATCCTAGAATCTTTTTATGTACATAGGAAAATAAAATAACTAACTAATAAAGTATTCTTGTCACTCTGGAATGAAAATAAACCTTGAATCATGTTGTCTCTCAAAATAAAAACATGTATTTCATGCCTGAGATATAAACTTCATTATTCAACAAAGCCTATTAAACGAATCTGTGATCCCATAAGCCTATTAGAATTTGTGAAGTCCTGATTTGGTAGCTTATCAATATTCCAAACATAATCAACAATAAAATGAAAACCTAATCCTGTAGTGAAGTTCGTTCAGTCTGCTTCTTTTTAATACTTCCAAAGATTTTTAAAAAATGTCACTGTACAGCTGCGCAAAGATTGATTATATTCTACTTGATACGAAAAAGACATTACATTTCTTTTATCAATTTATTCGCGTTACATATATAAATACATGATCATTTATTTCAAAGAAGATAGCTTATGTATTCACTTCATGTGACACTAACAACTCCCTAAATGACTTTAATCATAGTAATATAAAATCTTTCTAAAATCAAATGTGAATACTTTGCGATGATATATTTTAACTATAACAAAATAATGTATGTTTTATATAAACTCTAAACGTATGGCAACAATTTTATATGCTTCTTTATTTAATTAAAAATGAATGGAATTTGTATACTTATACCATTAGATAGTCAAAACTAGTGAGGGTTTATTTAAAGCGACAAAGTTTTTTATGCTTTAGTCTATGCGTTTGTAAACGTTAATTAAATTTTAGAAACAGTTTTTTAAATAAATTCTTTTATGAATTTTGTATTTTTTTATTAGTTTCGTTTTCCTTTTGTAGTTTTTTTCTGATGACGCAAATAATATTTTAAATCATGATAATTAATTACAGAAAAACGTTATGCATACCTTATATCCCATATTTATTTTGTTATAAAACCAATTTTAAAACTTTTGATTTTTAACTAAGCAATAGTTTAAAAGTCGTCTAATTAACTGATAAATTGCTTTAAAAATTATTTACAGAACGTAGTCAGGCATGATTAAAAGATTATTCTTTATATCCTAAACAAAAAAATTTAAGATTTGTCAATTATTTTCACTGAAAAAATACTAAATAATTTCTTCTTAAACTTCTTAAGGTTGTAACCAAAAAGCTTCCCATTAAATAAATGAAAAAATACAAACGGGACTAGATAGCAGAGGGAGGGAAAAAATCTGTCCATAAAAAAATTGTTTTTGTAATAATTTACTCAGTTTAAAAACAATAAAAATATCATTTTTTACAAATTTAAAACATTTTAAAGGCTTTTAAATTAATCAAACTATTCTACATATTTTAAAAACTATCATCACTCCTTGAAGAAAAATCTTTTTCTGCTCGGGTGAAAAGCAGAATTTAATGCTAGTTAATCAAACTTTTTTCTCAAAAATCTAATCCAACGATAAGTTTCTGACTGCATTAGAATAAATTGATTCTATGACTTTACATAGGTACTTATAAAAAATGGATACATAATTAAGAGATCAATGTGAACTCTTATTAAAATTTTTGTAAATTTACTTCTTGCATTTCTTCGAAATATAAGTCAATTTATTTTTTAAATTTACTTTGGTTTTGAGACAATATTTTACAGAAGTTTCATTTATTATGATTAAGAAGTACTTATTCATACATACAATCAAGAATATCATCTAAATTGCTTTTTATTGAAGAGGAAGGTAGTGGAATGCCTTTTAAGGAATATAATGTTAATTTTTTTTATAAGTCAGAGTATTTTTATTTATCAAAAAGGGTAAATTATTCAAATATAATCAAGGAAAGAATGCATGTTTTATTTCGTAAATAATAAGCATGACAAACTTGTAGCATTCAATTTCATTAGTCATAGCTACTGAGTCATTATTAACACGTAACCGAAAAAAAACAGTTTTCACACACACACACACGGTATTTTTTTTATATAATATAGTGTATGTATTATTCTACTGTAAAGTAGCCGTAATGACGCTAAGGGAATCATGCTTTTGGAGGGAACAGCGTAAAATATCAAACCTTGCAGACCTTGCAAAAAGGGCAAATTGTTGGAGGGCGTTTAAATTGGAGTATCTGTTACTGTAACCCCCAGGCTAATGAGTGTTTTTCGAGCTATAGTATCGAAAGTCATGATAGCCTGCAGAGTGTACGGAAAAACTACCTTTGCCATACAGAATAGTGGTCGAAAGGGAGAGCTGAGTGAAAGAGACGGACAAGGTATTGAACCGGATTGTGACAAGAGCTCAATCTGCATTTGCATGTTCCGGTATCAACCATTAGACGTAGAAGGGACCTTCACAAACAAAGCATTTACGGAAGAGTAGCTATTCCCAAGCCACTTGTAATAGATGCCAATACAAAATATCGTCCAAAATGGTGCCACGAGCGCAGATCCTGGTCGAGTAATATATCGAAAAACTGCATTTGGTCCGACGAATCATTGTTCATATTGTTTTTCGCAACAGGACGTGCATATGTCTGAAGATTACCTACACAAGCCTAAGATTCTGACTATCTTATCTCAACTGTCAATCATGGAGCTAGATCTATCAGGGTTTGGGATGACATCTCATGGTTTTCTTCAGGCCTTATTGTAATTCTAAAAGGGAGATTGAATGGAAAGGACTATGTCGAAATTTTAGTTCACTAGTCCATCCTATGGTGCAAACATTGTTTCTCGCAGGAGATGGCGTTCTTCAGGATGGTAATTCCCCTATACATACATCTAAATCTATCAAGTATTTGTTTGAAGAGCATGAAAAAGAAGTCAAATATCTTATCTTTCCCTGTACAATCCCCCCGACTATATATCATTCAACCACTGTTCTTTGTATAAGTGGATAGAGCCAGGTATCGATATCCACCACATCATCTTTGCAGGAACTTTCATGATTTTCCCCTGAAGAATGGTATAATATATTCTTAACCACTATTTATGACTTATATAATCCAATTCCAAGGTGAATCAGGTGGTATAACATGACAAATGGGAACCTGTGCCGTATTAATAAAGGTTTTCATGATGTTTCTTAGTGTTTCCATTATTTTGATAACTACCTGTATATATATATATATATATATATATATATATATATATATATATATATATATATATATATATATATATATATATATATATATATATATATATATATATATATACTGGGATAAATGTGGTCTGCAAAATTTATATCCTGTTTAACCTCTTCTGCCTCCATTAGAACAGTTATGACGAACGTTGGGGGATGAATAGTACAATATTCCAGTACCTTATGTACAGGGCTAACATCGGACTATTCCATGTCTAATTCTCGCCGTAAGGGCCTGCGGCCAGTATATCCATTACATTTGAAACCCTATCTATATGTATATATGTGTGTGTGTAAGTAAACATTTACATGGATATAAGCACGCTGATAATGTCTAATTGTTTTTAATAGAGACGAATACTAGTCAATAATATCACAGTGCAGAGTAAAGCAGTAATTAGACTAAGGTTATTTCCAGGTATGGGAACATAATTTATATAGTTTATAGAGAAAATAGCTCACTTCTACCCAGACTTGGGTGTATATAATTTGAAGTGGCACTCTAAATGAATTTCATATAAACACAGATTATACATGAAACAATGTTTATTGAATTCGTTGCACATATAGAATTTGCTTTTGCAGCAATAAGAATACGTACTACTTGTACGGAATATATATATTAACATTCCATAGAAATACACATTGTTAATACTTGCAAACCAGCAGAGAGTCAAACCATCAGTACTGCCACGTAAACTTTGGGCCCCCTAAGCACTAGCGCAGGATAGCACTGGAGCTGCATATCCTCGTAGCTCCCTCTCGCTTATCTATCAACCTTAACAACCTTTTTCAACCCTTTAACAACCTTTTTCATTAATGACGCTGCATGGTATTTATACTAAGCGCGTATGCCGAAATTAGCATATCTCAAGCAGCTTCTTTAATTCATTCACTCAAAAGTTCGATTCTTGTGAATCGAATCTTGTGTATACCTTACAAGTTCATGAATGATAATTAAGGCTAGTAGAGTTTCCTGACCATGTTCTTGCATATTACAGTAATGACTTGTCTAATAGTAAGGAAGTGTTATATATTTAACGCGAAAGAGGCCAACGAGCTTCATTATACCCTCTCCTTATAAAGAAATGGAGGAATACTACACTATAACGGAAGAAATTTACTATAGTGCAGTAGAGGTTTGAGAACAGAAGACATGTGATAGTTTTTTGAACTGCCATAATTTCAATGAGATTTCTATTTCCTTAAGTCTGCTGTGTACTAACCTTATTGGATTTTCTCACCTCAATGTTTACCTAAGGTTAAAATGTGTTGTAGCGTAATGGAGATAGGGCGTTGTTTTTCCCAGGACCTCACAGAGCCCTTCTACAGTTGCAGGATTAAAAACACATCTATGCGTTCCCACTGCATTCTAAAATTCTATGGAGGTTAAAAGGATATCACATAGGGTTTCACCGCCGAAGTCAACATTCCTGGCTTCTGTGGGGAAATCCCTCGTTTTCATTTTTACCAGCAGATTTGGGATCCGTCGCCTTTTCACTCGTAAATATGTCCGGCCAGGGTCGTCAGTCAGACCAAACTGACGTTATAGAAGCGATACGTTCCCATAAAAATGCTATCAGAGTCCAAGGTTGTCATCGAGCACGGAATTCCTAGTTTCCCCCTCTGAAAATCCAGCAATTTCTGAGAAGATTTTCACGCATCCCGCGAAGACTTGAAGCAGATATATAGTCAGGGACTCTGTTATTTGGACAGATCCCCCATGCAACGTTCAGCTAGGCAGACGTGTTTTTTTAAGCTCCTGTTTTGAGACTATGGCTCTCGGAGCATGTGCGCTGTTAACTCTGCACTTAAATCCCCTTCATTTAATTATGCTGTACTAGATTTGTTTTAATTTTCTTGTTATTAAATTTTGTTGAGTTTTTGTTTTAAAATTGACCTTATCATTTACAATTAGGGCTCTGTCTTTTCTTGGTCATGAATTTAGTATTTTTTTTGAAAAAAGCCTCAGAGATTGACCTAACGACCGGTGATGGCACAGTGTCCAAGGATTGCCGACATGGATTTAAAAATTCTTTTTAAAATATTGTACTCCGTAAAAGAGAAAGAAATTTTACACCTTGGGACATTTTTCGTTTAAAAAATGGAAATAATATATTGAATTTTAAACTATTCGGGTACATAATCTATTATAATGTGTTTTAAAAGCTCCTAAGTTCCCTTGGTGGACGAAATTTATAAAACGAATCTTGTTGCAAGGGACAAATAAGCTTAGGCTATCTGAAAATGTCATTTTCATTGGACTTTCACCATTTATGTAGCTGCGAATAGTGAACACATTTTCTACATAGGTTAGCATTGAGGTGAGCGAATCTAATAAGGTTAGTACATAGCAACCTTAAGATGAAGATAAGATAGTGCTGCTGACTTCATTCGGTGTTGTGAAAATTGCCTGAGTATCTTTCAATGTGGTATAGTCGATGTTAATTTCAAACATCCTTTTTTAGGTTAATTCGGGGTTATTAGATTTAATAATCTATTAAATCTATATTATGTATATAGATTTAATATAATTAGGGTATTTTGCGATATACAAAACTTATAAGCTACTGAAAACTTATTAGCGAACTTATAAGCCACTGCAGCTCATACATTTACATTGTCTTAACTGCGAATTTCTATTTCGTTTACTTTAGTCAGTTTAAAGATAATAAAAATATAATTTTCGCAAATTTAAAACAGTCTAAAGACTTTTAAATTAATCAAACTATTCTACACATTTTAATTATATCATCACTCATTGAAGAAAAATATTTTTCTGCTCGGGTGATACTGGGTGATTTTTTACTTGTCTGTATTTTATATAAATTATTAAAATATTTCTCGATGAAATTTATATTTTAATACAAAGTATTTAACTGTAACATAAATAATTTTATCATAAAAATATAAATTTAATCATAAAAACATAATCATATAAATTCTTGTAGGGAAATAAAAAATTAAATACGCCAGTAAATTTAGATAAGGAATTTATTACTTTACTTAACTAACCGCTTCAAAATAATGTAAGAATTATTTATAGACTCCAAGTAGTTAGAAATTATTTTTTAAATCACATTTATTTCTGAAAAGAGGTAAAAATCGATTACCAAGAAAATTTTTAATTTTTTTCAATAAAAGGAAATTACGGTGAAATATTATGTTATTATCATTCTTTATTATTTTTGCCATTTAAGAAAGCTAAAAGTATAATAATAATGTTGATAGTTGAGAAGGTAAAACAGTGATACACAGAAGTTAATTGCTGATTTTAGCATTTAAAATATGGTACAAAAATTACTAATGCTACTTTGCAAGTATTTAGTGTGTCTTAATCTCTCTATTTCTGTAGGCAGTTAATATTAAAATGAATTATTAATAAATTGCTTTGATGATTTATGTATCGCCTCTAAAAAATAACGTGAAAGTTTCTTATTATATGCCTTGAAGAAATTCAGGAAATATATTACAACCAAGAATTCAAGCGTCAGATTTTATTTCGTTCAAGAGTACCAACCACAGCCAGGTGGCGCTACCAGTACGCCAAAAAAATATGTATATTCAATTTTCAACATCTGTATTAATTCATTATAATTTTCTAGATGATATAATTTAAAGTTACTTGGTTAATTGTACTTTGTGTATTTTCTTAAATTTTATAATTTAATTACTTGATTTCATGTTTAAAATGATTCTTTATATCAGTGTGGTCCAACCTTTAGTTACCCGAAGACCAATCAAACTTTAGTATAGGAATGTGAGGGCCAGAGACATCCAAGAAAGAAAACGAATTACATAGTGTATTTAAAAACTGTTTTTAAAATTTATATTAAAAGAAGTTTAATATACTAGTTTAATATGCCACTTCATTTTACAGTCGAGAAATCAATGTGATGATTGGCACTGCTTTCCGATTATAACGGTCGAAGAGTGAAGCTTCAATATGGCTGTTATATGGCAGTTACTTAAATATGGCAGTTAAATATGGTCTAATATGGCAGTTACTTAAGTAACGGCATTACATTAAAGTTTTACATTTAAGTCCTTACATTTTAAGTCTTAAAAACTTAAAGCAGTAAGAAGGGTAAATGATTGTTTTCCAAATGTTAAATAAAAATATTTTTTCTGTGAGAAGGGCAAGGGCCAACAAAAATGAATTGGTGGGCCGCATACGCCCCGCGGGCCGCGTGTTGGACCGCACTGATTTATAGGATTACTTGATATATGTGATTATTTGATATATCTGATTTATGCATGTAAAACTGTTTTAAAATGTTTGATAAACCCCCTGTTCATCGGGGGGCAAGATATTGAAAATTGAATATACCACATATTTTATATTACCTATAGTACATTTTTTTTCTTTTGACTTTTATTAACAAAGTACATAGTACATACAGCGCTGTTGCCACAACAAATCTTAACATTCCTTTCTTTGGATTGTTTGATAAACATATAATACGTAGTCACAAAAAATGTTAAATAAAAGAAATGTTACATTTAAAGCGAAAGAGATTCAAGGTACAGAATACACTAAAAAACATGGAAAGTTTCACAAACAGATGATTTTGAAAGCTTATGTAATAAGCCTTTGGAATTGGTGCACTAATTTTCAGCGAAATAACAATTAGAATAAATAAATAGTATTTTAATGAAGCTACAAAAGACATTTAAAGCACAACACTATATGATCATGCATCCCAATAAATTTGTTCTAACTATAAAAACGAAAATATGTATGATTTTGATAGATAGTAAAGTAAAGGATATGGATATGAAATTCATTTTGTCATCATTGATTAAAACCTCTAAAATCATGAACTTAGTGGAGTAAGTTAAATTATTTAAAATAATATGTACAAAGATTTTGTGATCATTCTTTCTCTAATCTCTTAAATTTCAAAATTAAACTTGCAAAATTTGGTTAACCCTCAAACGGTACAGTGGGGATCGCATCCTACCCAAGGGTGTGTCTTCCCCCTCTCGTACTCTCCCCTCTCATTGCAACAGATCGAGTTGACAAGGAACCCTACTAGATAGACCTACAAGACAACACTACTAGATATAAGAATAAGCAAATACAAGTGTCTTTGATGAAAAACATTACTCATGATCACTAGTAATTTTCTAAATATTTTTATTTTAGATTTTTTAATTTTTTATTTCGATTTTGAAAGCCAAGAACGCCAGCGTATATTATATTTTACATTTTTGTGCTCGGAAAGTTGATTTCACTAACTTCTAAAACTAGGTAGATTAAATTATATATTAGACCTAACATATACAACATTCTATGTAAATGCCAAACAGATTTTGTTTGTTCAGCAAAATCACAATTCGTCGGTCATTTTTCTACATAAAGGGTTTTATTTAATGCAAAATATTATCAATAAATGTTATTATACAACGAAAATGCTTATTGGTTACGTATTTCTACCAAAAACCTCCATATATATGTAACATCACCGGACGCGGGCGAGGATGGGTGGTAAAAACGGTTGATATTTGAACATTAAAAATAAATTAGAAAAATTAATGGATAAATTTGATATTTAAATATAATAGATTTGTGGTATGCAGACTCCGGTCATCGTAATCTCATCATCATCATCATCTTTGACGGGGCCGGGTCGGCATATTACATATATATATATATATATATATATATATATATATATATATATATATATATATATATATATATATATATATATATATATATATATATATATATATATATATATATATATATTATATCATATTATTAAGCTGGGTTTAAATTTAAGTTCAGTAAACAGGATTTTTGTGAATCAATTACAGAAACTTGTTTTATCATTTGTTTAACTTTGACCTTAATTTTAAGCTTGTTTTGACTGTTTTTGTATTTTAGTTATATCCAATATTACAATTTATTGCTACATTATTGGATCATTAATATTTCATTTTTGTATCAATACAATAATAATTCATACCAGAATGACAGAAAATTATTATTATCAGAAAACTAATTTTTAGCTTTTAATAAAATTTCCTCAACTTTTACATCAACAATATTGTTCTTTTTCCCTTTTCTTGAAAATCTTCCTTCAATAGATGCTCCTTCTAAGGCTTCACAGAAAGTGTTTTTCATCGGCATCATTTGTGACTGCAATACGTGATCAAACGGGCCTAAGACAGCGTTCATTTCTGTTTTGTTGTTGTTGTTTTTGTCGTTTCTTTGTTTAAAATATACTTTAAGGAACTTTATCTTTCTGTTTTTCGTATTTTGTACCTTTTTTTCATTTGTTTGAAGAATTGTTTCTATTTCATTGGGCTTTTATCAACCGGATCGCTCCTTTTAGACTCGGCACTTTAATGAAACTGCTGGATCAGAAAAATACTTTGATTTAAAAGCATAGGGAACATATAATTTAAACACTGACTTGTTTCTCTCATGTTTCAGATTTTAGTCTGAACCACTGAGGGTAACTGATAAAAATATTCTCTTTCCTCTACACATAACTAAAATTGGGTACAGAAAAAAAGTCCTTATATGTGCTCGATAGCCAATAATGTGATTGGAACGTGTTTATTTTCAGATATATTATACTAGCTGAAAACCCGCACTTCGCTACGGAGTACATTCAAATTAATACAACGGTTAACGTGCGCAATTAATGCCAATATATATATATATATATATATATATATATATATATATATATATATATATATTTATTTATTTATTTATTTATAATAAATACACCGATCAATGTATGCAATTGATGTAAAAAATATTTTTATAAAAAAATCGTAAGGGATATTTTTATAGACAAAATAATGTAGAACAAAATAAATCTAATAGACGTTACTAAAGAATATAGTATAGTTAATATAGTACAGTTTGAGGAACATATCTTTAACTGTATGACCGTAACTGTTGAGGAACATATCTTTAACTTTTATTATTTTTTTGGATAATGTCCAATCGTATGCTACATTAGCAAGAAAAAAAATATTTTTGTCTATTTCGTTGCTATGCATGTGACGATAAATTTATTTAAAGTACCAGAAAATTAAATCACGTGATCAACATTTAATAAATTAAATTCTAAAAATTAATCTTTAAAAGTTTACCAAAATTCAGAAAATGGAGGTAAAGATTCGAAAAAGATTTCATTTTAAAGGAATTTATATGATCTTTCTCGTGATATAAATTTTATAATCCTCAAATTATTATTTTAAATGCAAACTTAAAAAAGTTACTAAAACAGATTAAAAATTTAATTTCAAAAAATCTGAGGAGAATTTTTCAAAAAATTTTCTTAGTGCACCCCTGCAGTATAAGAAAAATCGACATGCAAAATTTCAGCCCTTTAGGTCCAGCGGTTTGCTCTGTTCCTTGTATGTCAGTCAGTCAATCGGTCAGTCAGTCAGTCAGTCAGTCACGGAACTGTTTTATATGCATAGATGGGCGACGACGTCTATTAGGCCATTTTTCCGGGTCTTGAGTTTACTTTCACGTATAAAATGTACCGATTAGAGATACAGTTTTGGGTACAGGAGGACTACTCAGCAACAGAAATTCACAGACGTTATTTTTTTTTCTTTTTATCATAGAGACATGAAATTTTGTACATATATATGTTTCACCATAAATATATAGAATTTTCCAGTCTTATTATAATTTTAAGATATTTGAAAAATTTTAAATTTTAAAAACAAAATTTTAAAATGCTGCATGCGACTTAATTTTTTAGGTAATCCCACGATTTTGCATTTCAATCACTTAAATCTGCATTACATACAAATCTGCGGATCAGATATTTAACCCCTTGAATAGTTAATTTTTGAGAGATTTTTTCTGAATTCCATCCCGATTTCAATCAAAATTTTGCGCTTTAATAAGTTATAAATAAACTTAATGAAGTCGAAATGCAAAATGATTACCCAGTTTCTTTGTAAACAGTATCAGGATTCTTACTTACCAATTTCATGAATTTTAAACAAAAATTAAGTCGAATGAAGCATCTAAAATAAATCTAAATACCTGACGAAAACAGATTTGAAGTTTATTACTTGACTTACCTTTATTACTTTTTTTGTATATGCTTCATAAACAATTTTTTTTACTTGAAAAAACTATTTTTGTACTATTTTTCTGCAGAAATATATATATATATATATATATATATATATATATATATATATATATATATATATATATATATTAACACAATCAATATTACAATAAAAAAGATTTTCTCAAATAAAGGTCCACGGTTACCTTAAGGAATATATGATGATTATGGTGTTGTTAATTTTTCCGGTTTTTATGAATTTTTAAAGTTTCTACGGACTTTTTGCTCACCCGGTGTATATATATATATATATATATGTATATATATAAAGTACATTTATATGTTATTCATAAATACTTGATATACCTCATAGCTATCTCGCTAGTCTACCTCTCGCCCAGAAGTCAAATATACTGTCAAAACACGCTGTGTTCAAGGTTTAAATCCATACAGTGGGTTCAAAAGTAAACTTGTAATCTTTCAAAAACATACATTTATTACCCATTGAACCATTTTAGCTTACCTAAAACTTTTTTATGAGAACTGAAGGCAATATTTAACAATCAGCAATGTATTTGAAGTTTGTGCTATTCTTATCTTTGTGTTTGTAAAACGTTAAAATATATAGATTTTGGATTAAAAGAGATTTATTATTAACTAAGAAGCAGTCTCTAAATTCCTAATGTATGATTTCTTTTCATATTTAATCTTCACTTCCCTATTCCTATCAAAAGAATAAACTAACTTTGTTAAAGTTCATGTCTATATAAATATATTTAAAATTCTTGTTTTTTTTACATCTTCAACTATAAAAACGTTGAAAACATGCTTTCTCTACGCCTTTATGCATCTTGCGTCACCTTTCTTTTACCGCAAAGCGTAAATCTCCATAAGGACACAGTAAAAAAGTAATTTGTTTAATGGATGGATTAACTTAAAACGCGGAAAACAAAAGGACGCGTAATTCACCCTTTATGGTCATTAAATCATGGAAATAAAAAATAGGGTAGGAATAAATTATCTAAGTCATGCAAGGCTTTTTGACTTTTGATTGTGTCCTTCTACATTTAATGTTATATATTTAAAATCTTGAACTCATTTTTCCCATAGAAGAGTTTGAATGTTAAATTTTTTTTTCGAAAGAACATTTTTTTGGCACAAAGCCTGTTATTAAAAGAGTAATAAGTCTATATAATGGATTTAAAATATTATGGTGATAACTAGAAATGAATTACTGATAATTTATTTTTTTTCCTTTATGAATGATAATGGAAGTAAAATTTTAACTTTTAAAACTTTTTTACTTTAATCGATATTTTTTTATTGAGTGAGTTTAAAATATCTTCTTTTTTGTCCGTGTTACCTTTCGGCAGATAAAGTAGTAAAATATCTTACTTTAGACATAAAGTAAGAAAATAGACGTGAAATATTTCGTACACCTTTACAAATCATACTAATTCAAACAAAAGCACGAGAAAGAAATTGGGTTAAAAAAGTATAAAACTAAAGGATTTGAAATTTTCTAAAACAACACAATCATAGCAATTTTAATTTTTACTTAATGGACTTTAACTCTAGGTCCTCAGATGAATCTGAAGTTCTTTTTTTACATCATAGTATAGTTTAAAATATATAACTTTAAACTAGCTTTTAAATTTCAAATAATTTTATTTTGTATATAAAAATATACAAATATTTGTGTATAAAAATATACAAAAAATTTCATGAGAAATATTGATCAAGCTTTCATAAAATTGAGGAAATTATTTTCACAACACTGAAATAAAGATCTCTTAAAATAATCAATTATATACAAATACCTTGTTCACTTATTTTGCGAAATCAAAGACATAATTTAAAAGAAAATGAAGCGAATAATTTTAAAGGCGTTGGCAGCATATGTTTTTACACTTCACAGAACTTTGAAAAATTATTACTCAAATTATATATTTGAAATTGATCAAAAGTTTGTTATGTAACAATTTATTGACTTCTCTTTCTTCTAAAACTATGTGTTCACCTTGAAACGACCGCGTGTCTGGAGGGTGGGTCGAACTTCCGTCGCCTAATATCGAGGCAGGTGTTCTACCGACTGAACTCTTGTTGCTGTTACTAATGCTTCCTGGTGGGTTAAATCTTAACCAAGTTCACTAGCTGGGCACAGAGATGCGGTTCCACTTTAACTCACAGCTACTGGACACCACAAGTTTCAGAGCTCGACAAACCGGGAGGTCAACCGAGTCCAGGAAGGAAGAGTTAATACCAATTATATGTTTTCATAATGTCTGCACTTATATAACTCTGTTTCTACTCTCGATTTTCCCAAATTTCCCTTTTTTACTAAGGTGGTTGAAATTTTTGCTATCAATATTTCTAAAAACTTTCTGGATTATTATACTTTGTTAACACTTGATAGTTTGTTGGTTTATAGCGCTATGATCATCTTCGTTTTTAAGAAATATTTTGAAAATTTGGAAAAAACTTTATATATAAAAAATGTGTACACAACAATTTCAAAATGAAAGCAATAAATAAATAATCCAAAAAAAGCATGCCAAATTTTCAAGTACTTTCAGGCTATGATTGCTTTTTCTTTGCACGATATGAAGCACATCCAAAAAGTGAGATCCGACTAGATGTCAAAAATATTTAGGAAGAAGTTTCTGAAAGATTTTTATCGCCACATATTAAAACGCATATTACTCTTCTTTTCTAAGCAGTCGCCGTATTTAATCAGGCATTTGTTGTATCGTGAGACTAGCTCTTGTATTTCTTCGTCGAAGAAACTCACCGCCAACCTATTTAGCCACTCCTGCACAACAACGTCCTTAGATTCTTCATCACTCTGAACGGCCAAAAGTCACTTCAGGTAAAGCAACAAATGGTAATCGCTAGGAGCTTGGTCGGGACTATACGGTGGTTGTACAAAAAATTTCTAACCAAACCATTCAAGAAATGCACGTGTACAGAAGGCGGTGTGCGACCGTGTAAGAGATAAACTCCAACCGACAGTTCCCCACGCCGTTAAATATGAATTGCTCGGCGCAGCTTTATAACAATAGAAATACGGGAATTTATTCTTACTAAAAAGACAGTATTTTTGTGTAGTTATGCCGAGCTGACAGCCTGGTATAGTTTATCCGTAAAAATATACGAATGGTTTGTGCAGTCCTTATTTTTCAACACCAATATTTCCGAAGAGCCAATATTTCTGTTATTTGCAAAAGGGGGAAGACACGAAAATTAACTAACATTTTCCCGGTATTATTTTAAACATTTCTGCCTATTTTCTTTATTGTCGTTAAATCGACGGTTTTCTGTCTTAGTAGGTATACAACACATTTTCTACCTCTCTTTACTATCGAATAAAGTTTTAAGTATGTGTGTGCATATTTTGCGAAAAATTAGAAAAAGTCATAAAATTTCAGAAGCCTGAGGACATAAATACAAACATAGCGCTCAATAGTATGTCCGAAATCGCCAAAATGACGGCAGGCGTCTTTTTACTGTTAAAGAGTTACACAGTAGGCTTCAGCCTTTATGTTCGTATTAGCTGAAAACCCGCACTTCGCTACGGAGTACATTCCTATTAAATACAACGGACAATGTATGCAATTAATGCCAAATAAATAAATATATATATTTTTAATAAATGCGACGATCAATGTTTACAATTGATGTAATATATATATATATATATATATATATATATATATATATATATATATATATTTATTTATTTATTTATTTATTTATTTATTTATAAAAAAATCGTAAGGTATATTAATTTTTTTTGGATAATATCCAATCGTCTGCTGCATTAGAAAGAAAAAGAATATTTTTTTTGTGTATTTAGTTGTTATGCACGTGATGATAAATTTATTTAAAGTACCAGAAAAATAAATCACGTAATCAGCATTTAATAAATTAAATTCTAAAAATTAATCTTTAAAAATTCACCAAAATTCAGAAAATCGAGGTAAAGGTTCGAAAAAGATTTCATTTTAAAGGAATTTTTATGATCTGTCTCGTGATATAAATTTTATAACCCTCAAATTATTATTTTAAATGCAAACTTTAAAAAAGTTACAAAAACAGCTTAAAAGTTTAATTTAAAAAAATCTAACAAGAACTTTTCAAAAATCTTTCTTAGTGCACCCCTACACCATAAGAAGAATCACCATGCAAAATTTCAGCCCTTTAGGTCCAGCGGTTTGGTCTGTGCGTTGTATGTCAGTGAGTCAGTTACGGAACTGTTTTATATATATATAGACTACAGGAACATTTTTTTCATTCAAAAATCTTATCACCGACCACACTTCACAGCTGGCGGGATTTTAGATTTTTACGCCCACTTTAAACTAACGCAGCAAAGCAAAACAACTTTAAAGACCAATATAATTTACATCAAAAGAAGCACCAGAAATTCAGAAACCGATGGCGACCTCGTCACATTGGTGTAACTGGCGCATGATCTAAGAGTAATCGGTTCTAATATTGTGGATGCGCCTCGTAAATCACTGAAAAAAAATTATAAAGTCACTTATGATTTTCAAATTAGTTTATCAATTTTTTTCAATAAAATATTGAACAATATAATATGTTGAATAATGAATGTGAATTTTGTATTGAGGGGAATCTTTGAACTGATGCTATGCTTCGGATGTAAAAACAACTTTATTTGAACTAAATTAAGTTTTAAGTCAAATGTCCATTTTAAATTTTACGAAGTGCGAAACGTGCATTGAATATTCTTTTTATAAAATCTCTAATTTATCTAATAAATATCCTACATTTAAACTAAATCCTTAATAAAATGTGAAATTACTATGCATATTTTCGAAACAAAAATGAAGGACACCAATTTACATTAATATATATATATATATATATATATATATATATATATATATATATATATATATATATATATTGCTATTGAAAAATCTTAATCATCTTTTATTTATTTTAGTCAGAGAGCGAGAGCCTGTTCTTTATCTCTTTTATGAAATTTTTATCACTGCATATAAATAAACAGCAGGAGAAAAAAACCAAAAAATGCCTGTATATCAAAATGTTTATTTCCTACATAATCAAATTGCCAATATAATAATTAAATTCTCAGTTTTACTCGAATACATTTCATTAGTACGGAATTATTAATTCAATGTACATTACAGAAATGTCAACTTTTCAACACTGATATGGAAAATTTACCCTTAATTAATTCCATAGTTAGAATATGAAAAAATAATTTTCGCAATATAATCACGCATCCATGAAATTGCATAGAATGTATTAAAGTCATACGATTTTATTTTGACAAAAATTCATCAAACATATAAAAAAATTCTTTGATTGAAAGTTTTTTATTTATTCATTTATTTTTTTATTTTTTTATTTTGCAACTGGCAGTTATTAAAAATCCATGCGGAAAACAGAAAAAAATCTGAATTGAAGAGTAGGGAAAAAAGGAGGAAAACCAACAGCAAAACAAAGGAGATGTAGTTTAAAGGGGAAAAAACCTGTTAAAGCGAAAAAATACCATGTTTTAAATTCCGAGAAGTATTAAGTAGGTAAAAGAACAAGTGGAATTTCTGGGGAAAAATGTTTCTGGTACAAAAGCAATGTATAGAGTGTGTAAGAAGAATAATGTATCCCACGCTGCAAACAAAACAAAAACGCATTGTTTACGTACTTAAAATAGTCGAATTTACTTTATAACACACGATGTTACAAGGCATAGAGAGACATAATTAGAGAACGTGGATTACTAAGTATAAAACTCTGTAAAATTTGTTTGTCATTAGAGAAATTAAACTTAATTTATGGGTTTTTAAAATGCATAACAGGTTTAATGTGATTGAAGAAAGAACGAGCATAGATAATTCTTTAATGTGTCAGGACATTTTGAAACTCACGGCAGCACCTGATTAGGATTTATAAAATAGTTTTAAAGTACCACTTAAATGCTGGTCTTCCAGAGTATTCACTTGTTACTAAATCCCTGATGAACATATAGATTTGTTAGTAACAGGAAATCTGAAGAGATATGCCCCAAAATATGATATCTTCTGAAACTGTTGCACCAGTTCTTGACAAAACTGCCAAACTTTCAAAGTCTAAAATGAAAAAGCTTATCTCAAAGAGGTTTTTTTTCTCTCTCTGTATATATATATATATATATATATATATATATATATATATATATATATATATATATATATATATATATATATTAAATATTATGCCCTCCAGTCTAGCATTTAATTTCCTTTTCCAAAATCCAATCCCCAGTAATATTACTTTATCGCTACAAAACCTTAGCGACAGAAGTTCCCATAAATTGCATGCCTTTGCATTTCTACATGTGTACATGTTAGAATTCAGGAGTGGGTTCGCATCGCGAGCCCCAATATCTGCTGACTCTGCAAAATAATAGTCACATGTATTTCGCCTCGCGCGCTTAAGGTTGAAAGGTGATATTAGCTTCCGAGACGTCTTCTGAAATGGACGGATGTTCTTTTGTCGCTCTAATAAATGATTCGGCCAGACTGCATCAAAATTTTATTCTTTTCAGGCTGAGTCTAGCTCCACCCATGTAAATATGAGCTAGTTTTCCTTTTCAGATTATATTTTAAGTACGTTATGTAATGGGTATATTACACAAACACACACACACACACACACATATATATATATATATATATATATATATATATAAGGTGAATCTTTATTTGTTCGTACGCTTATGGTTTAGAACCCCTATCTTGTAGGTCGACGACAAAATGTCTAAAAAATTTACATTCCCTTCAAGAGGTTATGTGGAATATGACCGATCTCTCGACTTTAGTTTACGATACTAAAAATGAAGATATTTCTACAATTATAACTACCTTAAGAGAAATTTTAAACAGTTTAACTTGATATTTTATAGCTCCAGAATCTTCTTTTTTTAGATTTCTTTTGAAATTTAACAACTTCTATCAATTAATATTTCTGTTAATATAAGACCCGACAAATTTCAGAAAAAAATAATTGGTAATCTAATAGTTTATGTCATTCATTCCCATATTTATCTTTGAACTTTTGTGGGATAGTATTCGCATCATAATTGATTCAATTCTGGATTTATGTAAGCCTTGATAAAAAAAGGAATTTTAACATGGTTTTTTCATTAAATTGTTTGTGGTGAAAGGAACTATCTAGGTTCTTTAGAATAGCATTAACAAGCATGAGGAAATTTTGTTTTAGTTGAATCCAGCCGTGATTTTATTCTATGTGATTCATTGTTAATAACCCGAACTTGGAGATATGATGGCGAAGTAGATATATCAAATTAGTAATGATCTCTCTAGATCCCTTAGCTGGTTTGTTGTTGACAGGTTATTCGCTCTTCCTGATATTTCAATCAGACTGGGTAATGGCATTCTCTTGTATTCTGGCTTGATGAAATATTCTGATATAGAACACGTAATTGAGCATTTTTATAACCTATAATTTTACACTAATTAACATTAATGGTTGTAGGAATTTCATTTTTAAATTTATTACAGGTAACGAAAGATTTCTCCGTTATAATTATCATTTTAATTGTTGCAGAGAGGAATATAAGCAATTGATGGCTGACAGAAGAAATACATATATGAAGTTTATAAAATTAATTTTTTCTTTTGTTTATTTAAATATTATGTTTTATCATATCAATGTTATTTACAATAATTTAATTAAAGACTTAAGATGACTGCCTACGTTCGGAGCCAATTTTTTTTAAAAAAATGTTTTTTTAAGGATATTTTGGTCTCTTATGGTAAAACAGCATTTAAAAATAAAAAATAAAAAAAAAACTTTCCTGTAAATACCATACTTTTTTATAAATTGGTCAATTTGAAGAAATTTTTAATGAAATTTAGCTAAAACGCTTATCACTCTGAACAAAATTCTAATGCTACTATTTTAATTTCCTTCTTACACATGATACATGTAACAGTTATCTTCAAAATGACCTACAATCTAAGTGAAATTTTAAAATGCAAAAATAATACAGACAATTTTATGTTCCAATATGAAAATTTTCCGCAATTCGTCATTCCTTTCCTTATAAAAACAGCCCCAAACAAAAAACTATTTATTATACATCAATTATTGCACGTCATTTCATTAACAATAGCATCTAAAACATTTCCTGAAAATGTTATCAAATTATATGCATTATTATCTGAAATATCATGATAACAGTAGAGATTTGTGCTAAAAAACATAATTCTGAGAAAAACGCCTTTAAAGTTGTTTGTCACTTCAATTTTGTATTAGACGATGTTTTTTAAAATATCTATAACTCTGCTTCTAATTGATGTAGAATGAAAATCTAAGCGGTTTTGAAAAGAGAAAATATTGAATTACAAGATTCTTGCAAAAAATAAAATTTACCAAAATGGTCAAAAAATATACGCATTTAAAGTTTTATGTCACTTAAATTTTGTATTAGACGATGTTTTTTAAAATAGCTATAACTCTGTTTCTAATTGACGTAGAATAAAAATCAAAACTGTTTTGAAAAGAGAAAAGATTTAATTACAAGATTCTTGCAAAAAATTAAATTGATCAAAATAGTCAAAAAATGGCATTTTAAACGTAGGCAGTCACCTTAATCTCCTTTAAACTTATTTTAAAGTATAATCTTTGTTAATGGGTTTATAATTTAAATAATTGTGCAAATATCACTATTTATAATGTATAAACTGAAATATTATAATATAAAACTCTAAAGAAAAAAAGATAACTTTTCACTTGTAAGGTGTTAAAATTTCATACATTATTTAGCGTAAACGAACTTTTTATTTTCAATCATAAGTTTTGGAAAATCAGTTTAATGGGGTTCTTCTTGTTGCTATATTGTTTAGTATTTTGTAATCACTGGTAACGAACGGAAAATATCATATAACTGTTGCACCATTAGTTCAAAAGCATTTCAAATTAATTAATGTATGTTTCATTCAAATTACTTTGAAAAATACAAAAAAATTAATTAACTTAAAAAATAAAAATCCTGTTTTAAAATAATGTGAAAAAAAAATTTATGGCAAAATATCTCTTTCCTAATTAAACTATTTTGTAAACATAGAAGCTTGAAATATTTATCTTTTCGGCATATAGCTAGTAAAACATCATATTCAAAGAATAATACGTACCTTCAATTTTTACTTACACTTCCGAATTTTTTGTTTAATATTATCTTAATCTTCTGAAATTAAACGAATACAAAAAGGTAAAATATATATTTAATGATATAACATTCGTCATGTAAATTGAAAAATTCAAAAAATCCAACACCGTAATGTCAACATTGCACTTCTCTGAAAAGTTATAATTTCCTCAAAACTAATACAAAATTTATTATTTTCGCATTTATTAAAGAACTGTATAACATGAAAATCATTACTGAAAGTTTGAATTTATTCAGTAAGCTAAAATTTTAGTGTGTGTGTATGCCCCTATCTGTTTTTCTGCTTTTCATGAACTTGTCAATAGCAAACGCAATATATTTTCCAGACATAGGGGAACAGCATAAAATATCCAAGAATCCATACAGCAACCTTTATATATTTATGAAATTCGAGCAATAAAATCTAGTAACTTTCATTACTAGTAATCGTTTTGCGAACTTCTGTAATTAAACATCATTGATTAATTTAAACTCTTCTGTTTATTGCAAGCACTGTTGGTTTTCAAAATGGTTTTAACCAGTATAAACTTTCATGTTTCCAACTGTTACGTTGATTCTGCAGTTCATTGCAACATTACTTGTAATCTCTCCAACCGGTTTCAAGTACCGAAAACAAGTACGCTTGTTGGTTGCGGTAATGGGAACTCACCAGTTGGTTGCAAGTACATTAGAATATTAACTAAGCTGTCATTGTTTATTATAGCAAAATATTTCTTTTGTAAATATGTTTAAATTTTTTATTTTACTTTTACTAATTATTAAAGCCATTAAAATGCTGTTTGAGAATTGAACTTTGCATTTATCATGTTATTTCTATTGCTTAATAATTGATAAAAAAAAATGCTGATCATCACAAAATTCTATTTCTGCAAGGAAATTACCTTTTTAAACATATGGGTTGCAAAATTGAAGAACAGCATTAAATTGCACTCTGGTTTTAAAGCTACACTTTTGAAGCGGAAAAAATCTAAAGAATTTCCAGAACTTTATTCTTTAAATCTTTTACGATCAGAAAAGATTTCGTGGGGAATAGTTTAAACTGCGCCATCGTTTTCCCCCGATAAAAGAAGAAAAATTTTTATCCCTTCCCCAAACATTCATTCCGCCAGCTCTTCCAACAAAAAACAAATATTAGAATGTTAAAGTAAGGCCATATTTATTTTTCCTTATTTTTTAGGTTACTTTTAATACCTTAACACATTTATTTTTTTTTACCGGTCTGGAATTATATTTCATAGAGAGCAGAGGTACTTAAAATTTTTTTTCAGTCCTTCATGAAAATGCGAACTTGCTTAAAATGTTTTTTCTTAATAATTTTTTTTCATGCATTTGATCTACACTTTTAAAACTAATACATGTTACAATGTATAAAAAATGCGCTGTTCCATAAAAAATAGGCCTTTTCCAGTGGTTTTATGCAATCTTATATGGATTTGAAATGTATCTTTAGTTTGTGAAGTTTCTATTATAAAATTTGTTCCTAAGATTTAGAGTGAGATATAAATTTTCGGATAAATACCGCTTCTCTGTATAGCACAAAACCTAGATACGGGAATCATACTAGCAACTAGTGCATTTGGATTCGTCTGTCCATACGGATTGTGTGTTGTTGTTGTTGTGTATTGATGTGGCTTATTCCTCAAGGCCTGGCCGAAGGCTATACCAAGTCCAAGAGTTTGTGGGTTCTCAAAAAGTCATACACGAGAAGAGGTATCATGCAGTAGCATCATGCAGTTCAAAAGATCGGAAGAAGATGTTGGTGCTGAAGCACATTTATTGCAATTTCGAAAAGTTTTCTGTGCATTGATAAAAGTAAGGCTCCAGATATGTCCAGTCATGAGTCTGCCGATGGTAACCAGGACTGTCCTGTCCCCTTTAATTGTAAAAAGGGGTCAGGCCGACACCTGAGGTTGATGGGCTAGAAACACCATCCTTTACAAGATTGTCAGAGATCTCGTTTCCTTAGAGACCTATATGTGAAGGAACCCGCTGGAAGTAAATCATTTGTTGCCGTGAAAGCACCTTAAGGTCTTTAAGTATCGACGCAGAAGTTATGTCACCAACTTTGGTCCAGTTGCTCAGATATCGTACGAATCGTGTTCATTGTTCTAATGTCCTGGAGAGATGTCTATTCCACAATGTAATGAACAAGCAGCCTATAATAGGTGATATGAAGATTGTAAGTAGCCGCATGATTATTGATACCCTGAAAAGAATAACTGGAAAACATTTTCTTAATAATCACAATAAACACTAAGAGTATAATAACTAGTTTAGAACTAATCAATTTAGTTCTTTATCAGGAGGAAGAGAATCAAGTGTGACTGTCTCTACGACCAATTTACAAATGCGAGGATTACGCAACTGTTCGAATAGCCAACTTTGATCATCCAACTGAAATAGTTAAATCTGAAGATCCAGCTTTTGTGAGTAGTCCAGAGCAATAGCACCTAATGTTCCCTTGCTTTGATTAAAAAAACTGGTAATTTCGAAACTAGCTTTGCCATGTTTAGTATCTTTTGTTGTTATTGATGGGCAGGATGTTACTGTTATACGTTTCCCTAAAATTAAGTCCATGGTGAACGTGCATTCTCAATATCCCTTACATGTGTTGTTTACTATTCTACAATAGTGCATAGAGAAATGCAACAGATCTTTTAGATATCGACGTCCTCTAGAATTAATTTCTATGGAGGGTAGGAGCCTGCCAGTGCGTATTGTTAGTTTAGGATACCATTCATTTCCTTGTCATGCATTGCATTTAAAACCATTGACGTGGACATGTTTAAATGGTTTTGCACTGTTTCTGATAGTCAAATTACTAAAGTGCAATCCTTAATCATACCTTTTATAAATTCGCATCATTAACGTCTTCACATTTTCAGTCAAAGCCATGAAATGCAATTAAGCGAAGAAGGGAAAGACTTGCTTTTTTACCATTCGTGCGTTACTAACGTGTGAGACTAACTCAACTTATTCTGAGAATGTGCCCGTTGACTACCTTATGTTGGCATCGACTGTTTCACGTTTGAGATTTTTTAAACAACTATTTCAGAAATGTGACATTACTTTTCATGAGTTAAAACTATAGTTATTTTGATTCTTGTCACTCTGTGGTACAATAATTTTCTATAGAAATTACAATATCTTAAAATGATTTTTGAAACTGGGGATTTGTTAAAAAATATTATATTTTATGCTCTCGCTGCTTTCAGGTTCTCATTTGGCTACGGAAGTCGTTACTCTAACTACGTTGCTCTTTAGTTCAGATAGATCAGGTAGAGAAATAAGAAAGGTTTTTAAAATGTTAAACATTTTAGAACGCATCAGAGATGAACCTTATTTCTCGATATTTACAATTACTGAATTTTCGCTACTCATTCATGCATATTCGGAGGCGTATTGTCATCGAGCTGTCACAAACCACCTCAGTAGGGTTATGGCCAATGTCACTGTCAGGAAGGCAGACGATTCTAAGTTTGATTTTTGATTAAGCCTACCGTCATCTAAGAGAAGAATGTTTGACGAATGTTATAGTTTGTGGCAGTGTTGGTAAATATAGTATACGCCTCAGTATATGAGGCGGTGAAAGGCAAAATGGTGTAAGTCACATTTTCAACTTTTTTTATTTGAGGGAAAAAATGTAATCTCCATGTTCAATTTATTGTGAAATTGCAAATAAATATTATTTGCAATATTATAATAATTATTATGAATTATAATTTGTTCAGTTTATAGTGGATGTTTTGTAGTTTTTGCAGTAAAACGCTTTTGACTTACACCACTTGACTTACTGACTTGCACCACTTTGCCTTTCACCACTTCATATGTTGCTTAAGTTTGTAAAAAACATAGCGCGTAGTAAACATTCTTTCTTCTTTATTTATTTGTTTTATAAATGACGTTTATTAGGCCACTAGGCCATTCGACCACGGGCTCCAAATTACTTCAAAACTAGGGACTTAAGTGGGCCCAGGACACAAAATTCTTCAAGTTTTGGATAAAAATCATTGTAATAAATTTTTTTTTCGTTTCCGCTTAAAATGAAATTTAAATCATGTTTCTATCTTAATTAGAACAGGAGATATTAATTTTTTTTTTGTTTTGGAACATCCTAATAGCAGCCAATCTTTATTTAAACCTTTAAATGTGTTTTTCTGCATGATGTGTTTTTTCACCATTTCTTGTCTTTAGTTTGGTTTGGAGCGCTACGGTCAACTTTTTACTACACGAGGGCTAATTAGACCGGGACCTACAGTTTAAAACCGATTCCGAATGGCTACAAACATTCATGCCAACAGTAGGACTCGAACCCACAGGATCTGAACTGAAAAGCAGAGACCTAGCCATTCGGCCATCTTTGTCTTTCTCGTCTTTAAACTATTATAAGTCAAGAACCGTTAAAGATAAATGGTTCAACCTTGTAACATGTCTTTTTCAATTATTTTACTTTAATTTTGATTACGAAAATTTGAAAAAAATATTTACTATTTAAAATATGATTTTTAAAAAATAAGTTACATCTTTTTTTAAAAATTTACTATGAATATTTTTATTTTATTTTTTAAATTAATATTTTTAAAAATGCCGAACCAAAATTAAAGCATATAGAGTATTTCTGTTTAATTAAATGAAAAAATTTTGAAATTCGACAAATAATATTTCGAGTTATAACTGTTTTAATTTACCCCACTTTAAAAAAAAATTTGAATTTTAAAAATTTTAAATTTAAAATTTTTTTAAGATAAAAAAAAATTCAGTTTAAAAATTTTAAATAAAAAAAAGTAACCTCAAGAGAATTTTTGTGATGTGATTTTGTTTACAAATTATGTGGTTAAATATCCCAAGTAAATTCAAAATTTTAACTCAATAAATATTAAAAACTTTTAAATGTGTCCCGGACCTAAAGAAATGTGTTCCGACCCCTTAAAATTCAAAAGTGCAGGCCACACGTGAATATGTGATGCAGTCATAGATTAGCCCGAATGGCACAAGACGTAGTTGGACGAATCAGACAGACGAATCCGGAAAAGAAGTACCCGGAAACAGTTGTGGCCGGTCAAAAGTCTAAAACATGCGACCGCAGAACGTAGTAAACATGAAATGAGGTAATCATTTATTAAAGACAATAAAACTATACGCAATAAATAATACATTATAATTTTGCTTTTAAGCTGAATATAAATGTAGTTTAATACACGCTAACAAAGAAATGCATTATAATGTTGTATATGTACAGAAAAAAAATCATGTAGTCGCTTGGGTTATTAACGTAGGATTCCTTATCGTTGCTTACCTCTTTTGTATATATATATGTATGTATGTGTTATGTATATATGTTGTTGTCGTTTTTAATGCCCCCCCTTGTTGGAGGTTCCATTCACCAGGTCCTAATAGGCTATTGGGCTGAAAGGGGCGGGTCCTGATTTGAATTAGCACCACAAGGGTCGGAGTCCGACTTGGCTAAATGACCAGTTCCGTAATTTTGAACCGATTCAAGGGACGTGACCGCAACACTTGACCCCGCACCTCCAGAGATAAATTTGAGAACTCGGAGGACATTGCAGCCACGACCTATTTTACGTGCCCCGGTCACCATTAGTGAACATGGTGGTGGATTTGCGACGACCAGCACCGAACCGGGGATGTATGTATATATGTTTCTATATATATATATATATATATATATATATATATATATATATATATATATATATATATATATATATATATATATATATATATATATATATATATATATATATATATATATATATATATATATATATATATATATATATATATATATATATATATATATATATATATATATATATATATATATATATATATATATATCTGTACGTATGTATATATATATATATATATATATATATATATATATATATATATAGTATATATGTTTGTCAAAATTTTAACGCACTTTGGTACTGCTTGTCCAAGTGATATAGACTGGGTTTGGTACGCTGCCAAAATTTTAACTCGCGAGGTACGGATGGACGGTTTTAGCGTCTGGAATTTTCCTTTCCGGAGGACCGTTATGGAGGAATCGTATTCCTACGTTAAAATTTTGATATACTTTTCCTAAATGCAAAACCCTTTTTTTACTCGTAAAGAAGAAGAAATACAGGCGTTATCATTTTTTACGTACATCGTATAAGAAAATACCGATGAGATTCTAAAACCTATTACACATTTTTTTTGTTGCAGCGTATCACGTAATCATAATAGAAATATTACAGATCCTTTATTCTTTCTAAATCGGTGTTATACTAAATCATTATAAAATTTTATATCTTTTGCTTAGCATTTTTAAAGTTATCGATTCCATTACCTAAAGACACCCACGCGAGACTAGACGGAGCACTGTAAATTGAGTTTATTAGATCTCAAAAAACACAAAATTTCGTCCAAAGTATAGTTTCTTCTTTATTATGCTCACATTTTCTACAGACGAATATTTAGGAAAAAGCAAGGGTACAGAACATCTAATAAATTACCGTAATATATACTTTATATGAAACCCTGCTTTTTGTAAAACGTAATATAACAAAGAATAAATTTTACCGTACTTACATAAAACTTTTTCTAACAGGTAATTCCTTAAAATATAATAAACTTAAAGAATATCTAGAATTTTATCTCTTAACTATTTTTCGAGAACGGATATTTCGGAACATAAATATTTTCTTTTTTCCTTTTAAATAAAGGTAAATATTTTTTTCCTAAGGAAAATCCGATTACTTTGTTATATAACAAATATTTTGGCATTCAAATTGAATTCATAGTCACTGTTTCTGACAGCATAAATTTATGGATTTTACGAATAAGCTTTATATATATATATATATATATGTGTGTGTGTGTGTGTAAGTAAGTAATTTTTTTAGTTTACGAATAGAGATATAGTATAATGTATATTTCTTCAGACATTTCAAGTATAAAACAATTAATTGGAGACCCCGTAATGAAGTTTCAAATCCATAGTAGCAAAATAAAAAACACCACAGAACTACAACTGAAGTCTCATGCACAGCTTTATCGTCGTCGAAAGGATAGAGCTGAGTTACAACACAATTTAATTCCCACCCTTTAAATAATAATAAAACATATTTTTATCTTCTAAATCAGTGGTATATTTACTTGGTTTTCACAAACGTTACAACACCCTGACAAACAGCTGCAACAGCGACTAAGTTTGAACTCTAGCCTCTGATTGTAGGTAAGTGTCCTCCGATTTAAAAAAAAATATTCAACACTTGTTTCCATTAACTTGACAACTTAATCACCTTACTGAAAAGGACACAATTTGATTAAAATTGTGATTAAAACCTATTCCGGAAAGTATTTACAATATCGTAAATCTACGGGTAAAAAAACCGAATGAGAGAATAAAATATAATTAGAGCTTGTTGTCGTCACATGTTTGTTCAGACATGAAAATTAGTTTTGCGTCTCAACTTCTTTTTGTCTAATATAACATTAAGGTTGTTACTGTTACAGGAGTTAACAGCTTCCGAAAATATTTCTAAAATATCACAAAAGTGCAATGTCCTCTCCTTTTATGAAATACCATTAAAATCAAGAATAATCTTTTAAAGCATTGACTTCCTTGAGTATTTCCATATTTGTATCATTCTCGTTCTTTATTTTATTGGAGAACAGGAAAAATAGATTGCTTTTAATCTGATGAACGTTACACTGTATAAGAATTCGGACTTAGTAGGTCATAACAAGAAAGATGAGGTTAGTGACTGAGCAGATATATCTGTTGAACGAATCCTAACCAACAGCTTAATTTTGTTTCTGTATCGAGATATATAGTGTCACACAAATATCACGCAGAATTTGTGTCAACATTACAATATATGTACAGCAAATTGCTACAAGAGTAGAAGATTCCTAACTATTATTGTCATTTTAATTTTTTTGAACAGTTCTTGTGTAAACAGTCACAGAGACAGGGTTTTATTTTTGAGGTTTATCATTAAAAAAAAAATTCTTGGGCGTTAAGGGAGTTCTAAGAAAAAAAAATTATTCATTGTATCTATGAATTTTGTAATGATATTTTCCCATTTAATGAGATTAAATAAAACCCCATTTTGCATGTAAAAAATACTTGAATAACTTTCTGAAAGATGTCTAAGAAATAAAAGTGTGAAGTTTGTGAATATTCGAATTTGATTTTGTTAAGGGGGCAGTGGACCTTTATTTGAGTAATTTTTTTATTGTACTATTGATTCAGTTATTGTAAAAAATATATTTCCGTAGGATAATAGTACCGAAATAGTTTTTCCAAGTAAAAATTCCTTTATGAAGCTTCTAAGAAATAAGTAATAAAGTTAAATGTAGTAATATACTTTAAACCTGTTTTTCTCAAAACAGATTTTTCAATTTTTTAGATTTTTAAAAGCTCCATGCGACTTAATTTTTGTTCAAAATTCATGAAATTGGCAAGTAAGAATCCTGATACTGTTTACAAAGAAAGTGGGTATGCATTTTACAATTCGAATTCATTAAGGTAATTAAATTTAATTTATAACTTATTAAAAGGCGAAATTGTGATGAAAATCAAGATGAAATTCAGAAAAAAAATCTCTCAAAAATTAACTATTCAAGGGATTAAATAATCAATACCGAGATTTGTTTGTAATGCAGTTTCAAGTGATTAAAATGCAAAATCTAGGAAATATCTCAAAAATTAAGTCGCAAGGAGCATTTTAAAATTTCGTTTATAAATTTTAAATTTTGTAAAATTCTTAAAATTATATTAAGATTGGAAATTTATTTTAATGTATTCTACGCACTTATGGTGAATTGTATATATGTACAAAATTTCATATCTCTATGATAAAAAGTTTAAAAAAATAAATATTAATGTCCACCGTTCCCTTAATCAATCATTTTTGCTTCTATGAGGGCAAAAAGTTGCTAAGATGTGTTGCAGTTATGCAAGAGGGTTTATAACTACAAGAGAAAAATTCAGAAGAATGATAGTTTAAGTTAATAAAAAAGCATGGGTGTTTATATATGTGGTAAAAAAATGGACTAAAAAGATTTTTCATTACTACTAGTCGGAAATTTAATAAAAGAAAATAGAAAATGGGAAACAAGTACATTTATAAGTTTAATTATTTATGAACAAATAAACTGTAAAAAGCTTTGTTTATTAGTCTTTAATATTTGGTCTAATATAGCTACATTACATGGAGATACGCTATAATGTAAAAATAAAATCATTTGTATTGATGTAACAAAGAAGCTATAGTTCAAATCCAGTTACTTACTAAAAAATTGTATTTATTTTCTTCTTATATTATCTTAGCATTAAAAAAAGTACACTTTTTGGAATGAATAAGTTTCATTGCCAGTTTTAGATAACTTGACATGAAACAAAAAAGCTTAAGATACGCGACTAAGTTTTAAAACGTCGATTTTGATGAATATTCCGAAATTTGTTTTTATTCCTGTTTCTTAAAGAATGTGAATTTCTGTTTATAAATCTGAGTTTATTTTTTTTCTGTACGGTTACTAGACATTAAATTAGAAACGATTTAAAAAAGAGAAAATGCTATCAATTTCAATAAAAGTTGAAACTATAGTATTTATTTTTCACCTAAATTGTATACGATTATTATTATAACTCAAAATGTTGTTGTTGTTGTTGTTGTTGTTGTTGACTTATTCCCCTTGGTCCAGCCGCAGGCTAGACCAAGTCCATGAGCTCAAAAGACTTCAGAAAATCATAAACCAAAAGAGGACTGGAATAAAGGTCAATTTTGTCCAGACCAGCACAGTGCCAAATGTAATCGGGAGAAGCCTGAGCAGAGTTACACTTAGTGCACGTTAGATAGGTCTTCTGCCCAAGTTCAAAAGAGAGACACCTGATGTGTCCACTTATGAGCCTACTTATGATGGACTGTATGGCTCTATCAGCCCTGATGGTAAGGGCACCAGCAGGAGCCTGTCTATTAAACTAAGGGTGGGTCGGAGGGATATTCCATAGTCGCTGGTTTGAGGTTCTGATCTTGGAGCAAATTTCAGAGAAGGTCAAATCCCGATTTGAAATTGCGTCATCAGAAGCGCCTTTCTTCGCCAAAAGATCAGCATTTTCATTGCCAAAGAGGTCAATGTGACAGGGTATCCATTGAATGAAGATTTTACGCCGATAAGAAAGTTGTTTAATTGTATTAAGTACTAGCGGCCCATCCCGACTTTGTCCGGGTTGAACAAAATATTATACCAATAAATTACCAGTTGATAGCCAATAAACTGTAACTTTTTTTTACCTTAATAATAAACTAAATAATACGTTAAATTAATTTTATGTTAGTTAATAATTAAAATTAATTTTTTAAAAGAAAAAGGCGTGCCGGAGAACGGCTAGGTTCGAACCGCTAGTGTCAGAACAGAAGCCCACAGCGATAGCACCACGATAAGGATCGTTGAAATCTTCGGAACAAAAAGCGGTAGAAGACAGTAGCGGAAACAATGGAGATTGTTAAAGCCCCTAACTCTATTTCTACTGATCCGATATACATAATGTATAGCCTATGTCCATCTGGAATAATGTACCTTTCAAACAGTGAAAGAATTTTTCAAATAGGTACAGTGGTTCTGAAGATTACCCTCCACGTACAAAATCGCTCTCTCTTTATATATAAGTATAGATAGAGACAGATGTCTTGTCGCCAACCTTATTCCAGTTACGTAAGTGCTGGATGGCACTACTACTATCGGATAAGATCCAGATATACTCAAAATGTAATCATCATATGTATACGAAATTTTTCAGGTATGTTTTTCATAATACTAAAATGTAAAGAAATGCAGATTAGGCCCTAAGTATATTTTTTTTGTTGATTTATAGCTGTATTTGTAAAAACTTTCTTGAGAAATTACTGAAAATTTTTCATGAAATTGCATATAATGATGTGTACGTAGTCGGAAGTACGAAAAAATCATAGTAGTCCATTACATAGTTAAAAGCTTCAACGGAATTTGAAGGAATCCAATCACTTTGAAGTAGACGAGAATTTCGTGCAAATAGGTAAGAAGACAAATCACAAGTACTAACAGGAACACATTTAAGAAATTTTCGTGGCTTCTCTTATTTCTTTTGAATTTAAGAACTGCAATCATGTAGATAGTTAAAATGAAAGCTTTATTTTAATAGTGATCCAACTCCATTCTTGTTCATTTTCAGGTACAAAGCTTTAAAGTCTAATGAGTGCTAAAAAATGACTGTTGAAGCCTGATTTTTAATGCTCTCTGTTGGCATCAGAAATAAGCTGGAGGTGTACCAGTTTAAAAATAAGGTAGAAATGACTTTTATGAACATGAAAGTGAGGCTAACCCCACTTTTTTTAAAAGTGAAGTTGGACCACTATTCAAATAAGGCTTTCAAATGATATATTTATATTTCACTTGTAATAATTATACAATCGTAAGACCTAGAGATTACGTTGAATTGATACATATGGTAACATTGCAAAGCCCCAAAAATATAATTTTTGAAAGTATCCCTGGTAATTTTCTACGAGGGAGACTATTTTAATTTCAGTTTAGTTTCCCATACAAAACGTAGTCAGTTATGTTTGCTTAAGTGTCATTTAAAAAAATTTAATCCAAAATCGAAAGCATGTTTAATTTATCATCTATTTCTTGAAGATAGCAATTTGTTTGCAACTTTTAATTCTCGTGCATAGGAATGAAAAAGAACTAAAATAGATTCCTTCTGAATAAATAAAATTTTATTTAGGAAGAAAAAATAATTCTTTTTTTCGGCAGCAATTTTTAGTTCATGGAAAATATTTTCTCGATTTTTACTCTTCCAGGAAAAAATTCGTGGCAGTGCAATGAAAATAGAACAAAGGAACATTGTAAGAAATTTCATACCAATGCCTTGCGTGAGATGTTCCTTTGGAGATAAATAAAGTATATATGTCTAGTAGGGTGTACCTAGAGACAACAGAATAAATGTATGCATGTAAGAACAAAACATGCAGTCTGTTCTATTTAGTTCTGAAAACTCTAAATCAGGCTTTACACCAAGAAAATAACGTTGGACTTCGTCTGAGAATTTATATCCCGAATTCCCTTAAACATTGTAAATCCTAGCCATCGTGTAAATAATAATTATCTGGAATAGTCATTATGTTTTCCTAATCTATTAAGTGCGTTTTTTATTTTTAAAAAGGGAGCTCAAAATTTAAAAAAAAATAAATGAATAACTATCTATGATTTAAATGACTTAATATTTCAAATAAAAAATCTTAAACACTTAAATGCTGCCAAAACTGTTAAACTAAACAATTAAATTTTTTCTCTCGTATTATTATAAAATGCGTAATAAATCCGTAGGTCTCATGTTCTTGTTTGTAACGACTATATTATGAGATAAACGGTAAAAGAAAATTAAATACAGCTAGATAACCCCTATGAAGATTTGTTTGAGTCCAATTTTTTTAAAAATCAGCTGACAGTTCTGTACTGATATTTAATTAAGATTTTATTAACTATTCTTACCTCAATATATTAGAAAATACGTTTTATTCATAACAAATACTCTGCATTAATATAATTCAAAATATTCAAAATATGTTTAACATTTTTAATACAGTGTTAAAACATATTAAAATGAAATTCTGTCTCTCTTACAGCAATGAATATTTTATTTTGTGCCAAAATCTGCAAAGTTTTAAGTTGAAATCTCCTATAAATCAAAATTGAAAAAAGAAATAATAACTATCTATAATTTAAATGACTGAATATCTATACTAATATATAAAGAGAGAGAGCGGATTTTGTATATGGTGAGTAATCTCCGGAACCACTGCACCTATTTAAAAAATTCTTTCACTATTTGAAAGGTACATTATTCCAGATGGACATAGGTTATACATTATGTATATCTGGTCGGTAGAAAGAAAGTTAGGGGCCTAAATGTTGAGCTGATGCTTCACGTTTACAATTTTTCCTTTGCCAACCGGAGTCAAGTAACCATAGTAACACATCAAACGAAACTTTCATTTATTATCAGTAAAACATTCAACATTTGAATTTTCTTTGTCAACCACAGTCAAGTAACCATAGCAACACATCAAACTACATTTTCATTCATTATCAGTAAAACATTTAATATTTTAAAGATTCAAGTGGGGGAGGTATTGATAAATACAAAAGGGATTTTTTTAATTGGCAACGTTTAAGGGTTTATTGAAGAAAATTACATTTGGAACTAAGCTTTTTATTGGACATTTAAGGTAAAAAAAGATTTATAATTTATTGGCTATCAAATGGAAATTTATTGGTATAATATTACAGAACTTTATAAAACTTATAAACTTTATGTGTTTGAATTTATGTACAATTTTATGCACAATTTGAGCAAATCGAACTTGAATTATTGAATTTTATTAAAAAATCAGTGGGTTTCATTGAAACAGTGGAATTTATTGATTATTTCAAATAAGCCTATGTTTGTTCCTTTATAAGTGAAAAAGTATTGCTTCAATTGAGCTGAAATTCTGTATATATAATTGATAGTTCAGATTAAAACATATACTATTTTTGGAAAATCGGGCCCGGAGTATTTTTAATTCATGTTTTAAAGATTTTGCCCCTAAAAGTTGCTTATTTCGACAGCTTCCGCAGCTGTCCTCGCGCAGACAGAGAGACTATGGGGCCGAATCGTACCACAATCGGCACGCGGGTGGCCCCGGACACGATTTAGTGCCTGGTGTAGTCGGATTTTTAAATTTTAAATTTTAAAAAAGTTATTAAAGTTTGTGAGCCTTTTTGGTGCTTTTTTCGTGTGTTTTTTTGTGTGTGGACTCTGTGGCGCATGGGCTATGGGGCCGAATCATATCAAAATACGCCCCAGACGCAATTCAGTGCCTGACGTTACAGTTTCCAATAAAAATTTCTTTTGCACTCACCATCATTAAATCCAAAAGTCAAACATACAAATATATTGGACTTGACTTACGAGAAGATTGCTTTACTCATGGACAATTATATGTTGGTCTCTCTAGGTCAGGAAATACGGAGAATCAATTTATTTTAAAACCTCAAAAAAAACGAAGCAAAAAATGTGGTATACCATGAAGTTTTAAAATAAATTATACCTACCTAATATCTACTTAACATAGATAATTGTTCAACCCGGACAAAGTCGGGACGGGCCGCTAGTTTCAAATAAAAACACTTACATGCTGCCAAAACAATTAAACTAAAAAGTTAAATTATTATGCTTGTATTGTTATAAAATGTAAGAGAAATATCCATATGTGTCATGTTCAAGTTTGTAACGACTGCAGTATGGGGTAAACGGGAAAAGAATAATAAATACAATTAGAAAACACCAATGAAGCTTTATTTGAGTCCAATTGTTTAAAAAATCAGTAGTTAATTCTGTATTTATAATTAATTAATATTTAATTAATTATTCTCATCTCAATATATTAAAGAATACGCGTTATTCATAACGTGTGCTCTGCATTAATATAATTCAAAATATTCAAAACATCTTTAACATTTTCAACACGGTGTTAAAACATAATAAAATGAAATTCTGCCTCTCTTATCGTTATGAATATTTCATTTTGTGTCAGGAGCTGCGAGTGTTTTGAGTTGCAGTTTACTGTTACTGTAAGATAAATTATATGGTGTGTAGTTTAATAATATCATCTCAAAAAATCTAAGTTAACTTCATTTGTGAAATCCCTAACTGACTAAGTTTTGCATGGGAAACTAAATTGAAGTTAAGATTGTCTCACTAGTACAAAATTACCAGGAATGCTTTCAAAATTATATTTTAGAGGCTTTACAACGTTACCATGTGCGTCAACTTGAGGTAATCTCTAGGTTTTATGATTGTATAAATTGTACATGTAAAATATAAACGTAACATCCTTTTAACTATCTACAGCACTGTAGTTCTTAAACTCAAAAGAAATTATAGATGACACGAAATTTTCTTAAATGTGTTCGGCTCAGTGCTTGTGATTTGTCTTCTTGCATATTTGCATAAAATGCTCATCTACTTGAAGGAAATTAGATTCTTTCGAATTGCGTTACAGGCAGCATTTTACTCTGTAATGGGCCAGTATGATATTTTTGTACTTATAGGGACAGTGGACTTTCAAAATTGTGAATTTTTTTATTTTTTTTTTTTACTGAATTGTAAAACTACGGACGAGTAGGAATGTGTTGCAAAAAGAATTTTTAATTTCTGTGATTACTTTCCTAGTTATAGGCATTTGTATTTAATTTAGATATCATGTGGTTATTAGTAGCAATAACTTTAAATGTTTTTTTCTCAAAATAAATATTTTCATGTCATACGAATATTCAAACTGCTTTAGGCACATTTATAATTATCGTATTGCTTTGAAATTTAAGTTTTATAAACTTAACTGTATATCAAATGAATCTAATTGAAAAAAATTATGCTTCGTAGCTCAGAATTTCTAAATTTTGTACTTGAAAAGATGATTTATAGGTATTTTGCGAAATAAAAGGGTGTTTTCACTATTATTATTTTTTTCTCTTTATATTTTTAATGAATGGTTAAAATTAGCAATAAGTTTCATTGTTAGTTCTAAATTATCCTGTAAATAAAAATTACCATATTATATGCAAAAGAAATGCGCCTGGAACACTTTTAATTAGGCCATTTTTTGATATAATTATAGAGAATATCTACTTCTACCCAGATTCTTGGGTGTATATAATTTGAAGTGGCACTCTATATTTGAATTTGATACAAACACAGTTTATACATGAAACAATGTTTATTGAATTCTTTGCACATATAGAATTTGCTTTTGCAGCAATAAGCATATGTACTACTTGTACGGAATATACACTCATGGACAAAAAAATTAGCGCACCAAGAAGGAGTCGTCAAAATGAAACGAAATTTTATATACGCAATGACTACTTTGATATAAGTAAATGATAAGAAAATCAAAGAAAAAGGATAATTTATTTCAGAGAAAAAGACAAAAGAACGGAGGAGTTAATACTCCGTTGGACCCCCTCTAGAGCGAATGCACGATGCGATACGATCGGGCATTGAGTCATACAAGTTCTGTATGATGTCTTGAGACATTTCGTTCCATATTTGCTGTAACCTTGCCTCTACTTCGTTCAAACTCGTGGGATGCCCAACTCGTCGTCCCAAATGATCCCAGATATGCTCGATTGGAGACAAATCTGGGGATCGGGCAGGCCAAGGAAGGGTAGTAACAGTGCGGAGACAGTCTTGTGACACCCTTGCCGTATGAGGCCGAGCATTGTCTTGTTGAAAAATGGCTCCTGGGAGCCGTTGCATGAGTGGCAACACATGTGGTTACAGGATTTCATGAACATACCGCTGGGCTGTCATGGTGCCACGGAACAATACTAGGGGTGACCGTGTATTGTAGGCAATGGCACTCCATACCATCACACCAGCTGTGGGAGCGATGTGTCGCTGTACAGCGAAGGCAGGATTGAAGCGTTCACCACGGGCTCTCCACACACGAACACGATTGTCATCACTGCCGAGATTGAATCTGGATTCGTCGCTAAAGACGACCTGGTTCCATTCCGCTGCAGTCCAGTTTCCTCGTGCGCGGCAAAACTCCAAACGGAGGCGTCGATGGGTGGGCGTCAAGGGCAGCACACGTAATGGGCGCCGCGATACCAACTGTCCTTCAGCCAGGCGCCTTCGTATGGTTCGAGAAGACACAGAGGCCCCTAGTGAAGGTGCTACCTGTGCCTGGATGGCGGCCGATGAAGCAGTTGGCTGTACGCGTGCATTTCTTACGATGTGGCGGTCTTCTCGACGACTGGTCTGTCGAGGGCGTCCTGAGCCTGGTCTTCGTGTACATGACATCTCTCGGGTGCACTGGTCCCAACACCTCCTCACAACACAATCAAAGCGGCCTAATTGACGAGCTACTCGCCTAGCTGACCACCCAGCTTCCATCATCCCGACGATTCTCCCCCTCTCAAACTGCGACAACTGCTTATATTGTCTTCGAACACGGCGTAATGGCATGTCTATCTCAGCTCTTCCTTTGTAAATGATTCAGCACACTCAACCAAGCTTTGGTTACCTGTTTTATACTCCACAGAGTACGATGTTCAACGCCCACTACCGGCTATACGTAATGCGCAATCACGCTGCATTTCTAATCATTTGCATATCTCCTCGACATGTACCTTCATTGCAAGTTTCGTTACGATCCCGGAATTATTTGTTGGTGCGCTAATTTTTTTGTCCATGAGTGTATATTAACATTCAATAGAAATGCACTTTGCAAATACTCACAAACAAGCAGAGAGTCAAACCAGCAGTTCTGCCACATAAACTTTCGGCCCCCTAAGCACTAGCGCAGGATAGTACTGGAGCTGCATACCTCGTAGCTCCCTATCGCTTATCTATCAACTTTAACAACCTTCTTTCAAGCTCTTTTCGACCTCTGTATTAATCAAGCTGCTTGGTATTTATACCAAGCGCGTATGCCGAAATTAGCATATCTCAAGCAGCTTCTTTAATTCATTCACTCAAAGGTTCGATTCTTGTGAATCGAATCTTATGTATACCTTACATAATTAATAATTCATAATTCATAAATTATTAATATTTCATCTTTAAATTTTAACTACTTTTACATATCTATGGTACTAACCACATATTCAAATTTAAAGCAAATCCATTCAAAACAAAAAAAGTTAGGTTTGAAGGTCCACTGTCCCCTTAAGCTCTTTCGTCTCGTGGCAAATCATCTAAAACTGGTAATAAATGTTATTCATTTAAATACTGTTGTCAGGAATGGACTCCTATTCTTCCCATCTCCCATTTCTCCCCCGATGACTCACTGACCTGAAGTTCCTGCTTGGGGGTGGTCGAGCGAGGAGGGGGGGATAAACCCGCTTGGCGGGGCATGATAAAAAGACTGGTTGGTTCGGGTAGACATTCCCTAGCTATTGGGAGGTGAAAGGTCGGTGTATTTGAGCTCGTCACGTAGAAAGTGGTTTTCAAGGGATTTTATTCATCTATGTAAATATGTAATATATAAGTGTGTATAGTAATGCGTGGTGTGTTCCAGTAGAAATATATGTATAATAAATAATTTTGGGAATAAAGATCGTATCTTGATTCGTCAACCGTGTAATCCATTCCTACAACGAACATCAACGGACCCAGAGGTGGTTAGGCCTCGTCCAGGGAGAGGGATCGCCCCTCAACAAGTGTATTAATTGGTTTGATTGCGAATATAACAAACAAAAATAGAATTTTTTAATAATGCATAACCTGGATTTGAACAATAGTTTCTTTGTTACATGAAAACACATTTAATCTCTGAATTAGAGCGTATCGGCATTTAATGTAACTATTTTTGACCAAATATTAAAAGCCAATGAAAATAGCTTTTAAGTATTTATTCGTTCATAAATTGTCAAACATAGAAATACTTATTTTCCCATTTTCAATTTTACTTTATAAAATTTCCAACTTGTAGTTATGAAAAATAATTTAGTTATTTCGTTCAATGACATTTTAAAACACTGATGCTCCTTTATTAAACCTGAAGTAACATTCTTCTAAATTTTTCTCTCGAGGGCATTAAACATTGTTATATATTATCTCATTCTCTCGTATTACTGCAACTCCTCTGAGTAACTTTTTATCTTCATGGAAGTTAAGGACTAAAGATAAAAATAATTAAATCCTGGAATTCAAATATTTTAACTGTTTAATTTTTCAACATTCTTCAGAAAGCATTCTTGAATATAAATTAAATTATTTAGAGACACATTAAATTATGTAACATTAAATTTTAAAATATAATCATTCCCCGAATATGCGATTTACTGCTCACTTTCTTTAATAGAAAAATATTCAAGTAGAAATTGCCCTTCTGCAAAATCTACTTCCATTCCAATTAGACGTTTGGTAGAGCCAATGCACATGATATTCATGTTTATTTCTTCTTCTCTGGATATCTTATGCTGAATTTTTATAGGGAAAAATATTAAATATATTCTTAATTACTTGATATTTTAATAACAGTCTGAACTTTAATATAAAATCTATCGAAAAGAAGATTATTAAATTTTTTGTATAATTTGATTTTCTTTTGAACAGCCAGTTATAAAGTCAATGTTTTATACCAAAGGAAGATTCAAATCCAAATTGCTTTGTCCTTTAAAACATGCGCAGATAACCAGCACAGATCTCTAGATTATAATTTGGACCCTTCCATTTATATAAAGATACATAAGAAAATTATATGAATTTCTTAATCGATAATTCAAATCCATTTTTTATTTGAATAGAAAATTATCATAACATATTTTAGATGTGGAAGAGATAATTTCTATAGGAAAACTCTTATTCCACAAGGTTAGCATGCTTCCCATATGCGTATTTCAATGCCAATAAATTAGAAGTTAGTAAATACTAAACTTGTGTCGTATTTACATTCTATAACTAATAAAAAATCGAAGTACTAATTGCTAGTTTAGAATTTGGACCCTGCCATTTATATAAAGATTCTTAAAAAAATTACATGAATTTCTTAATCGATAATTTAAACCCATTTTTTATTTGAATAGAAAATGATTGTAATATATTTTAGATGTGGAAGAGATACTTTTTGTAGACAAACTCTCATGCCACAATGTTGGCATGCTTCCCATATGCGCATTTCAATGGCGATAAATTAGAAGTTTGTAAATACTAATCTAGTGTCGTATTTACATTCTATAACTAATAAAAAATCGACGTACCAATTGTTAGTTTAGAATTTGGAGCCTGCCATTTATATAAAGATTCTTAAAAAAATTATATGAATTTCTTAATCTATAATTGAAACCCATTTTTATTTTAAAAGAAAATGGTTATATTATATTTTAGATGTGGAAGAGATAATTTTTATAGGCAAACGGTTATGCCACAAGGCTAACATGCTTCCCATATACGTATTTCAATGCCGATAAAACAGAAGTTTGTAAATATTATTCTAGTGTCGTATTTACATTCTATAACTAATAAAAAATCGACGTACCAGCAACGAGTTGTCCGGTTGTGACAAAAACTGGTGGCTCTGACGAACATGCATAGAGAAAAAAGATTAAAATTTCAGAACATTTAAATTATTTATTCCGGAGTTTGATCGTTACAAAGTGATACATTTACGGCATTGGGCCACCTCTGGCATGCAAGCTGTCACTCGGCGTAGCATAAAGTTTCCGGATGGTGCCTTGTGGGGATTCTTGCCAAATTGTCTCCAACTGTCGGGCCAAATTGGCTACATTCCGGTATAGGTGCAATCGCCTTCCCATCACGTCCCAAATGTGCTCTGTGGGGGAGAGCCACCTAGGTGGCCAAGGAAGTTTTCGGAAAGATTGATGACAATTCATAGCAACACGTGTCGTATGCGTCCGGTCGTATGCGTCCGGTATAAGTCCGGTATGGCGCAAGAAGATATGCAACAAAACGGAATGTGGTCTACGTACCACTATACTGTAAGTGTGAGAATAATGACTACCAAAGAGGTCTGGCTACCCCAGGAAATAGCACCCCAGACCATAACTCTCTGTTGTGGGCCTGTGTGGCGAACGACAGTAAGGGCAGGATCCACACGCTGGCCTGGACGTCTCCAGACTCGTCTTCAGTGGTCGTCAGGACACAGTTGGAAACGGGGTTCGTCATTAAAGACCCCAGTCAGCTCAGTTCCAAGTTGATCGAGTTTAGTGCCACTGTAATCGGACTTGAAAATGTACAGGGGTGAGGGGTAACCGGCGTAAGTTTTGGCGCGAGCGTAGATTTCATTCTCTCAGTGTATGTCAATGATCATGTTGGACGCTTGTGGGCGGATCACATTTCGGATGGTTGATAACGATGAATCTTGTGTCGAATCTTGTGCTGTGAAAGCTGATCTGACAATCGCTATGTTTTACCGTTCATCTATGGTCCTAGGTCGACCGTTGCCATCCTGATGCTTAAATATGCCTTGTGTTCCCGCACTTTTCAGCATCACCTAATGGCTGCATCGCTTCGACCCAGATGTCGAGCGATTCTTCGATTTGCCCAATCAACTTCTTTCAATCCGATGACACGGCCTCTTTCAAACTCTAAAATATGCTCGTAATGAGGATGAATCCTTCGGCGAGGCATTGTTACAGTCGTCGTAAGATATCCGCAGCCGAAATTCAACAGAAATTTTTAGCATCAGATCGAGAATCATTCCTTATATACACCTTCTGAATGCTCAGTTATCATGCGCTGGACCTCCCGCTGTTCATTCGTTAGGCAAAAAATTTTAAGCATTTGTATGTCCAGTCGAAACATCTTTGCATATGAAATTTCATTACAATCCGTCAACTCTTTCTTGATGCTTCGATTTTTGTTTTGTTATAGAGTGTAATTGCTTATTCCAGTGTAAAACTATCTCAAAAGCACATTTATTAAAATGCTAATAAATCTGATACATCTGCTTCTTGTGTTTCCATTTCTAATGATATAATTAATCAGAATTGAGGTAACAGTAAATATTAAATGAATACCTGGGCTCTTCATCTGATTCAATTATTAACTTACAGTAAGAAAAATCTTATTATAATAAATCAATAAGCAGGAACGCTACATACTCACGATTAACTCCTGTTGTGCTTTAATTTTGTCGAATCACAAAGGGATTAAACTTCATGATTGAATTAAAATAACATTCTTTATCTATTTGTAGTATTAAACCAATTAAAAATACGCTGAAACGCAATGCATAATTTGCATCTCTTATAACTTTAGAACTCTTAAAACTTTAGAAACGTGGTTCTAGAGCAGTGGTGGGCAAGTTGTGGGTCGCGATCCACTGGGAGGGGGAAGGGGGGGGGGTCGTGAAAAAAATTATACAGGTCGCTGATCGTTTGAAATAAACTTGCCATATTGAATCCTACAATTAAAAAAATTGTTTTAAATTTTCTGTAATTATTTTCTATAATTATCATATTTAATTATCATATATATATATATATATATATATATATATATATATATATATATATATATATATAAATTTATTTATTTATTTATATATGATCAAAAAGGATATGATACTGTTATCGAAGGTATCAAACAGTTTTACTAAAAACCTTTGGGGTCTGGAGTTGCCTTTTTGGTCGGCAGATCTGTACTGTCCGTCTGGCACCCAAATCTAAACTAATAACCCGAGCAGATGAAATTCACCCTCGGCTGAGTTTGCAGGTTTTGTTACGCAGTGACTGGTCTTCAGGTTCATAATGCCGTATAAGCTAAACGCTGTGGTCGGTTAATAATTTTGAATTACTAAAAACAATGCAGAAGGTAAGCAAGGCATTTTTTATTGTTATTATATAAAACAAGTATATCCCGAAAATTGACAGTTTTCTTTTTTTTTTGTTAACAATTTCATGATTTTTTATAAAATTGTGTTTGTACAAAAATATTTTCACTAGGAGTCGAGTGGTTTTCAATTTAAAGAAAGTGCGTCGCGATCGAAAAAAGTTTGCGCATCACTGTTCTAGATCATATTCCTTGACTTTTGTCCTTCATTCCAAACGCATGGCGACTTTATTCCCATCACGCACAGAATTACTCTTGTCAGTTTCATTTGGTTTCGAAATAAACAGATTATTCTTTAAATTAAAATATTACTTTATACGATGGTTATAATTCAGATTGTAAGAATTATTTTTTATCTCTATTCCGATCGTGACCTATAAATATTTTGAGTTTAGCTGGTTATTTCTTTGAAAGCACACAGCAAAATAATAAAATTTTATGGTCATTTACTGACTTAATTTAGTAATAAAGCAAAAAAGGTGTAATTTTCACATTATAATTTCTGTCTGCGATGTTTTAAATAATATAGTTTAATATGAAATATAAAGAAAAAATTGAATTTCAAAGCCTTCTTAAAATCACGTGATAACATAAATAAACTACCTTTTAAGTCGAAAAGGACCAAGAAAATGCAAGTCATTTAGTTATTTCAACTTTTCAGAATTTTCCTTAAAAGCGTATGCATGTATTTTCCTTGTTGTTCTTCCTCAAAAAAAAGGTCAGTAAAGGCGGAATCGCTTTGCCTAACGTTTGTATTCGGTTCCTAGTGATCCTTTGATTAGTGTCCAGCAGTAATCAGCTAACATTGATTCACTTCACTTTGCTTAATATATTTCTTCCATGTCCGAAATTTGTTGGTTAAACCATTCCCCATGCTTTTCGCTAACAGCACCACATTTTTCGATGAAGAAATCTAAGTGTGAAAGTAAGAAGTTTCACTTTAAGGACACGTTACACCCCAAGATATTACAGAAGAGCAGAAGGTTTTCCACAAATTCCTTATAGTTTTCGGCCTTTTTATTACCAAGGAAATTGTTTGACACTTGAAAAAAGATATCCCAGGATAACTTCCCATAACTTAGAAGAATATTATTGAAATGTTCATTTTGGAACGGTTTGTGTATTTGTGAACCAACTTAAATCCCCTCCTTTCTTTTGGCTGAGGCATAGAAACTTCTTACGCAATTACAAAAATGCTTCCCCAGTCTTATCCATGACCTTTACAAAGTTTTTCATATGACTTAGTTTTACAAGAAGAGCAAGCAGTAATACTGCGAAGACCATATCGCCCCAATCTCCTTGGGATTTTAAAAACCTCGCAAAATCGTGTACCCTTGCGGCTCTGCGATACCCGACGCATGAGGGCGCCTTTGGTCGTCCGAGAAAGCTCCGTGTTTCTTCGGTCGGTAGCATGGAAATCGGAAATTTCGATAATGTGACGTCACCGCTCTCACGGTTAATACGGAATTGGCAACAGCGCTATGTTTTCGGGTTTCTCGGAAGAGAAATTTTGGAGTAATATACCTTTAGCTGAAAAAAAGCTGAAAATACCTTTAGCTGAAAACTGGTTCAGCGGTTTCGCTAGCGTCATCTCTTTCTCTCCCATATTGTTATTGTCAAATGCATCGTCAATAGCACCGTGTGTTCGAGGTTGAATTGATTGACTAATAGGCCAATCTCTCTGTTTGTAGTGACGTACCTCGGCACGGCTCTCCTACTGACTCAAGAAGCAACAGAATTTGGTGTAACCTTGTTGAATTCCAAGTAATGTGTCTTCCAAGTGAGCTCACTGAAAATCTGGCTCTTAAACTTCTGATAGTTTACTGTCCGTAACAGTTGCTTTATGCTCATGTACGTTTCTTTCGTGTAAGCTGCATTACCAATCGATAGAAACATGTTGCTATTATGCAGAAGTATTTATAGCCTTTAGACTTAATTTTGAAGTATATATGAAAAATCTCCATCACTTTTGTAGTCACTTTTCAGACCATGAGACCCTCTGTATTACTGCAAAATATCAAGTTATTTTCAATTTTGAAAAACGGAAAGAAATGCAGTGCGGCTGTTCTGGAACGCAGTCAGATTTCCCGTCTGTTCAAGGCAATTCCACTGCTGCAGTCTACACGCCAATAGTTCTGCTTTACCTTTAAGTAATTCTAGATATCTTACTAGATCATTCATGTCACACTGTGGGGTTTTAGACTCCTAGTTATACTGAAAATCAGGATCTTTCGATGTACTCAGTTTTTAAGGTTATATCACTAGAATAACTACAGCCCTCATCACTTACTGTATAAGACTGGGGTGGGATCGGAACGGGCAGTCCCATTCCGTGAGACACTGGTCGGGTAGCCGACGGTATGTTAGGATATATCAAGAATAACTTTTAACCATGTTTTTATTAATTCGCTTTCTTGTTTGTTTGTGTGTTTGTGCGTTTGTGCGTTTGTCCCGTACAAATATTGCAATCGATTTTTAACTAACTTCCCGTCTAGCTAGACATTTGAAACTTTTAGAATAGCTCAGAACACGATGACAATGCATTATTTTAATACTTTTAGCCATCTTTAAGCAGTATTAAATTCATTTTCAGTTATTTTCAGTTAATTTCGTTTTGTAGACTGTTGCAGCCATCTATTGGCCGGGACGGGAACGAAAAGTTAAACGCAAGTTAACTTCCAATTAACTTCATTTTCTTTCAAGTTGATGGGATAATTGAATCAAAAAAATTTTTAAAAAGTATTTATTAATACATGGAATTGTCAAGTTTATATGATTCAACAGAAAATTGGTACATAAAAACATGGTATATAAAAAAGTTTTTTTTTTTTTTTATCTTGTAATTCTTCTTCTTTTGAATACTATGTGTTAATGGAGTTGTCACACAAAAATAACAATCATTTGCGTGGTTTGGTGGTTCCCTAAAGATCTCGGGAAGAGCAAAACCCACTATTGATCTTTTATGACTCAACCAGGAATGAAGACTCGAAACATAAGATATGCAAAGTATGAGGAGCCCAGGGTTTGTCCTGGTCTCTAATTTCACAATGTGTACAGTACAAACTGTAAAACTCCTTAATCATTGACGTTATCAGTCACTTTGGTGATTTCAAAGTCCACAAATACATCAAAAATTGTCAACAAAATGTATGCCTTTGCGAGGCATTTTGAGTTGCCTGAATTAAACTTAACGGAAACACTATTACGACTCTATTGCACCCTAGCCCCATACATTAGAAACTAGACCTAATCGGAGATTTTCATGGTCGTCTCCGTGATCACGACGGTCGATTTAGTAAAGAACAAATGGTTTCGTTCTGGTTACATTTTCACTGTTTTCTAGTGTAATAAAGTAGCCAATGAATTCGTGATAATGTCAGCAGGACAAAGTACTAGCCACGTTGGAAGAAAAAATCTAAATATTAAAAATAATAAAAGTCCCATTTTAAAACTTTTTTAATAAAATTAAAAATATTATTAATACAATTAAGTTCAGTTTCAGTTTTTAAAAGTACTTCTAAAAGCTCAAAAAGAGAAAAATAATGAAGGTGGTTTTGTTGCCAAATTTTTTGATCTCCGAATTTCACAGAAAAAGACTATGACACTCCTCATTCTCTCTATTAATTATATAGTCAGCCGGAATGGCTAGTTTTAGTGTCAACATAATAATATTTGTGATATTTTAATAACATGTGGTAAACAATTAGCCATCTTTTCAAGATGGATAGCGGGTAAAATTAAGCAGATTACAAGAAAATTAAATAAAAGGCATAAAGCATCTCATGAATATCTTATTAATGAAAACATAACTCATATCATATATCTGATTTGACAGGTATGCCAACGATTTTCCGTAAGCCCTTATTTATAAGATATTAATTCAATGCCTGCTTAAAGATTTTCCTTCACTTTAGGTGATGCATTGATATGGATTTGAAGACTTCATTTATTTTACTCGAAAACGTTATTAAAGATTGGATTTACTTTGCTATGATATCTCTTCCAAAAGTCATTTTTCTTACAATACATCTAGCTTATGTAACTTTCAATTTATCTAAATACTGTCATCTTCAGAGTTTGTTATTTCTTCCCCAGAACTGTTGTGTTGATAAATATGTTACCGAACATTAATAAAAACTGAAAAAGAATAAGGAGATTGATATACTTTGCTTTTAGTTTCACGTCAGTGAAGAAATAACCCTTATGTCGAAAGTGTATCTGACAAAGCATTTACGACCTTTATTATCGTCACACGATTATCTAAAAATATCGTTACATTCAAGTTTTTTTTCTTTAAATATCATTACAAAGCTTGTTTGGCGATTTTTCAAACACTTTCATACTTTTGAACAAATTTACTTTTGCAATTTATCCATTACAGGGGCTTTTTAACAATGCAGTGAACATTTTTTTCTTTTATATATATATATATATATATATATATATATTATAGTACAGAGAATTCGAAGCATTGTTAGTAGTCACCAGTTTCTGTATTATGTATCATAGCTGGAAGCAAGTTATTTATAATCTTTATCAGGTACATTTTTGGTACTTGACATTTTGAAAACAATGAAATATATAAAGGTGTCATTGTTGAATTAATATGAACCAAAGAAGTAATTATTTAATGCATTGAACATTTGAAATGTTTCCTTAAAACTTTTAAACATACTTCACAACTAGTAATCAAAAACTAGTACATTTAAAATAGTCCTTTAATCTTATATTTTATCTTAATAGCATCAATAATCACAACTGGTACAGAAGAGGTGCATTTATACTTTTTGGAGACAGAACTGTTTTATGATGCATATTAAAAGTTTTATACATCCATACCGATATCAGAGACACAAAATTTTCTTTCTTTTTGTTCGCAGGCCGTATTTCCTTATATTTATTCATACTATATGACATTGAGTGTTATGGAATAATTTTATGTGTTACGGGACGTTATTTAATATGTTACCGAACAAACTGGGATACGGAATATTAATTGTGGAATTAAAAAAGTGGAGGATAAAAAAGGTTAAGAATTAATAATTAGGTTGGGTGACTTACATTACACTTACATTACTATTGAGGAGAGTAGATAAACTGATGCATGTAAATTAACTTAGATGCAACAGGATTACACAGTAACCTGAAGCATGCGGCCATGTGCCAAAATTAGACAAATGTTAACGTGCATAACAAGAATAACTATGAAAATAATAAACCATGAAATTGCACAAGCTGGCTAACCGTATAGTGGAAAACTTTATGCGTTGTGTATATTAGAGTAAGTGATAGATCTACATACCTAGAATAAAATACATAGCCTGCACAGTTTACAAAGAAAAGAATGGCCTGACTCACAGAATAGTTAAAAGAAATAGATTTATTAAAATTAGCATTTAAAAAAACACAAAAGTAATATCGGTATGGTCAAATGGTAATGATAAAAAAATACTCACATTAAACACATTATTATGTTCACTTTGCCCCCCACGTGGGAACTTCTTAGGCCTAGCCTAGGAATGGTACTTCTACGCCCAATACGAGAGAGGAAAAAAAGGTCACTGACCATCTCTGCCGGAACCTGTCCTAGCCGCTATTGTAGCGCCCACTTGGCTCGATGGTTAGCTTGGGCCAACGCCAAAGGCTGCCATATTACTGGGTTGATCGCCATTCAGGCTATTTTACAATAATCACCCTATTTATAGTTACAAAAAAAGGGGGCCTGCATTAATAAGAAACTAATTAATAAAGTTACGAATAACTATTCGTGACAATTGAGAAAAAATTAAATAAACTGGATTTTGGTCTGGAACTGGAATTATTGGGAAATATATATTTTTCTTATTATACATAAAAAGGGAAACATACTACCCATCCATCTGGTAGCTACATCACGTTCTCGTACTTTCCCTGAGTAAAAAAGCCTCAACCAAATTATAGGTGGTAACTACGCACCTGATGCCATCTAGCATATAGAAATAAATCATTGAATAAGTAATGCGTAAAAATAAATATATGTTAGTTCTGCATTAGATGCAAATTTCGCAAAATATTAGCCTCCGATTCGCACAAATAATGTTTTGATAGAATGTATATTTCAGTTTGCTGTAGATTTAGGTAAGATGCGAATGGATTTTGGCGTGGAAACATGGTAAGATGTGTATCAAGAAACATTCGATGAGAAAGTTCAAATTTAAAATAAATGCTCCATGAAAGAGAAGAAAAGAAATATAATATGTTTTATTTAAGAATAAAATTGGTGAGAAATATTGACAATGTGTATGAAAAAAGTATCATTCTGTAAGCAAGAGAATGTTGCAAACTAAACACGTAAAAAAAATTTTCCCAGCACGAATGGTACTTGTCTTAAGGCTGCTGTGTACTAACCCTATTGAATTCGAACACCTCAATGTTAAGCTATGGATAAAATTTGTCTAAGGATTACCGACTTGGATTTAAAGATTTTTTTTTAATTGTACTCCATAATTGAGAAAAAAAATTATATCTTCGGGTATTTTTCGATTTGGGGCACAAACGAGATACATTTAAAAAAAAATGTAGGTATTTTCCTAACCGATTTTTGTTGTTTTTCTGAACGCCCCCAGGTTGGGAGTTCCGCACCAGATCCCTATAGGCTAGTAGTGCGGCTCTGGTTTATAATAGCACCACAAGGGTAGGAGGGAGTCTGACTTGGCTAGGTGCCACCACAATTTTGAACCAGCACCCCCATGTGTGACATCTGGGGGGTTCGTACCTTCCCCAATCACTGACCTCATAGCAGGACTTTCCGGCGAAAGGATCTAACGTACCTATATCCGGCCTAGACACAAAGATATTTAACGGCGCTTGCTGGAATTCGATCCGAGCATCCTCAGTTCGAAAAGTCATCGCCCTACCGATAGGCTCTCTCGAGCCGATATTAACCTGAAAATATGAATTATCCCTTCGACAAAATAAAAAGAACAAGGAGATTGATATACTTAGCTTTTTGTTTCACGTCAGTGAAGAAATAACCCTTATGTCGAAAGTGTATCTGACAAAGTGTTTTCCGACCTTTATTATCGTCCCACGATTATCTAAAAATATTGTTACATTCAAGTTTTTTTTCTTTAAATATCATTACAAAGCTTGTTTGGTGATTTTTCAAACACTTTCATACTTTTGAATAAATTTATTTTTGCAATTTATCCATTACAGAGGCTTTTTAACAATGCAGTGAACATTTTTTCTTTTATACATACATATATATATATATATATATATATATATATATATATATATATATATATATATATATATATATATATATATATATATATATATATATATATATATATATTAATTATAGTAGAGATCATTCGAAGGCTTGGTAGTAGCCCCCAGTTTCTGTATTATGTATCATAGAAGGAGAACAGTTAAGATAAACAGATAAATGGATCATTAAACAAATTTATATCGGTATCTGAGAAAAAAACATAAATTTAAAGAATGCCTAGTTTTATTTAATGAAGCCGCTAAAACAAGCGTTTCTCTTAATGCACAGTTTTGGAGAAACACCGCAATAGACTTAACACCAGACATAACTTAACACAATGGACTAAAGTAATTTGCTTTCGTTTGTTTTATTTCTAAAAATAATTGTATTTAACGAATGCTAACCACTAATAAAATTTTGATTACCTAATAACAGTGTGAATAAAATAATACTTATTATGTGAAATGTAATCGATTTCTTAATAAAAGCTTGGCGGCAAAAAATAAATGATAAAAATCAAAGCCACAATACCGTGAAAAAACGTTTGAGATATTAATAAACCAATGTTAATTGTTTCTTCAACCCATCTATTTAGCGACAAAAGTAATTGATAAGGAAGCGTAAAAACATTTTAATTGAAAATGTATTTAGTATAAAAAACTAAATAACTCCATTGACAAAAGGTAATAATTATGTTTAATATAGCATTTCTTCTTAGGCTGAAAAATTTCTTTTGAAGAAATAAAGGAATGCGTGAACTGGCATTTTAAATTGATATTTAATTTACTGTTTATTAAAAAGACATTTGTTCAATTTATTTTTTATCGGTCGTCCTTAATTTTTAAGATCATTTACAATTTGTTAGATTTTTCTTTTCTTAACTGTCTTTAATAGTGATTGCTTTTGTTAAATATATTACAAAAGGACCTTGAAAAAATTAGTTATCTATTAATATTAAGAAATTGCATTTAAAGTTAAAAAGAAATTTTTGTACATAACTATAATAAGTGACGTAAGTATGAAAAAACTAAATATTAAACAGTTAATGTAAAATAAAGAATACAAAAAAAAAGTTAGAGATATTGAAATACCAAAAACTAAATATCAGTTTATAAAACAACAAAAATAGCTATAAATAAAATAAACATACGAATAGATAATAATAATAATAAAAGAAATGGTAATAAAAATGTCATTATAATAATAGAAATAACAATATTAATTCAATAATAATAATAAAAAGAAAATGTATATAAATTTGATAATTAATAAATAGTTATTGCCTTTCATAAAATATTTTTAAAACATAAATGAAATAATAAGGATCATAAAAAAAAATTAAATGCTATATTTCAAAAGAAATGGTACTTTGTATGAAAAGGCTATCATATTTATTCTGCTGTCACACAATTTTAATTTTAAGAATTTTATTCCTTAATCAAAATCTCTGATGAATAAACTGCATTTAAAAAATCTATCCTTATAAAAAAGAAATGCTATGAAACAGACTATTATTACACAAACGGTCATTCAAAAGGAGTTTAAAAATTATGCTTATATAACTGGTCTTTTGAATTGCAATTCAGATATCTTTTGAAATGGCCTAAAATATCACAAAAGACGTACATTTTAACTTAAAAAAAACACGATTCAGGTTTTTTAGTATTTATTTATTCTCGCTCTTTTTCCAGCGAATATATACCATTTTACATGATCAGACCTTTTTTAATTTTCTGGAAATGCAACGCTAGGTATGACTGTATTTTGTGATTCAAATCTTTTACCTGGAAACTCTAATATAGACAGCGTATTTTCAGAAATATCTTTTACGGCAAATAAATTGCTATTATTATTAAGACCGACATGTTTATTTTTTCTTTTAAATTATGGGATATCATGGACTTTAAAATATTTATTGTGAGTTTTGTAAAACATTTACACTAAATTTCAATCAATTTTATGAAACGCTAAAATATGCTTTTACAAATATATAAGATACTACGTTATCTTTTGTTGTTGGCTATTTTCTGAAATGATCTTTTCTAAGTTTTGCCAGATGATATGTAATGTAAGCCGGCCTAATGCTGCCGGCACTACCAATAAACGTTGCTGCCCCCCCCCCCCCCAATAAACGTTGCAATCTACCCTTGAAACGATAAAAGCTACTCGCCAGTTGCTAATTACGAAGAACGATATCCTCAAGGTTCAAGTTACTTAAACGAGAAAACCATGAGCAGGTTGATGCTGATATACCGATCCCGGTATATCAGCATATTCCGATTCATATGTTGATTGCTAACTACGAAGGACGATATCATCAAGATTCAAGTTATTTAAACTAGAAAACCATGAGGAGAATGGAGCTGATATACCGATGACAGTATATCAGTATATGCCGATTGGTAACTAAGAAGAACGATATCTTCGAGGTTCGGGTTACTTAAACGAGAAAACCATTAGCAGAATGGTGAGGGAAATGTTACCATGAGGCAAGCATAGAACCTTAAATAAAGACTTGAGAACGCTAATCATGATCATAATAATCCCTACACCGAATTGTGCGAATTTAACATGAGCAACTTTTGTGGTGTGGGGAATAAAATTACTTTTCCAGATGTACTTATTTTATATTGTTCGAGGAAAATAAACTTTAGTTCATTAGTCAATTGGCGCTATGTCTTTTTACCTCTGGACCTTTGTCATCTATTTAAGGCTTCTGTGTACTAACCCTACTGGATTCGCTCTCCTCCATGTTAACCTATGGAGAAAATTTGTCTCAAGATTGCCAACTTGGATTTAAAGATTTTTTTTATTGTACTCCGTAATAGAAAATAAAATGTTACACATTAGGGCATTATTCGTTTTTTTAAAATGCAAAAAATATTTTTTAATTAAAATTATTCGGGAAAAAAAATATGGTATAGTGTGTTTTAAACGCTCATAAATTCCTTTGGGGGACGATATTTATAAAACGAATCCTGTTGCAAGGTGCAAAAAAGTTCAGGCTATCGGAAAATACAATTTTTTATTTAATTATTAGTATTTATGGAGCTGTAAATCAAAGACAAATTTTCTCCATAGGTTAACACTGAGATGAGATAATCCAATAGGGTTAGTACACAGCAGCCTTAACCAGTAAATTTGAGAAATTATGTAATAACTCTTAAAAGAGAAAAAAAAATTAATTTTGAGTATTAATATAGACATGTATTAAAAGGGGGCGTGGTTTAAATTTTCCGTAGTTAATATATATATATATATATCCAGTGTACCTAGCAGCCTTGGTCCTATGTGTAGACCTTGTTATGGGCCCCTCATTAAGGTATAACCGATAACTACGCCAGAGGGAAAGTAATTACATATCGTAATACACGATGATTCTATCCGAAGTGGGCTGGATAACTGCGTTTTGTAAGTCATCCGTAAAAATCAGAAATATTCCGCGTTTGGGAATCCTACCCCGCAAGTGTCCCCTTATTACTTACGCCTTGCAGAGGAGCTGGCAACAAACACGAAACCTAGATCCAAGGCTAAACAGTAAGCTGAAGATGTATATATCTGCAATTGGTTACTGGACGAACCGTATGATTTTTAAAACTTTTGACATTCGGTTACAGACAGAGTTCCTACCTATATCCGTTACATCCCTTTTAAATTCTAAACGGTGACAGCTTCGGCCATAAAGTTGGTGTCTAGGTATAGTAAAAAGGCTATGCGCTACTCAATGAGACAACTTACCACGCCATCTATCGGCAAATTTTGGAATTAGCGTTTTTAAATCAAAAACAGTACGAGATACGGGAAAAAAGTCAATTACAAAGATGTTCAGTAGCATCGATTTAGTCAGAAAAACACCTTGCATACAGTAATACTCAAAACAGAATGTAAAAAATGAACGTTTGTTTGGTCGTAATTTTCAAAACTATGGCCTCGTGAAACGCGAGCGAAGCTCGAAAAGACCAGAGAATCTAGTCCAGAATGTAAATGTGTATAGTGGCTAATGGAGAGCATTTTCAGAAACAGAAATAAATGATCCTGAAGATAGGGAAGAGTTTCAGTTTTTTCTTCCACTCTTTATGACATGACAATTTTCGAAATCGTAACCAAAGAAATGTTCATTTTCTACATTCTGTTTTAAGTATTAATGTGCGCAAGGTGTCTTTTCTTACTAAATCGATGATGCTAAAAAACTTTGTAATTGACTTTTTTCCCGAATCTCGTACCCTTTTCGAGATAAAAATGCGAATTCTAAAATTTACCGATAGATGGCGTTGCAAGTTGACTCATCGTGTAGCGCATAGCCTTTTTACTATACCTAGACACCAACTTTATGGCCTAAGCTGTCATCGTTTAAGGGAAGGGGTGTAACGGATATAAGTGGGAGCCCTGTATACAGAATTTGGTTAGTTAAAACATTAAGATTTAGTAAATCATCCAGAATGAGCATTTTCTATCTTATCTTACTTTGTATTTTCACTGACGAAGGAAAAAAGAAATTATCTGTCTAGAAACTGGACAAAGCCCCATCTTGTTAATCCAATCATAGTCAGGACATAAAACTTTTATTCCGGGTATATTCTGAAAAAAATTTAACTTTATTTGATTCCAAAATCTGCTTTCACAAAGGATGGGGATTATGCAAGCATTCTGACTTTCCGGGGAAGAAAAATTTATAACGTAATTTAAATTGATGTATAGGAAATCCAGTTTCTTGCGTCGTCCGGAAAATGAATAAAAGAGATTTCCTGAGTGTAATTCGACGGTGAAATGTAATCTAATAAAGTTTCCATCTTACATTTTAATGATTGTTTGGTAAAATTTGTTAAAAACTGTTCATGAAGATTAAATAGTTCAAACAATTTACTTAATAAAGAAAGGTGAAAAAATTCATTATTACATTAGCTTTCTTACAAAAGAACATAGAATCCTTTTGTAAGAAATTTCAAAACTGTCATGTTCATTTAAAGTTCACTTAACTTTTAAGGCACCAAAAATTAATGATTCAACTGAAACTGCCTTTACATAAGCTGCATTTGCTCTTTGATCGTATGGTCTCATGAAGTATTGCTTCATTTGTAACAACCGGAACTTAGCCTGGGTCTCTAGGTCGGTAATCTATCGACTGAAATCTCTAGAAAGGAAACTCGTACTTTCGATTTTTTGACATAACAAAATTTTCATATATTAAGTAACAGTACCTTGCAGTAATTTGAGAAATTAACGTTAACAAAGAAAAAATTTTAATCAAATGCATATAAAAATAATTTAACACAAAGATCCATTATAAATCATGCTAACAGAATAAAATAAATTGGGCATGTTAAAACAAAGAAATACGCAACATATGGAGGATTCAGACTTAAAGTTAACCAATAACATTTAAGTCAATTGAGAAAACTGACCTCAAAGTTGAACGATTATAATTAATTAACCATTGCCTTTTGATTTTTTTCCTGCCAGACTAACGTAGTTCCGTGTTTTATTTAAACTATTTCATTGATATTGTTATACAAAATACAGCTACTATTAAGCCGCCACACAAATTTTGAGTGGAAGCTGGACTTGATTCCCTTTCCCTTTGAAACTTTGGGATATTTTTATCATTAAAAACACATATGTAAGCTGATAGTTTCAGTAAAGCAAGAACCATTTTTACATTTCTGTTTTGCCCAATGCACCATAAAATTGTTAGTTTCTAGTTCACACATTTTCTTTAAAATGCTCTTAAACACAAGAATAAAGATCCTCAAAACCCCTTCGTCCCAATCTCGTCCCAGACATACCAGTGAAATCATTGCAGCAGCAGACTATAATTGCATAAGACCATATTTCTTTTGAACAAGGCAATTTTGGAAAAGCCATTACTTTTGAAGATCAAATGCACAAATACACTGCTGGCCACCCAAATTGCAACACCAAGAAAGACAAGAGATATCACAACAAAATTTATTTTGTAGATAACATGTTGACCAAGTATCAAATGATTAAATTTATAGACTTCTGTGAAGTGTGGTTCCTGCCAAAATCAGTAGCCAGAGTAGCCGCCATTGTTGGAGATCACCGCTGCCACACGCCTCGGCATTGATTCAAAGAGACTTTGGATGAGTTCTTGGGGTACAGCAGACCAAGCAGCTTCCACACGTTGCCAAAGTTGATCTGCTGTGGCAGCTGGGGATGGAATCTGGGTCAATCGTAGAGCAACCATGGACCACATGTTTTCTATCGGCGAAAGATCCGGAGACCGAGGCGGCCAGGGAAGCAATTCAATCTGACGATTGACGAAGAACCGTTGGACAATGCGTGCCACGTGTGGTCGCGCATTATCCTGTTGAAATATGGCTGTGGGCAAGCCCTGAAGGTAAGGAAGGACAGCTGGCTCCAACACCACAGAGATATAGCGCTGGCTATTTAAAGTACCGGCAATGCGTACTAAAGGTGTGCGAGAGTGATATCCAATACCGCCCCATACCATAATACCCGGTGCAGGACCAGTGTGGCGGTGCATAACGCAGCTGTTCAGCATCCTCTCTTCACGGTATCTCCTGACTCGAATGCGACCATCGTGGTGTTGCAGACAGAAGCGTGACTCGTCAGTAAAGACAATTTCATTCCATTCTGCCGTCCACATACTTCTGTCGTCGCAACATTGGCGGCGGAGACGTCTGTGGTTCTGCGTCAAGGGCAGACAAAGCAATGGACGTCTTGCGGACAGACCACTCTGCTGTAAACGGCGTCAAATGGTACGCGCAGACACTGGGTGATGCGTTACAGACTGCATGTGCTGTGCTATGGTTCGTGATGTGACTGAGCGATCCGTCACTGCCATGCGCATAATTTGCCTGTCATCACGTAAAGTGGTGCGCTGAGGTGGATGCGATCGAACACGCCGGTCCCTCGTACCCTCCTGCATCCAACGATCACATATCCGCATTACAGTTGTTTGGTTTCGTCCAACACGACTACCGATTTCCCTGAAAGATAACCCACAATTTCGGTAGGTCACTATCCTTCCTCTGTCGAACTCGGATACTTGATCAAAAGATGATCGCTGTTTTCGACGAGGCATAATTGATCGTTTTTTTTTAATAAACCACAAGAAAAACACAATTTCCGAACTTGAAATCGTCGAAATCTCCAAGCCGTAAATAGCGCTTTGAAGTGGCGCCACAGGCGCGCGTGATGTGCGTCTGCGCTGAAATTCTAATCATTTGCATATCTCACCTCCGCTAATGCATGTTGTAAATTTCATGTTATTTGCATGTTTCCTTCAGTGTGTTGCATTTACAGTGACCAGCAGTGTATAAATCTCATTTGAAGCTGAGTTACTGTCACCTTTATGGACTTGCCTTGCTCTCCCTGCCTTTTTTTCAAGTGTTTGTATCTTTCAGGGTCATGTTTACTTTCTATTTTATGCATAAGCTCATTACACAACATGCAGGTGTCTTACGAGGACACCTGCATGTTGAACAAGGCGATAAGGGGACCTTTTGCCTTGGCACCTAGGGCACCTTCCACTTGCAGATAAAGCAAGTGGAAAGTACCCGGTTGAAGGTAGTGTAAATTGAATTTTTTCGAAAGTGCTTGATGATAATTGTTACGGCTTACCTTGGCAGTAGTAAGGGCCGCCAACCTTGGCACGCTACTAGAAAAACTTTGACGGTTGCTAATGGCAACAGTTAAGTTTCTGAAACTGTTCTGAGTTGTCGCCATTTTAGTGTTACTGGAATTGGTCCACTAGTTACTACGGTTATATAGTTTACGAAATGACTATAGTGTCATATTGATGGAAATATTTGTATATAATGTTCATAAACTTTATTATAGTCAACTTTTGGCTGGTCAATTTTATTTCAAGCATTCGACAGTCCACTTATAATTTAAATTCGCATCAATAATATTTTTTCTTCAATGGCAGTTTGTTTTCATCTGTACACTTTGCAATATAACGATCATACATTTTTTGTGATGTTCAGGTTAGGATGCAAATACTTTTTTTTGGTAAAACCGTTTCATGAGTAGTAACTCTTTCAGCAAGGGAAAGATTTGACGTGGGCAACGACGTCACAATCATCAATCATGTTTTAAGTTTACGCAATCCGTATCAAAATCACTCCAATCATCCGTATAAAAATCACTGGCGCGTCTTTGCACTCTTTCCAACTTTAAACTCAATAGTCTAGGAAAATTGTCTTGTAAAATCTCACATTCTCAAGTTAACAAAATGGTGAATTACACTCGTTTCAGCTTAACCACTGTCATCTTTTGGGCATGAATAGATAGATAGATAGATAGATAGATAGATATTGTTGTTGTTATTTTTTATGCCCCCTGGCTGGAATGTAATTCCAAACAAGGTAAATAAAGGCTTCGGGCTAAAGTGTGCGCCTCCGGTTTGAATAGCAACACAAAGGTCGTAGTCCGTCTTAGCTAAATGCCACTTCAATTTTGACGGAGGCGATATGTGGAGGGGGGGGGGGGATCGTACCCTCTCCTACCCTCACTGACCTTCACAGAGGGACTTTCCGGTCTACGGATTTAACATGCCCATATGCAGCCTAGACACATATGTATATATATATATATGTGTGTGTGTGTGTGTGTGTGTGTGTATACAACCTAAGTGAAAGAAATGTTTTTATTAAGTATACTACCAACGATGTATCCATTAAATAAATAGGTGGAAGCTTCATTACTTCTAACTTTTGGAATCTTGATCCAAAACTGTTTCGGTTTCTGTACTTATCTTGTACTTGCTATGTACCCTATGACTCTAGACACTTTCTTTTAGAAATATTTTCATGAAAAGCATTACTTTTCGAAATTGTCTATTTTCCAGATCCCTATTCTTTGATCTTTCCGATTATAATAATTTAATATTTACTATTTCCTTTCATGTAATTCAACTTCTAGGATGAAGTTTAATAAAAAATAACATTTTTCACATGTTATTGGATTTAATGATCTGCCTTTTCGCATCTTTAATATGCATTCTCAAAAACAATGACGGAATGTAAATCTTCATTTCGTCGAATCACGTCACATAATATTTTAGTTCTTTTATTTTGTTTATTCCCATCTGTCACATTCCGTAATATGAGAACAAATCAGCAGCGAGGACCTTCTGTAACCTCTAGCACTTAGTTGCGGGTGCATGTTTCCATGGTTACAGGGTGTGACGTCACATTATCGGGATAAATATTCATCCGGTAGTGCATGAAATTTTCATCTTTTAACGATATTCCTTTTCTTAGTAAACTTCAGATTTTCTTTTCGACAAATTTCTGATATTATTTATCAATGCTATAGCTTTCGGGTCTGTTCGTATTTATTTTCAAATTTATTTTTACGCACTATCGTTTCTTTTTCTTATAAGATATAAAGAAATTACTTCAGAAGATAAAAGAGTGCTTTAGAATAAATTATAGAACATTGTACAACACTTTCATCTGAAAACTCTTATTTGCAATGTATCTGATATATTTTTATTTTAATATGTAAATTAAATAAATTACATATCATAAACAAAATTAGTTTTCATATATATATATATATATATATATATATATATATATATATATATATATATATATATATATATATATATATATATATATATATATATATACATACAGGGTGAATTTTTTTAAACTGACACTACTCAGAGCCATCTGTAGCGCGATCTATCAGTCGGAATTCCATCAAAGTTCATAGAGGGACTAAGGACGACATGGGAAAGAGTTTCCGTGAAAAAAAAGTTCCAAAAGTCGCCGATAGAGGAAGAATGGCGTTGTGGTCGGCGCACCCAAGAATTTGCATAAAAGACAAGTAAAACATCAAAATACAAATTCACGACAAGCTACACCCTAGATTTTAAATAACCTCGCAGAAAAAGTCACATCGGTCATTTCCGGGGAGAGGGGTATGCAACCGCAAAAAAGCGACTGATGACTAGGACGGAACGAAAAAAACTTTTTTTGAATTTCAATATGCTCTAGTTTTCAAAAGTTGCCTTTTAACAAAATAAAGACGGAAATTAAATACTAGCGTAATTGGTGGATGTTTTCAGTTGGCGCAAGAAGGGCAAACTTTTGGTTTTTATTAAATTTTTGACAAATTTCGCAATTATTTTGAAATTGAATACACTTGTAGTACAAAGAGTAGCAAAATATGTAATTTAAGCATTCCTTTTAGTCAGGAGACCTGCTAAAGGGATTGTATAATACGTTTTACTTCATAAAAATAGTATACGTAAAGGCACTTAAAAGACACTCGGACATCACGGTAGAACAAAAACATTTTTTTCAGAATTTCAATATGCTCTAGTTTTCAAAAGATGTCTTTTAAAATTAAAATTAAGAATATAAAATCTGTTTGCTCTACTAAAATACTTTCAAGTGCCACAAAGGGCTTCAAAATGGATATTTTTATGAAAAAGTGATTATATTTGTATTTTTTGTTAATTTCTTTTATAGTATATTAAAATAATGTATATTTTCTGTAAATAAAATATTAAAAATATGATATTTTGACAGAAAACTTGCATATTCTAAGTATTTCTAATTTTTAGATGTCATAACAGAACAACTGATTATGTGGAATTTCGCGATTTTCATCATATTAATTTTACAGTAGCATATATTTATAATACACATTGGAATAAAAGAAAACCAATTTTTATTTGACGGACCTTAGTTAAATTAAACAAATCACACTTTTTTAGAAAAATATTAATGTAATGTCTATAAAGGCAAAACGTTATTTTGAAAAAAATATTCATGCTTTTCAAAAGTCCATAGTAATCACACATGGTTTCCATTAGTTATTTCACTGACACATTGAATTGTTTTTCTGTTTCAAATTTTGGCATTATCTTTTGAGAATGTATTTTTGTTTCTAACAATGCATCTCGTGCATAAGTACTCTTTTTTTGTTTTAAATTTTGGCATTATCTTTTGAGAATGTATTTTTGTTTTTATCAATGCATCACTTGCAGAAGTACCACGAACGAACAAGGATGACCAGGTAACTAATTTAACAATCCTTTCTACTACTTGTGTGTGACATAGAATGTTGTTAAAGTCAATAATTTAAATGAACTATCCCTACGTCACCTATTTTGCTTCCTAGATGGAAAAACTAAAGGTCCAAATGAATTTGGAGGAGAAATAGGTAAACAACTAGAAAACTGCTATGAACTTCCAGTGATTGAATTTTCACCTATTGAAAATAGCATTCCATTACTAGAAATTAAGGATGATTTAAGTGTGCACCCAAAATATTTGTTAGAAATGTATAATGCAATCTCTGTTGGAGAGTGCTCTTCTGATTTGTCCATGAGAAAACCAGGAAAATTTTGTCATTCACGATGGCTTACATTAGCAAACCGAATACTTTGCTTGTATGTGGGAACAGAATGTCCAGCAAAAAATCTCCGAATACTGACTGAGTACATTTTGAAAGTTTACTCACAAATTTGGTTTAACATAAAGCTGAAACCATTTTGTATCCGTGGATCGAAGCACTTGCGGAAACTTGTAAGCTATTCACGTTACCTCAATCAGACTCTTAAAAATGTAATTGACCCTGTCATTCAAAGAAATGCATACTTTGCAGCTTCTGAAAATCTCCTCCTTTGTATGATATTAGACTATTGCAGTCATGTAAGAGAGCTTGGATTACGCCGGATTCTAAAAGAAAGGGCGGAAAATGAAGGAGGCATCAGAAGGAATTTAGTTCCACGTATAAACTATGATGCCAAGGATTATTTTGATATGATTGAATGGAATGATGTTAAAGTGACAGAACATCCTACGACGAGGCATGTTTCTGATGACAAACTAAAACAGTTTATAAAAGAAGCAAAAGAATCTGATCACGAGAAACAAATTATTGACTTCAACAACATTCCATGTCACACACAAGTAGTAGAAAGGATTGTTAAACTAGTTACCGGGTCGTCCTTGTCCGTTCATGGTATTTCTGTAAGAGATGCATTGATAAAAGCAAAAATACATTCTCAAAAGATAATGCCAAAATTTAAAACAAAAAAACAATTCAATGTGTTAGTGAAATAAGTAACGGAAACCATGTGTGATTACTATGGACTTTTGAAAAGCATGAATATTTTTTTTCAAAATAACGTTTTGCCTTTATAGACATTGCATTAATATTTTTCTAAATAAGTGTGATTTGTTTATTTTAACTAAGGTCCGTCAATTAAAAATTGTTTTTCCTTCATTCCAATGTGTATTATAAGAATATGCTACTGTAAAATTAATATGATGAAAATCGCGAAATTCCACATAATGAGTTGTTCTATTATGGCATCTAAAAATTAGAAATACTTAGAATATGCAAGTTTTCTGTCAAAATATCATATTTTTAATATTTTATTTGCAGAAAATATACATTACTTTAATATACTATAAAAGAAATTAACAAAATATACAAATATAATCACTTTTTCAAAAAAATATCCATTTTGAAGCCCTTTGCGGCACTTAAAAATACTTTAGTAGAGCAAAAAGATTTTACATTTTTAATTTTTCTTTTAAAAGACACCTTTTGAAAACTAGAGGATATTGAAATTCCGAAAAAAAATTTTTTGTTCCACCGTGATGTCCGAGTGTCTTTTAAGTGCCTCGTCCTTAAGTGCCTCTACGTGTACTATTTTTATGAAGTGAAACGTATTATATAATCAGTTTAGCAGGTCTCCTGACTAAAAGGAATGTTTAAATTACATATTTTGCTACTTTTTTGTACTACATGTGTATTCAATTTCAAAATAATTGCGAAATTTGTCAAAAATTTAACAAAAACCAAAAGTTTGCTCTTCTTGCGCCAACTGAAAACGTGCACTAATTACGCTAATATTTAATTTCCGTCTTTATTTTGTTAAAAGGCAACTTTTGAAAACTAGAGCATATTGAAATTAAAAAAAAAGTTTTTTTCGTTCCACCCTACGGATGACCCTTTCTTTTGTAAAGCGAAGGCGCAACAGATTCCACACTTTATAGCCCAAAATACTGGCGTTGGTATCAACTACGTACTCATGAATTTGCATTCTGATGTTTTACTTGCCTTTTATGCAAATTCTAGAATGCTTCGACAACAACAGTGCCATGTCTTCCCCTATCGGTGACTTTTGGAACTTTTTTTTCACGGAAACTCTTTCCCATGTCGTCCTTAATCCCTCTATCAATTTTGGTGGAATTCCAACTGATAGATCACTCTACAGATGGCTCTGAGTATTGTCAGTTTAAAAAAAATCACTCTGTATATATATATATATATATATATATGTGTGTGTGTGTGTGTGTGTGTGTGTACGTCCAGTGTAAATACACATTGTATAATTAAATTACAACAGGGCTTCCTGTACGTTTAATTTTCCTGTCAGCAAATTTATTCGACATACATCAGATATCGCCGATCAAAGGGACATTATAACTAACTTCTCCACTTTTTCTGGATATTTTAAAATTATTATTAGGGTTTTCTTAAATAAATATTGTCGTATCAAATTATATTTTAAAAAAGAAATAAAATAAAAAATATTTATATATCTTTATAATGCATTATTATTATTATTTAGTTAAAAATATTTTAATGATACAAAGTTATGGTAAGAGTGAAGATTACCGCATAAATGCCACAAGCAAAAATACTTAGGACCCCAAAAAACTTGGAAGCCTCTGAAAATTACTTCCTTATTACTTCTTTACCCTCATTGCATGCTTTGAAGTACAACATTTTCTAGATTCAACTGACTCCGTGCACTTAATTGATTAATTATGTATCATAAAATGTAATCAACTTTTCTAGATGTAGATATTTTTTTACAGGCCAATTAGAATCGACGGTGGCTCTTCCTTTCAAATGCTTAGCGTGCTGAAAATCATTTACGCATTCAAACCTTTTTCTGTCAGTTTGTAGAAAATTGGGTTGAAAAAGTGTTGGATGATAGAGACGTACTTAATAAATCTTTCAACCTTAAGGATATAAATGTATAACTATAGGCTGTATTTTTTAAATGATATGGCTGTATTTTTTTAAATGATATAATATGTATAAAGATATGTATAATACATGAGTTTTTTCATATTATATACGTTTAATATATAAAAGAGCTGCATAATTTGAAATAAAGTAAATTTATCAGAAATAATATTTAATGCGTACCTAAAACTATCCTTTAAAACTCTCGTTTAAAACTCTCAAACTTTTCTCAAAACTCTAAAGCCAAAAACTTTTTTAGGATCTTTACTTATAATTTTTAAAAATTAACTATATTTACTCGCTGCTTGGGAGGAAAGTTAACAATATTTATTTCCGAAACGAGATGCTCTTTTATTTGAATACTCTACTAGGAAAATCCTTTTTCCGAAAAAAAAAGAGAGTGTTTAACTTTTATATTCAATACAAGAAATCCAGTCACGACATATAAGAGAGCTTAAAAATTTCACTGGTCATATATTCTGTAATATGCTTAATTCACTAAATGGAGAGCAAGCGAGTAAAAATGAGTGTTTGGTAAAAATTAATGCTTTGTTTCATAAAATCTTCAGAAATAAAAAAGTATTATAGGTTATTTTAAGTTTTAAAATCACATTCATTAAGAGACAATAATTATCTATTCACTTAAAGAAACTAAATTATGTCATTGTTTGCTTTACTACAGCTATGTACATACGTTACTTCACGGAAAAAAATATTTAAAAAGGGAAAATATTTGTATTAAAACTCTGAGATTATCATAAAATCAGTAAAGAAAAAAATGACGCATAAAAATGTCATATTTTTTAGCATAGGGTTGCCCTACAATGCCTAGACACAGAAGGAAGCAAATTTCCTTAAAATTTCTTTGAAGTTTCTTTTAGTATTTACCCTTTTGAAGAATCTTTTAGGCTGTAGTTTAAAATCGTTAATATTTGGTGATTTTTTAAAAAGTTTTTACTAAGTTATGCGAATATCTAATTCGATGAAAATATGGCTTGAATTGAATATCCCTAAATTAAATTACATTTAAATATTTGCCATAATTCGTCAGTAAGGATCCTAAAGAGTGGTTTAAAAGTAAACTGTACGTCATCGAAACTATTGCCGTTTATAATCATATTTCAGCATGTAATTATTCCTTATTGAGTTCAGATGAGTGATTTTTTGGTTTCAAATTATATTGCTTTCATTCATCACTGGCAGAAGAACCTTTCAACTATGGAAAAAATATTTTCAGAGAAAATGAAGCAAACTGGATAAAGAGGGTCTAAGTCAAGTGAAAATTTAAAAAAAGAAAAAAAAAGGAAAAAAAAAAGAAATCACTCAAATCTGTTAAAACATTATGATGCTGAAAACATTTTTTATTCAACTTAGGTCAATTATTTCTAAATATGAGAAATATTAAAAAAGGACTCTTGAATTATGTATAACAAATAGAGTAAACTACTAAACAAATCTATCACTTATTCATTGATATTGAAATTAGTTTGAATTCTTTATAACCTCCAAATTGGGGTTGACCCAAAGAAGTAAAGCTTAAGGTCATTTCAACCATCAAGAAACAAACAAAGAATGTTTAATCTTTAAATGAATATAATTTCAAAGAAAAAGTGCTCAACTGGTTTTAGGATTTTAAAAATCAAATGTTACAAAGAACTTTCTTTCACTTTAAAATCTTTTTTTAAGTATTTAATATTGGGCAGATATATTCTATGTGATTATAAGGAAATTCTAATTCCGTTAATTAAAATCAATGATAGTTTAAATTTCTATAAATCCCTTGACTAAAATATCACTCCGTAAATAACACCACTACTCGCTGGAATTGATGCTTTTATAATATTTATTACGAAAGTGCTTTAGGGAGGAGAAAACAAATTGCTTTCCTACTCAAAACCTGAATATTTTAAGTATTAAGTTTAAATATCATCACTTATTTTCAGTTTCTAAATTGAGATCCTGTGATTGCTTTATCCAGAGAGTCCAAATTCTACAGCCGTTTTACAACTTCAATAAAAATCAGTTTAAACATCATCACTTATTTTCAGTTTCTAAATTGAGATCCTGTGATTGCTTTATTCAGAGAGTCCAAATTCTACAGCCGTTTTACAACTTCAATAAAAATCAGTTTAAACAAGAAACTAGTTTACATTTTCAATGGGGATTTTCAATAATGCAAAAGTTTACAGAATGTTGCATGTTACATTCAAATATTTACATCACAATTTCGTCATTTTAATATTAAATTATTTATAGTTTTCATGTCATTTCGGATAGACTTGTAAACGTTGTTTCAGAGAGTAGACTTGAATAATGTAAAATAAATACAGTAAAAAATAAATACAGTAAAAAATAAATACAGTAAAATAAATAAGTCAATGAAAGAAGCCTACGATAATGACATCATAGATCTCATCTCTTTAATAATAAAGAAGTATTATTAAATATTTATTAGAATACTTCAAAAAAGGTAATTAAAAAACTTGGTGCTCTCACAGTCAGCTTTGCAAAATTATTAAATGAAGCATAAATGTTGGCACTATTAAAAATTGAGGAAGTCGCAGAGAATGGTCTTTTTACGTGCTTTGGAATTTACCCCTGGATTTTCTTGATAGTAAGAAATTATAATGAGTTTTAGAGAAATTTTTATCTTCAGCGACTTTTCTTTTCAATTATCTTAAGACTCTTTATTAAAATTCCATTTAAGTATGTGTTTTCAGCCGTACCTTTAAAATAGTAATGAATAATTTTCAATTGCGGTTAATCTCCGTTACATATTAATGCATATTAATTTTTATATTGAGAGAGGAAGGAAAAAACTTCTCGAAAAGGGTGATAAAATTGGTTCACTGTTACTATACTTTTTGCATCTTTTTTCCGAATCTGCTTGAAGAAACATTAATCAGATAAATTGCATCTATGTATAAAATTGAGATAATGATGGTAAGTGCATAAAAGTATTATATATTTTTTTATTCTTTTCAAATTATGCAATAAAACTATCTAGTACAAAACAAGCTTTACAATTTGCGATGTAGGGAATCGAAAATAAAGATACGAATGCATTCAAGTTCATTAAAAAATCCATGCAAAAAAGAATCAATGTTTAAGATATTGGATCATCATTCCTGCTTTTACGAACCTTGAATACCGAATAAAGCGCTGGTAGAAATACCTCATTATTTCGTTACGATTATTTTGTTATGATTTTTAAAATACTCATATTGAAAGTTGAAGAGGTAATGCTTTAACCAAAAAATAAAGTAATCGGTTCTTAGTTTTTGTATTTCTGAAAATTCTGGGGTACAAAATTATTTAAACATAATGGAATCTTAATCCACCCCGCTAAAACATTATGACACAAAACAGCTCTTCTGTTATCATAGTGAGTAAAAATTTATGTAAATTAATGTTATGACTGTTAAAAAAGAGACTTAAGGTCCTCCACGTAAATTTTTGTCTCATTTTATGTTAAATATCTCCCGTTGGTATTCATGCGTCAGCTTTTGATGGTGAAATCTCAGCTATCCGTTTGGCTCTTTTCCAGCTTCAGAGCCGATTAGAGCGTTTCTCAAGAGTGGTGATTCTCTCAGATTCAAGACCAGCTCTTCAGGCTATTGACTCCCTATGTTTCTCTCGATCCAAAGATATTGATGACTGTGTTAACCTTCTGGAACGGTTGTCGAACCATAATAAAACAGTTGTCTTACAGTGGATCCCGGCCCACTGCGGAATCGAGGGGAACGAGGCTGCTGACTTCCTAGCGAAAAAGGGGGCTTCTGTTTTACAGATAAGCAACCAGGACTTGGCCTACCATTCCATCAAGACAATAGTCAAATAGACACCCAGGTGTTCCTTATCACAGATTGTTGCTGCTAGAAGCGATCACAAGCCCTGGTATGTCCCTGTCCATGATATCGCTGAGGGGTCTAGAGGTAAATCTGTGGCAATGCTACGGCTTTTTTCTGGCCATGATTGCCTTCGCAAGCACCTCCACAGAACTAACTTCGCTCCCGACCCTCTTTGTCTCCTGTGTAATAACCAGGAAGAAATGGACGTTCTTCACCTTGCTTCTTGCCCTGCTCTACCTCCCGTTTCTTCATGGGAGCGCTATTGGATTGCCAGACATAAGTTGATGGATTAACGGATGTCCTTTTTCTATCTTGTTCTTGTATTTTTGTCTTTTTGATATCTGCTGTCTTGTAATACTTGCCATTGGAAATAAACAAAAAAAATGTTAAATATTAACGACGATTTGACAAGAACGTCATGGAGTAAGAAACAATGAATGAGAGCTGAATAGCTTTATAATATCTTGTCCATGGATACATGTCTGATACCGATAGTCCTGCTGTGATATGTAACTGTGTCTTCTGAAACATTGAAACAAAGATTCTCGATGTTGACTGGACTTCTGAAAACTAATACAAAACGATCACGGTGTTAAATCAAATATCCTAAGAGGGGGTATATGTCTAGGAATCATCCCAAAATATTGAATTTAAAATTTGTTGTTGTTGTTGTCGTTGTCGTTGTTGTTGTGGCTTATGCCCCTTGACCGACAGTATATCAGATCAAGTCCATAGAGGCTGTTGGGCAGAATGGTGGAGCTCTGGTTTTGAATAGCACCACAAGGGTCGAAGTCCGACTTGGCTAAAGTACCCGTCCCATAATTTTGAACAGAGTCAAGTGACGAGACTGGTACACCTAACAGAGAGACCCCGCACCTCCAGAGGTAAATTTTGAGAACTTGGAGGACATTGCAGCCACGACAGATTTTTCATGTACCAGCTGCTTTTAGCGTACATGGCGGTGGATTTGTCAGAGACGTCATCGAACCAGAGACGTCATATCACTGGCTCTCTCCTTTTTCCAACTGGGCCACCGCACCCACGAATTTAAAATAAACGAGTGTGAAAAAAAATTCTTGCTCTATCACATCAGGCATCTTGCCGATGAGCCAATGAAAAACATACTATTATCAAAAGTACTTGTTTCCAATATTTCTCAGTTTTAAGGTCTTTTCCTTCTAATCTATGTATATAAAACAGTTCCGTAACTGACTGACTCACTGAGTGACATACAACGCACAGACCAAACCGCTGGACCCAAAGGGCTGAAATTTTGCATGGCGATTCTTCTTATGGTGTAGGGGTGCACTAGAAAGATTTTTGAAAAGTTCTTAGATTTTTTTAAAATTAAATTTTTAAGCTGTTTTAGTAACTTTTTTAAAGTTTGCATTTAAAGTTGCAAAAATATTAATTTGAGGGTTATAAAATTTATATCACGAGAAATATCATAAAAATTCCTTTAAAATGAAATCTTTATAGAATCTTTACCTCCATTTTCTGATTTTTGGTGAATTTTTAAAGATTAATTTTTAGAATTTAATTTAAAAAATGCCGATCACGTGATTTCTTTTTCTGGTACTTAAAATAAATTTGTCGTCACGTGATAACAACGAAATAGACAAAAAAAATTTTCTTGTTAATGCGGCAGACTATAGGACATTATCCAAAATAATATTAAAATACAGTAAAAGATATGTTCCTCAAACTGTACTATATTAACTGCACTATATTCTTTAGTATGTCCTATTATATTTAATTTGGAATTTTTTTCTACATTATTTTATCTTTAAAAATATCCCTTACGATTTTTTATAAATATATATATAAATATATATATATATATATATATATATATATATATATATATATATATTACATCAATTGTATACATTGATCGCCGTATTTATTATAAATATATATATAGATTTGGCATTAATTGCATACATTGACCATTGTATTTAATTTGAATGTACTCCGTAGCGAAGTGTGGGTTTTCAGCCAGTCTTAGTATAAAATGTAAAAATAGCAGGTACAGTAGCGGAATGCGTAAATGGAAATTTAAGAAAATATCCAGAAAAACCCACCTCGATGGATATACCGTAAACGCGTAGAAGACGTGCAACTCATGCATAAAACGACGTCCACATTGGTGAGCATTATTGCAACAAATATCCATAACTATTGCATGACGTCACGCCTACGTAGGTATCTTAATGTTTTTTACCGGTGCTGATATTTATATTTATGCTTGCTTCGGAAGGCATAAAAATATCAGTAAAATATATCTTATGGATAAAAATATGTTCCAACGGGGAGTAGAGGAAGAATCCTATCCAGAAGAGGCTGCAATCGATTTAGTGTGATATGTTGGTTTAAAGATGTTTTTCTTCTTTTCATTCTCAAGATTTCAATAGCATAAATGAGTTGGATTGTTTAAATTTTTATTTTGTAGAGTAAATTCTTGGCTGTTAAACTATAAATTGTCCATCTAAATGCATGTCAAAAACTTTTCACAGAACTTATTTAGCATCAAGATATTTTTTAAGCGAAACTTTTTTACCATCTTCCTTATATTTTTCATGCAGTAAAGCTAACAATTTAGACAAACGGCTGTTATGTGATATCATTTATGCCATAGTTATAATAACTCAATCAATGATTTCATTTTTAAAAATGAATAGCTGCTTGCATCTAAGACAAGATTATTCAAGGATTTTTTTATTAATACACTCTTAGACAAAAAAAACGACGCACCAAGAAGGGGTAATGCAAATTGGATACAAATTGTCATGCATGCAGGTTTTGACGGAAAATGAAAAATTTAAATTTCCGCAGCCGATGAATGAACATGTGACGCTGCAGGGTATCTTAACTGCATAACTCGCAGGATATTAAAGAGGAGAAATTTCGATTCCAGGTCATAAATTCTTCGCGAATTTCATTCCGTGTACTCAGGTAGACAGTAACTATGCTTTGCACACAGTGCACGAACAATATGCGAAGATGTCAGTATTTGAGAGAGGACGTGGGGTTGGGCTCAAAGATACCGGTTTGTCTAATCGGCGAATCACTCGACATTTGGATAAGAGCGATGCCACTATTATACGATGTTGGCAGAAGTAGGTGGACCATGGCCGAACACAGCGTCAAGAAGGAAGCGGTCGGTGAACGGACAGAACGTGACAGAACGTGGACAGAACGTGAGGATCGAGCTATCATCAGAGCGGCACTCACAGCCCCAGATTCATCATTACCATCGATCTTAAGTGCAACTGGTACTTCAGTGACCGCAAGGACCATTCATAGGCGGCTCAGAGTAAAGGGGCTAAGCTCACGGCGCCCCTTGCATCGACTACCATTGACCTCTGTTCACCAACAAGCCCGTTTGGAGTGGTGTCGGGCACATCCGACCTGGAATGCTACTGACTGGAGTAGAATTGTCTTCAGTGATGAGTCCGGCTTTGAATTGAGCCCCAATGACCAGCGAATACGTATCTGGAGACGTATCGGGTCCGCCATACGGGCCAACAACCAGGAGTGATGGTCTGGGGTGCCATTTCATTTCATATCAGGACCCCTTTGGTTGTTATCCGCGTCATCCTTAGAGCACAGCGGTACGTCGACAATATTCTATGCCCCGTTGTGTTGCCTTTCATATCACAACATCCTGGGCTTGCATTTCAGTAAGATAATGGCCGCCCGCTCAAGGCGAGAGTTTCTACTGCTTGTCTTCGTGCTTGCCCAACACTACCTTGACCAGAATGTTCGCCGGATCTCTCCCCCATTCAGCACATTTGGAGCACTATGGGCCGTGCCCTCCAACCAGCTCGGGATTTTGACGATCTAGCCCAACCAAACCTAGCCCAACCAAAGAATTCCAGCACCCTAGCCATTCGGGCATCGTCCGGTTGCTTGTTATAGAGACACGAACGGTTGTTGTCCGTTGTAGAGACACGAACGGTTGTTGTCCGTTGTAGAGACACGAATAAAAAAAATTTAATAGTCAGGACGCTGAACAAGCATAATTATGTTAAGCCATCACAATTGGTAAATGTTAAGCTCGATAGCTGGCGCACCGAGCGCACCTTGAAGTGGCCTTGAGAAGATATAAGCACGTGACCAGAGGGCGAAGGCGAACAACTCTAGAAGACGATTAAAAAGGGCCTGTCTGTTGGGACACAGGTACTCCCGGAAATGTTTGGCTGTTCAATAAATTGTTAGTTTTAGAAATAATACTGTATTTATGAGTACCACCGGGTTGTCTAGGAGTCATAAGGGAGACAGCACTTATTGTAGAAAACAAAACTTCTGTAGTGAAAAAGTGCACTACATTTGTTTACAGCTTTACATTGTACGTCTAAGTCATATTTTCAGTGGGCTCGAGGTAGCTTAGTGGTAGCGCGTCGGGTTTCAGTGTTGAGGATGCTCAGATCGAATCCCGACAAATGCCATTTAACCCTTTGAGAGGCGCCATTTACACAGTACAAACGCCTAAATATAGTCTTTCTTTCACTTACATTCAATGTATTCCAGTTAAATGGGCAGAAAAATGTCTAGTACTGCCATCTGTTATCTGTTTAAAGAAGTAAAAACGTTTTCAAACCTTTAATTGGAAAATTTTTCAAGATTATTTAGATTTAAAAAAAATCTATTGAAATTCTGCACCGTGCAAAAGGCGGATGTTGTTGCCACTGAAAGGGTTAAGTACCTCCGTGTCTAGGCCGGATATGGGCACATAAAATCCCTAGACCGGAAAGCCCTTCTATTAAGTCAAAGAGGGTAAGAGAACATACGATCCTCCCAGATGCCACCCCTAAAAGTGCTTGGTCAAAATTTCGGGGGCACTTGGCTCAATTGGACTGCGACCCTTGTGGTGCCATTATAAACCGGAGCCACACCTCTCAGCCTGCTAGCCTATAAGGACCTGATGTGGAATAAATTTGGGCATGAGAAACAAGAATAATAATAAGAATATTTTTCAGTATATGCGTTTTGGGTGCATAAGCTTTAAATACTTTTAATAGTTCCATAATGGTAAATGCCCCATCATTTCTAGAATATTGATGCCTTTATGAGTAGCTCGCAATTTAATGATGACCGAAATTACTCCAGCTGTCCACGATTAATTCTCACCTTTTTTATAACCACTACTAAATAATTAAACATTTCTTTATTGCGTGAAAGAACTCATTACCACGAACCTGATAGCAATTTCTTAACGAACCTAACTCAAAGCTTAAACAACTTTAAAAAAATAAAACACAAACACAAGATGTGGAGAGAAAGACCTCATAATAAGTATGCGGAACACTGGACGCAAAAATGCAATAACATGTACTTCAAAACGGATACAAAAAAATCCGAGCATAAAAGAATATTTCTGAAATGACTTGCTCGCAATTCAGATTTCTCCTTTATGAGAAGCATAATTAGCGTAAAAATAGATGCCTGGTACCACAGAAGAGATAGCGGAAAAGCAAATTGCTTCGACATTTTTAGAAAATTTCTACTAGAGTATTCTTTATAATCTAAAAGTAGAAAAAGCCTCATTATATTGAGATTCACATCATTACTACTTATACTTTCTGATACGAATAAATTTTGATTATGTAAACATTTAACTTTTGATTAACTGAATTATAACTGAATATATCGAATCTAAAATTATACACTTGAGTACACCGATATAACATAGTTCAAGGACGCAATATTTGAGGTATACATGCATTTTAAACTTCTACGCATTTTTCTTCAATCTTTAAAAGTTTTCTGTCAAAAGCAATATCGCGTTTCTTCCCCAAAATTCAACTTAAAATGGTGCATCTACTGTGAATAAAACATCCATTTTATCTTAGCAAGTTTTATTTTCAATGAGTTCCCTTCCATATTTAGGCCAACCTTGTAGAATGTTGTCCTGTATGTCTTTTATTCATTCTATGATACATACTGGAATACCTTTTTCAAAAAGGCTATATTGTGTGTTTACGCCAAGTCAGAGCTTATTGGCGTAATCTGAAATCTTGGCAGTCGCCAATCAAGACGATTGTATTGTAACCCTTCTCTGCAAGACGTGAAAGTTTGCTATATAAGCAGTAGCGTCTGCAAGCTCAAAGAAACCTTATCGTTGGGATTCGACATCATACTTTCGAATAAATTTTTGCTTTTGCTTACAGACCACACTATTAATCTTACATTGAACATTACTCACCATTGTGCTTTTCGGTCGTCGTGCGTAACTGTAATGGGAAGTTTGCTAAAGCAAAGATTCTTGCCTGAGTATCAAGACTCCAATGCTGGAGTTCTACCAACCGTCTCAACAATGTAAGAGGGCATTATTTTTAATAACTTTCTTGAAAGCTCATAAAATTGCGACCTTTAAACAACGAGTCCATAAGCATTTGAGACATATATCCATCGTTTCAATTTATTCTACGATATATTATTCCATCGATGGCAGATCTGTACTGTCCGTCCTGTGCCCAGGCCCATAAAAATTACCCGAAAAAGGGAAATTCACCCTCGGCGAAGTTTGCAGGAATTGCTGAGCAGCGACTGGTCTTCAGGTTCACATTTGTCGTATAAGCTTAACGTTGTAACCGACGTATCCTTGTCGAATTATTCCTACGATAGATTATTCCTAGTTTTGTGTTCCAAAGCATCCCAACGGGTTATTAACGTAGGAATACGTTCCTACATAACGGTCCTCCAGAAAGGTAAATTTCAGACGCTAAAACCATCCGTCCGTGCTTTGAGAATTTTAATTTTGGCAGCGTGCCAAACCCAGTCTGTATCGCTTAGGTTAGCAGTAAACAGTGGAACAGAAAAGTACCCGAATGCGTCAAAATTTTGACATATATATATATATATATATATATATATATATATATATAAATATATATATATATATAAATAAATATATATATATATATAGAAATATATATATATATATATATAAATATATATATATATATATATAAATATATATATATATATATAAATATATATATATATATAAATATATATATATATATAAATATATACAGTCGAACCTCCATATATCGAAGTAGCAAAATGCGCGAAAAAAATTCGATATATAGAAATTTCGATAGATAGAATTGAGCTTAGTCTTATCATAATTCTCCTAAAAAAAATTAAAGCTAATTTTCGCATACGAAACTCCATTTCTAATTTATATACGAATCCCATTAAATGAAAGTTAATAACTAAAAAATGAATTAATATGAAAGATTTATTGATTACTACATATATTAAAAAAAACAATAATGCAGACAGTGGTTACAATGATCATAGTTACATTCTTTAAAAAAACTACGAATATCTTGCTGAACAGTTAGTTTTGCGGAAAGTTCAAATAAATGTTCGCATTTATTCAGTCCACTAAAAACTTCAGAGACATTATACGGGAATTGAAGTCCACGACGTATTGTTTCAAATGCCAAAAATTGGGAGATTTTATTCTAAAGTGGACTAAAATCTCCCAATTTGTCTTGAAAAAAAATTCGATATATAGAAGCAATATTTTTCTATGTAATGAACATGGAGATTTGCTAAGAGTTCGATATATAGAAAATTTCGATATAGGGAAGTTCGATATATGGAGGTTCGACTGTTTAAGGAAACCCGCGGATGTTGTTGTATTTATGTTGTTGTATTTTTCATTATTTTCGCTTAAGAGGGAAGTGTGAAATTTTACTATTTTCTTCATTATTACGACATAATTTTTTTAAACCGAGAAAACTATTTGCCAAGGTCTGTATTCTACTGTTTAATCCATCTATATAAAGTTAATCCCGCACAAAGGAGAAGCATATTTTATAGTGTCTGATTTTGAATTTTATCGGTTACGTAACTTTAATGTAAACCTTCGGCACACTTATGTAATAAGCCCTGTATGAGCCAAATGTCATACGTTGCACTGGTCCCAAATTTGTTGTATTCGAATGGACTGTAGACTAATAAATTATATCAAAACCATTATGGACCATACGACACACGAATTAATAACAATTTTATTTACTTAAACGAATTATCTACAATACTAATGTATGAACAAAATCAATACATGAAACATCGACCATACGATGTGCGAGCGTAACAAACCTTTTCATGAAACAAGCGATTTCAAATAAATTCTAATATCTTTAAGTTTACGATGCCAACATAAGAAATAAAAACTATGATACCTATATTTGTATTCTATAGCCATTGGCGTCAACAAGCCCTAATTATTTCAGACTAATATTTATGATTTTTAGTTTTAGCCCAAGAAACATTTTACTATGAATTCAATTTTCTACGTTTTTATTCAAAAGTAACTAAAAAAAATCAGGTACGCTCTTCTAACGAAATTACCGCGGGTTATTAAGGATACAGTTTAAGGAAACAAAGGAATATCTGACCTCTTCTATTTCTGTTGCCATTTTTACAAGGAATTATGAAAGTATTTTGCATTTTTAAAAAGTCTAAATCTCGCTCAAAACCCTGAATAAATCAATTTTAAACAGATTTTAAAACTTAGTAGCTTTTAAGAAAGTAAACTTCCAGGAAGAATTCATAATAACCCGGGAAGAAAACTTTCAACGTTACATACTTTTAAGTTGAAAAAATTGCAGAGCTCAAAATTACTTTTAAAGAAACTTTGTCATCGGAAAAAATTCCCTTATCTCAATAATGTAGTTAAATAGTTAAAATGAACATCCGGTGAGAAAAAAGAATTAAATATTTTAAACTAGTTTTCTGCATGTACGTGCGGCTTACTAGGGAATGTTTTGTCTTTATTTTATCGTATAGTTTTACATCTATATATTACTAAGTATTGTATATATATATATATATATATATATATATATATATATATATATATATATATATATATATATATATATATATATATATTTATTTATTTATTTATTTACTTCAGCTGCATGGCCGAAATGACAAATTCTAACTCCATTGCTTTTCCATGAATACACTGCTAGCCATTAAAATTGCAACACTAGGAAGGAAATGAAATAACAAAATTTACTTACAGTACGTATACAGCATAGTATGAAGAAAAAATTATTAAATTTGTAGGTAATTTGGGGAGGAGGGGTACAGGGTCGCATGACAGTCGTTAGAGCCCTAACAATGCGAGTAGCAATATCGCGGAACGATAAACCTAGCTTTCGATAGGCACGATCCTGCCGCTATTGAATTCCGACACTTGCTGGTAGCCGTTTCTCTTTCTTATACGAAGCTTAACACAATTTCCTTAGAAACAACCAACATTCATATGCGATTTCCGAATGAGAAACCCGCTGCGTAACTTGCCTTTTATACAGAGTTTGAGATGCCGTTTCTCCTCCTGCGTCGTTCGATTGCCCTTAAATGCTAATAATTTGCATATCCCAGCATCTTCTACCTTTCATGGGAATTTGACGTTTGTATCATCCCTCCTTCGTGGTCTTGCAATTTTAATGGCCGGCAGTGTAGCTTAAAAAATTCTAAAACCAAAACGTATGTTTCGTATTAATTTATACGGAGTAATAAACCAATTAAAATAAGCATCTGAGGTAATCTTCCAGTAGCGGATTGTAAAAAGAAAATTCTATTAAAATATTAGCTAGGCAATAAAAATTTGCCCCTAGCTACTTTTTAAGTCGGATGTCTAACTCAGACTAATTTTCCGTTTATAGCTTAAGTTCCGTTACTTGCTACTATGTTAATAATGCCACTGCTTATTAATTCATTTTTAGTTCTCTCTCAGTAATACACTATTTCAAATATCTTGAATGGAAAAATATCTTATGCACAACAAACAATTCTGCACTATTGCACAAAGTAAATATTCATTAGTGCCCGAACAATGTCAAATTTAGTCTGACGCTTTCATTTATCGTCTTCCGTAGAACCTTACGTACCAGTTATTACACGTAAGTGATTAGATGCGAAGAAACGACATCCGATAGTAGTCTATAACTAAACATCTCTCATGAAAATGTGCATAATGAAATTATATTAGATAAACATTACATTAAAGTATGTAACAAATGTCCTTTAAAATAGTTGAGGCAAGTTTAAGCTGAATTAACTTATAAAAGTATATTTGAAAAATAATAATTCTAATTATCCTTTAGATTACGGGATTCTAAGAAAACAGTTATTGTCCTTTTTGATATTAGCAAAAGAATTCAAAAGTTCAAAGAATACTTTGTAAATATCTTTGTTTTCAGTCCGCACTTTCCTCTTTTGAAATAAGATAATTAACATTAAAATAGACAAATGGATCTAAAAAAAGGTATAGTAAGAGTAAATTACTTTCCGGTGCATGCTAGGGATTTTTCTGGAGGAGACATTAGAGTCTATATTTAGAAGACGGATAGTCTCGGGTTTTAATTTTGTTTTGCTTTTTTGTCCACGTTATTTATAAGTTAATTTTAAGAAGGAAGAATATTACTATTCTAACTTGTATAACCTAAAGTAATTACGCTCCTGAAGTAAGCAGGAGCCCAAGCTATACACACACACACACACACACACACATATATATATATATATATATATGTGTGTGTGTGTGTGTGTGTGCATAGAGCTGGTTATCAAGATAATGGAAACACTTCTAATTATGATTGTTGTGTATGAATGTGCCTCGTATTCCTTAAAAAACAAGTCTGGCCACCAGTATTTTATTAAAGAATATAGTGTACATAGCATTCTACTGTCAAGTAACAGTAATGAAGCTGTGGACCTTGTGATAATTTTTTGATTTTGTAAAATGTCAGACCTTGCTAACTTTCCGAGATGGCAAATTATTGGGGCCTGTCAGCTTGGAGCATCTGTTATGTCAACCTAAAGGGTAATGGATGTTTCTAGAGTTGTTTTATTGTAAGTCATGACAGCATACCGAGTGCACGGAGGAGAATACTCTGCAAAAAAGAATAGTGGACGAAAGGGAAGCCGAGTGAAACAGACGGACGAGTATTGAAGTTGACTGGGACATTAAAAAAGAAAACATCTGCAACCGAATTGGCCGTAGAGCTCAATCTGCATCTGCGAGCTCCAGCATTAGAGATAGTAGGAAACTTCACAAACAAAGCATTTACAGAAGAGTAGCAATTTCAAAGCCACTTTTAACCGGTGTGAATGCCAAACATCGTCCACAATGGTGCCACGAATACAGATCTTGGTAGAATAATATGTGGAAAGATTTCATTTGGTGAATTGAATCCTTGTTCATATTCTTCCCAATAAAGGACGTGCATACGTCTGGAGAACACCCAAACAAGTAAATGATCCTGATTGTTTCAGGAAAACTGTCAATCATAGACACGGATCTGACATGGCTTGAAAAGCCATCTCATGGTATTCTGGAAGCCCTATTGTAACACTAAAAGAAAGATAAACTGGGAAGGACTATGTCGAACGTTATGCCAACCCGGTGCATCCTATGGTGCAAACATTGTTTCCCGTTGGAGAATGTGTTTCCCAGGATGATAATGCTCCCATCCATACAGCCAGTCCTATCAATTTGTGGGTTGAGAAACATGAAAACAAAGTCAAACATGTTATCTAACCTCCACAGTCCCCCTACTTTTATATCATTCAAACACTGGGGTCTGTTTTAGAGAATAGAGTCAAGTATCCATATGCACCACCAACATCTCTACAGTAACTTTCAAGATTTCTCCATGAAGAATGGTATAATACTCCTTTAACCACTATTCAGGACTTGTATAAATCTGTCCGTAGGCTAAATCAGGCGGTATTACATGCCAAAAACGTTCATACGCGTTATTAATAAAGGATTTCATGTTATTCCTTGGTATTTCAATTATATGATAACTGCATGTATATATAACTCAGATAATTTGGGTTAGGAATTTATTTTATTGCCGAATTAGTAAAAATATCATCACTAATGAGCGAATACCTCTTTTAATATGTCAAACATTACCAGGATATGCATCATACTGGTGCATATTTGCAGTAGTAAGAATATTCTAATCTTGTTCTTAAGAATTAATGACTTTTTTTCATTTAGGAAATATAAAATATATTTTATCATTTTTGCATTTTACTTTCCGTGGCTTTATAAGCCACTAAAAGTAAAAGGATATGAACTGAAAGGCCACTGAATAGATATTATTTTATAAATAATATCCTTTAGTTAGCCTTTCTTGGGATGAATTTTATTCTAATTTTTGCTTCGGTATCCAAGTACCTGAATTCGAATAGGAGATATTACCTCAAAGGCGAGGAATTTCAGTTCTTGCTTCCAGAAGATTTCATGTGAACAGATATATCCTCAGTCCCGTGTAAACTCCGCCCTACAAATACATTTTAGGATTTACGAATGGAGATTGAGGGAAGTAAAGTTGTAAGGGAAAGTCACCATATAACTCCTTTAAATTTTCATTAGCAGTTTTAAACCTATTATTGGAATCAGCTCAGGTATCAAAATAACCATCCACGTAATTGTGTACGTTCATTTATTAACAGCAATAATTAAATCAAAGCTGGCATGTAAGTAACTGTTTTAAGAGATGAAATGTGGCCAGTATTCGTCGGTAATTTTATTCAAGATTCAACGTTTACTCTGATAACGTCAAAAGCTGTTGACATTGAAGCTGATTCTTCTCTTTTCGATAGATGGAAGCCCATATTATGTTACACTATGATCTATGGTCACTACCAGAATATGAAACGTTGTACAATCTTAAATCATTGATACAAATAAAAACATTTTTACCTTCATAAGATCAATTAAATATTTGGACTAAATCATTACATGGGATAACTTTTCCATGGGATTCTACTCTTTTCGACAGATGGAAGCACATATTATGTTACGCTATGATCGATGATCGCTACCAGAATATGAAAAGTTGTACAATTTTAAATCATTGATACAAATAATAACATTTCTACCTTTATAAGATCAATTGAATATTTGGACTAAATCATTACATGGGATAACCTTTCCATGGGATTCTACTCTTTTCAACAGATGGAAGAACATATGATGTTAAACTATGATCGATGATCGCTACCGTGTAACGTTGGACAAAAAATCATTGATACAAATAATTACAATTCTACCTTTATAAGATCAATTAAATATTTGGACTAAATCATTACATGGGATAACTTTTCCATGGGATTCTACTCTTTTCGACAGATGGAAGCACATATTATGTTACGCTATGATCGATGATCGCTACCAGAATATGAAAAGTTGTACAATTTTAAATCATTGATACAAATAATAACATTTCTACCTTTATAAGATCAATTAAATATTTGGACTAAGTCATTACATGGATAACCTTTCCATGGGATTCTACTCTTTTCAACAGATGGAAGAACATATGATGTTAAACTGTGATCAATGATCGCTACCAGAATATTTAAAGTTGTACAAAAAGTCATTGATACAAATAATTACAATTCTACCTTTATGAGATCAGTTAAATATTTGGACTAAATCATTACATGGGATTCTACTCTTTTCGACAGATGGAAGCACATATTATGTTACACTATGATAGATGAGCGCTACCATCAGAATATGAACCGCTGTATAATCTTAAACCATTGACACAAATAATTACATTTCTACCTTTATTATATACTAGCTGTACCCGTCCCGGCGTTGCTCGGGTAATGTAATTACCAATTTTTTAGTAGCCTTAACCCTTTGTTAATGGGCGTCGCTGTCATCCTTTTCCTCACCACGATACATTATTTTACCCATATAAATTTAATCCTTTCTGGCACATTTTGGCAAAATTTTTGACATAGGATTACTAATCGAATATCACTGCAATAGTAATCGATTTCCTTGAAAGCGAATATATCACATCCTCCACATGCTGAAATTCTTTGAAATCTTCATAGATTTTTTCCACAAATACACCACAAATTATATGATATTAACTAAGTGCTGGCCAAAAAAATTACGGCATTACTAAATGTGATTTTTTAATCGATTATCACTGCAATAGTAATCGATTTCCTTTAACCACCGAATCCCTCATAGAAAACAAACGCCCCAACACGTGCATGACGTCGAAAAACTGGTTTTTCTCCTATTTTACCTTCGTCCGGAAATGAAGAACGAAATCTCCAAAATGAGATTTCTCGCAAGAGTTTCCGAATCATAAAATAAATTATTAAAAAATAACTACGATTTGTAAATTAATTTTGGTTCTGGCTTTCGAAACTGTGATGTCTAGGGTCTCTGAGATAAAAATTTCGTAAAAATGTAACGACATTTACGTATCGATTCGACAATTTGGAAAAAAGGGTCACGGACAAAATCGCGTTTTTTTCCGAAAAACGGGTGCGTACAGGCGATCGAAAAAAAATCACAATTAATCGATAAATTAAGACAGACAATTTTAATTGTGATTTCCGTATAGTGTCATCTTTCCCGTATAGGCTCGTCCGAAAAAAAAAATTCTTGGACGGATACGTTAGGATTTACGGGGCTTTTACTCGTCCGGGAGCTCCAAATCGCGACTAAATATTTAATTACGGAAAATCTAATTAAAAAATCGAAAAAAGGGCTTCGAGGTGCATAATGAGACCTCGGGAGGCATCTTCGTGTCGAATCTCAAGACTGTCCGACCTACCGTCTTTGAGCTGCGCCGCGAGCAGACAAAAACTCGGTCACACACACACAGACTTTGCCTTTTATATATAAAGATTTGGACTAAATCATTACATGGGATAACCTTTTCTCAATCTTCAAAAATTAGACCCATATTTTAAAAATTTACCATCTTGCCGTATTTCCTTCTTGGAAAGACGTTGTTTTGTATAAAATTTATAATCTAAAATACCAGTGAAATTACTAAGGCGTATCAAAACAGATTTCTTCATTGCGAAATTTAGGATATATTTAAACTTTTTCCTTGCAGAGCGACGAAAAGAGCAAATAGGAAACTGACGAGAAAAAGCACATATGACATTACAATTTCGGCTCTCCTGGAAGTTTATGTAAACTTTACTGTGTAGAACTTTTCATATTACATACAATACATTATAATTTATTTTTACGAAGAAATTTTATATAAATAAAAATCTATCTACAGAATATTAGAATATGTTTCAGCTCCTAATATAAATTTCTACTATAAATTTTCGAAAGGGAATTTAAAATTCGGGCTAAATTGGATGCTGGATGTTACTAATTTCCTTAATTCGAATAATTAACTGATTAAGCATTTAACTCATTTTAAGCCTATACGCATTTCGGTTTCATTAGAACATAACTTTCTGCCTCTAGGGGCAGGATAATAATGTGAACCTAATGACCCTAACAAATTCTGGGAATGTTCTGAATATCCTTAATTGACGATTTCTACATCATTAACCTAATATTTCCCCAAAATTTACCTTACTGAATTTTTAAAAATAATTATTTGCTGAGTACAAATATTATATTTTTATTGGGCTTTAAATGCAGTTATTATTTTCTAATAAATTTTGAAATATCACCAAACAAAAGGAATGTAAGTTTTTTTCTCTTATCGCCGTCTTTTGAGTTATTAAAAAGTCCTTAAAATTTATCATGATAATTTTATTTTAAACCTAGTTTCCGTTATTTTGTGAGGAATTCCATTCATTTGTCTGCTACTTATAATTGCAGAAGTAATAAATAACCCAAATAATATGAAATTCTTCTGTAAAATCTCATACTAAGTATAAAGTTTCTGTAATTTAAGGGTATAGATATTTTTGATTGATGTAAGATTTTTAACTTTCCAAAGGATCCATTTCTTCCATTTCTTAAAACATTTTAACCCTTTGAGGGTCAACAACTTTCTCCATTTCCAGATTTTTTCACCATTTTTTTAAACTTAAGAATCTTGAAAAACTTTCAATTAAAGGTTGCAAAATGTTTTTACTTCTTTAAATTGGTAACAGATGGCAGTACTAACCATTTTTCTGCTTATTTAACTGGAATATATTGAATGCAAGTTAAAAAAATACTAGATTTAGGCGTTTGCACTGTGCAAACGGCGCCCCTCAAAGAGAACCATAACTGAATGAAAGAAGATGGGAGAGGTGCAAATGAGAAACGACCCTTACAAGTTGAGTTATCCTTAGGCTTGCCATGAAACTGCTCTTGAGGATATAAAAACATGACAATATTGAACCATTCAGTAGTGCCCATGAAATCCTTAAGGCTGCTGTATACTAACCCGATTGGATTCGATCACCTCAATGTTAACCTATGGAGAAAATGTGTCCATTGATTGTCGACTTGGATTTAAACTATTTTTTTAATTGTACACCGTAATACAGAAAGAAATTTTGCACCTTGGGGCATTTTTCAAAAATACAAATAATATTTTAAAATTTAAATTATTCAGGAAAATATCTGGTTTAGTGTGTTTTAAACGCTCATGAATTCCTTCGGTGAACGAAATTTATAAAATAATTACAAGATAAAAAGAACTTGTTATATACCATGTTTTTAAATTTTCTGTTGAATCATATAAACTTGACAATTCTATGCATTAATAAATACTTTTTAAAAATTTTTTTGATGAATTATCCCATCGACTTGAAAGAAAATGAAGTTAATTGAAAGTTAACTTGCATATAACTTTTCGTTCGCGTTCCGGCCAATAGATGGCTGCACCAGTCTACAAAACAAAATTAACTGAAAATAACTGAAAATTAATTTAATTCTGCTTAAAGATGGCTAAAAGTATTAAAAAAATGCATCGTCATTGTATTCTGAGCTATTCTAAAAGTTTCAAATGTCTGTCTAGTCGGGAAGTTAGTTACAAATAGATTGCAAGATTTGTACTTGACAAACACACAAACACACAAAAAAGAAAGCAAGTTAATAAAAACATGGTAATGAATCCTGTTGCACGGTGCAGAAAAGTTCAGGCTATATCTGAAAATGCCATTTCTATTGGATTATCAGCATTTATGTTGCTGTCAATATTAGACACATTTTCTCCATATGTTAACACTGAGGTGAGCGAATCTAATAGGGTTAGTACACAGCGGCCTTAAGAAGAAAATTCAAAAGTAACGTTTCTAAGAAATGAAATGAAAATAAATTTAGATGGACACAAGTTTTATGTATTGCCCCATCACAGAATAACTCTGCATGTCGAGCTTCTCAAACTATATTTGTTGCATTTCTAGAAATGTATGTTTGTTTCGCAAATAATAAGGATGCACGATTTATTCAGTTAGAGAGCTCCAATCTCGTAAACACACTCGAGAACATCATGCGACAATAGTTTGCATTTTAAAAGGATCTGTGACATGACTGTACAAACCGTGCGTTCTACAAACCGTGCGTTCAAGTACGTTTCTATGATGAAACAGAGCTAAAGTATTCAGGAACAAAACAGCTATATACTCTGCCTGAATATGTCAAGAACATGGCTGCTTTGTAAATAAATTCAAGTTGCACGTTCGGTCCATATTCAGTTGAAATAAAACGCATATATCTATAAAGATTTAGTGAGAAAAAATAATTTTCAATTAGTTTTTTGAATAATGTAAGCAATATTTTAACCCTTAAAAAACAGAAAAATATCGCATTATAACATTACAGATGTGAGCTAGTTATTTTATTAAAATGTATAGGTGAGATTTGTAGAAACTTGGAAGTCATCTGAAGTATTTTATAATAAAATCGTAGAAAAATCTCAGAACCTAAAATTATGTTATATATCATACTAGCTGGAAACCCGCACTTCGCTACGGAGTACATTCAAATTAGATAAAACGGTCAATGTATGCAATTAATGCCGCAAAATAAAAATATATATATATGTATATATATATATATATATATATATATATATATATATATATATATATATATATATATATATATATATATATTTATAATAAATACGACGATCAATTATACAATTGATGTAAAAAAGAACAAAAATATATATTTATAAAAAAATCGTAAGGGGTAATTTTATAGACAAAAAAATGTAGAAGAAAATATTCAAATTAAATCTGATAGGACATACTAAAGAATATAGTACAGTTAATATAGTACAGTTTGAGGAACATATCATATACTGTATTTTAATATATTTTTTTAATAATTTTCAATCGTCTGCCACATTAGAGAGAAAAAAAAATTTTTGTCTATTTTATGTTATGTACATGACGATAAATTTATTTAAAGTACCAGAAAAAGAAATTACGTGATCAGCATTTAATGAACTAAATTCTAAAAATTAATCTTTAAAAATTCCCCAAAAATCAGAAAATGGAGGTAAAGATTCAAAAAAGATTTCATTTTAAAGCAATTTTTTATGATCTTTTTCGTGATATAAATTTCATAACCCTCAAATTATTATTTTAAATGCAAACTTAAAAAAAATTACTAAAACAGCTTAAAAATTTAATTTTAAAAGATATAAGAAGAATTTTTCAAAAATCTCTCTTAGTGCACCCCTACACTATAAGAAGAATCACCATGTAAAATTTTAGCCCTTTAGGTCCAGCGGTTTGGTCTGTGTGTTGTATGTCAGTCAGTCAATCAGTCAGTCAGTCAGTTACGGTTTTATATATATATAGACTAGATATATTTTTTGCTTCATGTCATCATTTTGGGAATTTCTCAAAAGATACTATGATTAACCTAGGAAGGTGGAGTTTTTTAAGCAACAGTTTTATCGATGGTCTGGGGAACAAATTTAGCATATCCCATAGTACATGGTTGACAGTTAGTTGGACGTTTCAAAATCCCTTAGACGGATACGTGTTCACACAAAACTCTAAGAAAAGACAGCAAATTTTCTTTAATGACAAAAACACATAGCATTTAGAATCAACTAACGCAAACCATGAGATTTTATAATGTCCACGTTATCAGATACTAAATTTGTGTGCTCTACGGTTCTTGCTTACACTGCAGTATACCTGTGCTTTAAGTTTATATATATCAGAATAGAAGTTTTCCTGATTTGGGATGCCTAAATGAATGCATATTAAATTCATTTTAGGGTATCTCATAATTAGTATTTCTTTATTTTTTTAATAGATTGTCTCTTAGATATTTTATTTAGAGCAAAAGGTCTGAAAAAATTTTCACTGAAGCGAAACACTAACCTGAAAAAAAATTGTTTTGTTCCGTTTAAAATTGGTTGAAAATTTTATGTATGATTTCTTTTATTTATATTATTTTGTAATCTTTCCTTTATAGAAACGCTAAAAGTTATCTTAAAAGAGCTACTGGTTCGGCATATATATGGAAACCTAAATCTGCTTCAAATACTCAATTTCACAGGTAAATACAATTCCAAATTATTGAAATATTTTTTTGTTTTTATATGATATTTATATAGACACATTTTAGGAGCTGGTTATTTTTAGAAGATGAGCTTCCTCAGAAAATGTAATAAAAAATTACACGAATGTAGTGAGACGTGTATATATCTCTGTTAATTTATCTGAAATATCTCTCATTAAACTATTAGCTGTGTGACCAAATGTCTATTAGATTTTTACCAATGACTTCACTGTATGACGATAACTTTCATTGACTATCATTAATGCCTTGTATTTGTTGTTTCTAATGCCCCCTGGCTGGAAGTTCCAAACAAGATCCATTTAGGTTTAAACAGCACCACAAGGTTCGGACTCCGTCTTAGCTAGCTGCTACCTCAATTTTGACCGAGCACCCCAAGGGGTGACATCTGGAGGGATTGTACCCTCTCCCACTCTCTCTGACCTCATAGTGGGACCGTCTACAGGAAATAAAGTGCCCATATCCGGCCTAGACACGGGGATATTGAATGTCGCTTGTCGGGATTCTATCCGAGCACCTTCAGCACCGAAAGCTAGCACGCTACCACAAGGCTACATCGAGCCCATCCTTCATGCTTTAAGTTCTTAACTGCGTTCTATCGAAACATTTTAATACCATCATTTAGTCCTTAAATCCCTTTTTTATGTTCCTTTTCAACATAAAAAGCGTCGTATTTTTGATTATGGGAAATTTATATTCATTTTAGTTGTATGGATATTGATTTTGATTTGGTTTCTAGCTACCTTTTTTAATGCTTACTTATGGGAAAGTTCTGCTTGTACAATATTGTTGATGACCCTTCATTTAGTAGACATTACATAAGGAAAATAAAACAATCCGAATTACGTAAAAAGAATTATTATGCACCAAATTATTGGGAATAAATTCAGATATTAATTTTTTTATTATTTCTAATGGCAAGTTTAAAGACAACTCAGCCGGAAAAACATAGAAAAAAAGAGATTAAAACATGACATAGCAACAAAAGTCGGTTATAGTAATAGTCTAGGAAATCAGTAAGTTCCTTGCTGATGAGAGAGGGCCATATTTCGAAAAGAAGGACAGCGAAGCTGGTGAGTCTCTTTCATCATGTTCTGAAGATCGTAGATCCGAAGAAAGGATCAGCAACGATTTAAAGGTAATACAGATATTTTGATAGACAGTTGTGGCCGGTCGCCAAGCAAAATTCAGCAACAGTTCTACGCGTTGGCCACTTAGGGATGTTTTTTATTCTAAACCACCAGGGCTTTTGATAGTTGTTTTCAAAGAGCTGTTGTTGGGTGTCTTGACTTGCGGATAAGGTCTGACTTACGTTTGATGGTTCTAAAAGGGACAACATCATTGGAAATCTGCAAACCAAAAGAGGATGTACCTCTCTTGGCCAGATAACGAGATCAGCAGACTCGTTGCCAGAAATTCCAAATGGCCTAGGATCCATAGTAAGACGACATCTTTATGGTGGTAACTTAACCTTTGCCTTAAGTGGCCCATTTTTCCGATTCCCTCTTTAGAACGGCAAACTTCATACCCCTTTTGTAAGAACGGCCAGTAAGGGGTGTAACAACCCAAACTGGGGTCATTATACTGTGATCGTATACGTACAATTAACGTCGCACATCCCTAGATTAATACAAGGGGTTTATATATATATATATATATATATATATATATATATATATATATATATATATATAATATACATATATATTCATTCTTGGGCCCGTATTCTTCGTATACATTCTATTCCACCCCGTTAGGATAAGGTTAAGGACCGCAGGAGCTTCCTACACTCATCAGAGAGAGTAGCAGAGTGTCAGGAGAGTGAGGTGTATTATAAGAATCAATTGCAAGTAAAGCAGCTTTAGAGTCACAAAAGATAACGACTTTGGAGAAACGGTCTAGATGGCATTGCAGTTACGTAAGTGCTACCCGTATTGCAAAGACCTCTCCGTCAGACGCAGTTCTGTCCTTTCCAACCGGAGCAGAAAAGGAGAAAAGCCAACAAAAGACGCCTGCTCCTGCATTAACACAATTTCCCATACAAGAGCCATTTGTATAGACAATGTATCCAATCAGACTCAAGATACAATGCGTTGATATTCTCGTAGGACAAAGACTTCGAAACCCCAACGTCAAAGTCCTTTTTAAATACATATTGACTAACACCAGTAGAAACCCGAAAACCTTTCTTTGCGATGGGGTTTTGGGGCGGAATGAATGGTTCTGGTCCAGATATTAAAATTTAGCCATTATAATTTGTATTTTGAAGTTTCGGAGAAAAATCCGCAGTCCTCAACCATATATAAAACCAATGTACTATTTATCGAGAAACTAAAAATGCTGGTTCATAAAATAGTTCACTACAGGATCCTGTTTTCTTAAAATATTTGTTTCCACTATAAAATAAAATCCTTATAAATTTTTCTAAATTGTTATTGCTTTTATAAAAGCGCTCTGAACATTTTCGAAATGGAGATTTTATGTTGGGCGAGACAGAATAAGATTGAAAGAACATGTATTTTTATATTCTTTAAATCTCGAACATTTTAGAAATAAAACCGTTCGTTTCAGTAGGAACACGTGTGGACATTAAGCCGGCAATATATTTCTAGAAATAAATTCTCAGCATTACATTATTAGTGGTTTGACCAAATGGCTATTAGTTTTGCGACAATGTCTTCACATATATATCAACGATAATATATATTAACTATCCTCCATTCCTAACGTAGTTAATAGTCGTCATTGAACGTTTTATTGTTATTGATTATACTACCCATGGCGTATTTTTTGTGTTTTTCTAAGATGAAATAGTCGTATTTCCTTTTCTGGGAAATTGGGTATTGATATTTGCCGTATTGGACAGATTTAACCCTTTAACAGTTTAGAGGAGATTTTTCTATCTATGCTCTAATTTGATGCTCTAAAGCTTTCTAATTGTGGGGTTATTGGACACCAAAATAAAAAAAATTTAACTATCCGTCGCAAACGCTTCATTAATTAAATTAGGTAATGGAGAAGTTTGCCTTACATGCTTAGCGAATTTTTTAGAGCTCTTAGCAGAATTTTTTTCAACATATATTAATATGAACTTTCTGCTCGTATAGTTATTTTTATTATGTCCCTAATACCAGTGCATATTATATCATAAAGTTATAACAATGCGAAGTATGTAAAAAGGCCACAATTGACATCACTTTCATTCTATACTAATTATCAGATATAAAAAATAGGTATAAAAATTAATCCATGTTAATACAATTTGGGAAAATTTGGGAAAAATTTGCAATTCTTAAGACGAACTCAGCGTTAAAACTAACCAATATTTCTATAAAGCGAAGAATTTCAGTCGAAAAAAGGAACTCAATCAAAAACTTTTTTCTGGGGACCTTTCTATCCATTAGAATAAGAAAAAATTTATCCAAAGCTTTAAATAACAACAATAACTTTTTAAAGTATCCTAAATCATTCAAGAATTATGAACTCTAAGTTTTATTTATATCTGCGTAGTTGACATTTTCGTATTAAGGAGACTTTACCTAGCCTTATGGCTTAAAGAGAACAAGTAATGAATTCTCTGGACTTAAAGAAGCTCTAAGATAATCAGCTTTCTATAGGCGAGTATATAAACGAAGTGAGCAATATTAAGTAGGGTTTTCTGGAAAGCTTTGCGCTTTAAATATGTGATACCCCGCTCTTTCTTGGCCTTCGTTGTTTCAGTGCAAAGTCATAAATTATTGTGTTGCTCTATGATCTCATGGATTTATCCTTGCCTCGACTAACTTTGGTTGGACATGTTAAGAAACAGTGGATTTTGGAAGAGGTATTATGTAAAGCAAGAGAGGATAAGTCTCAACATGGGTTTTATATTTTTTAAATATTAAACATTTTAAAAATAAGCCAGAATATAAATTCAGGGTGTCGAAGAATGGACTCTCAGATTTCTGGAGGTCAATTGTAAGGGTAGGGTAGGTCCAGAGATGGCAACTGTTCGAGCGGATTTCTTAGTTGTCAGTAGACACCATGAGTTGGTCCGGTGAACATCGTTGCATCGTTATCGAGCCGTTCTTTAAAAACAACGATTCTGTAACCGCAACACAGGGGGCATTTAGTACGCGTTTCGGGTTTTATGCAACTGAGGCCGTTCCTGGTCGAAAAATAATTCTGCGATAGGTTTGAAACGCGAAAGCAAGTAGATTTGCCCTACCAAGGAAACTATATGATCGTTCTCAGAACATTAGAATACCTGAAAATGTGCAACCAACAGAGTGGTGTAAAAATTATAGAACCACTTTGGCAGCACATCGCACAAATAACCGGCGCCACTCGAGTGATGTTATTTTCAAAACCTTGTCGGAAAAAAAAAACTTTATTATAATTACCTTTCGAAAATATAAAGCTTTTATTTATGCAAATTGTTTCATTCGGTTTTTGTTACCCATTGAAATGTAGGGGTCTATTCTTCCACACCCTGTATCTTCGCACTACACATTGTGCTGCTAGCAGGAAATTTTGAATAACCATATCCTCATTATAATAAATAATAAGTCGTCTGACCAGTAAATTACCATTATTGTTCGCTTAAATTGCTTATTTTTAGAATCAATGATATATCATCATTTATTATGATGTTAAAAAATTGTTATCCTCTTGAGTAATAAGTACATCTCTGTTATCGAAATCTGATATATTCTTCCACGCAATGTTACTATACTCTCATATGTTTCATTTTCAAAGTAAAGGGAGCTTAAGTAGCACTAATAAAAGAACAACTTCCTTGAATAATTCGCTACTTTCCCTAAATATATGCATAGTTAATATATTTTCCAATGCTTGCATAGAATAAAAAAATTTAATAATTTTGTTCTAAGGATACACGTAATTTTTAAACGTATATCCCTGAACAAGGTTAATTAACGAACCTGCCAAACAAAGTTTTCATATTTCTTTTCATTAATTTGTCGTCTTCGTAAGTTCATTTTGAAATGAAACCATCCATTAAAATTGAAGATGTTTCAGCCATTTTCACTCTTTTCTCCCAAAAAGAGATAATTAAATACTCAGATACAAAAGCAGCCATTTTTGGTCAAACGTTATTAATTAAGATTAGTGTAAATAGATATTTCTTCTGGAACGATAAGATATAGTACCTCAATACTTCATTTGAGCAACTCAGTGAAATGCTTGCTGCCTTACCTTAAAGTGAGAATGTTCAAATAGTTATTGAACAAAAATTTATAATTTTAGTTGCCATATGTAGTTTTTAATTTGTCAGTATAAAATTTTTACTTGCAGTTATTATCTCATTTCTTTATATTTCATAACTTTTAGGTTTACTTCTTTTATAAAATTGTATCATACTTCTTATTTATGTAATCGCATTCTTTCATTTGCTAAAGTATTATTTTTCTTTTATTAATTACTTCTTCTATAGTTAACTCTATATTTTATACTTTCTATTTTAAAGTTAATTCCAAAAAATATTCTTTAGCTACATTCATTGCTAAATTTTCTTCTTTAATTTGTTAATATAAATATTTTTCTTCGCTTATTCAATCCTCGGTAGAGATCTTACATTTTTTAGCCTAAGATTTTAATTAAGTTGTGCTGCCACTCTTTGCAGAATTTCATTCTTTTATCCATTAATATGAAAATGTTTCCTATAATTATTTTTCCTACGCCAGAGTTTATTTTATATTTTACATGTTGTAGTCTAAAGTTTACCAACAAGATAAGCATATAACTTTCTCTGCATTAAAACTTCCGACTTTAGATTGGTAATATTTTTGTTCAATTATTTATCCCCGACAGAGATTATATAAAATTCTTTAAAAAAAATCTAAGAGTCTAAAAAATTATAGTACATGTCTTTGTAAAATTTCATTCTTTAATTTATTATATAATAGAAAATCCTTTGATTTTTAATTCATCGACAGCTTGTGTTACATTTTGCACATTTCAGTCTGAAGGTTTCGAGTCAGAATTCTAAAGTTTGCAAAAATTTCATTTTTCAGATTCGTAAATTCAAACATTTCCCTTTGATTATTAATTCTGTATCATATTTTATTCTAAATTTTACACATTTTTCTCTAAGTTTTTAAACAAAACTATACCATACTTTTCTTTTTTTGTGTGAATTTTCATTCTTTAATCCAGGCTAACATATTAAATTTCTACTCGAGACTTCAAAACGGTTTCCAATTGTTAAGAAATAAAAAGTCCATGCGAAGCCATTTTCTTCTCTTCTTTCTTTGAGGAATAATTTCCAAAGTTGTGACATGCTCCTTCAATTTTTTTAACTTTAAAATATGTGTCCTGTGGTTTCAAGTTTTAAGCCTCAAAATATTCGAACCATGTTTCTTTTCGTTATATAACTTTGAAAATGTACTGTAACTTTCTTTTGAAAGCATATTTACTTTGGAAGACAAACTCAAGTATTGTAAAAGTACTGTAACATAAAATGCAAATTTTTCGTGTTCTATGGCGATCAAAACGACAAAAAGGTAGTTCGAAGAGTTTTTAGATTCGTAGGTGTCATCTTTCTGAAGCACGGAATTAACTTTACTGACGTAAACAATCGAGAAGTAAAAACAAAATTTCTACACAAATAATAAATATTTTTCAGTTTCGGAGTGTGAGTTATATTTTTTATAATGGAAAAATGTTTTATTATTCAGCTGCAGTTCTGCAAAACGGCATCGCAAAATTCCGTGAAACATTTCTGGGTATGAGATGCATTCATTGCTGAAATTTTCAATTATATTACTCATAAAAGTACTCGTACATCTGATTATTTAGGGGACATTCGATATGTCGTACCTCTGCTAGAAGAGTATTGCATCTCCGAAATTTTCAATTTCGAGATAATTGCACCACAATGCTCTATAACAAGGGTCGGCAACGCGGTGCCCGCGAGACGATTTTAAAGTGCCCGCCGTTCAAATATCGAAAAATTTTAGATATTTGAACAGCAAAATCTCGCAGTTGTAATGAATAATTTTAAGTAAAAAAATTAACAATCATAAAACCGTAAAAATAAAAAACTAACCAGCCTGATCTCTATCGGCGTCGTTCTCCCCTTGCTTTTATGGTAAGTATGATAAATGCATTGAAAGCTAAACTGGTGCTCTGGAAGTCGCATACGGAGAAAGAAAATTTACCACATTTCCCAAATTTAAAAATGGTGATAGAAAATTACTGCGAGGGAAATGCTACAACCTATCAGTTTGCTAAACATTTTGATTTCTTATTGGAAGAATTTAATACCAGATTTGAGGAATTCTACGAATTGGAGGAATTCTTGACGTTTTTATAATTAATCCTTTCCCTCATACAGAGGAGGATATGACTGCTACGAGTAAAATCGCAACATATTTTGATATTTCCAATAGGGAGGACTTAGAATTAGATATTATAAATATAAGAAATGACATTGAATTAAAATCACATCATAACGAAGGAAAATTCTGGAATTTAGTGAATGAATAGTTTCCCATTGTTGAAAAAATGTGCTCTGAAACTGAACTCTCTTTGCGCGTCGGCATATGATTGTGAATTTTTGCTTTCCACTGTGAATTACTTAAATTCGAAGTACCGATCAAGCCTTATTGACACTCATTTGGACCAATGCCTGAGAATAGAAAATTCAACTTATGTGCCCCAAAACGGCGAGTTGGCCGCAGATTTGCAATATCCAATATCGCATTAAATATAAAATTTTAGATTATTTTGTTTAAATTAAAATTTGCATTTATGAATAAAATTTTATGTCGTATTAATATTTTCATGTTTAAATATTAACTCCCCCCTCCTCCTTTTTCATCCAGCGGTGCCCGCCAAACTCCCGCCAAACCCCTTTCTGAAATATGCCCTCCTAGTAAAAAAGGTTGCCGACCCCTGCTCTATAAAGCTCGGTGCACACGAGCGATCCGGTGTCGTTGCGGTACCGCAGTTGCGATCAGGCAGTACATAGAGTTGAACTAACAGCGTCGTCCGTGTGAGTCTGTGAGTCGGTTAGAACGACACCGGATCGCTCGTGTGCACCGAGTCTCGTGTGCATCAATATCGCTCGTGTGCATCAATATTACCGTTTAGAGAAAAATGTAACAATCTCAGTGAAAAGTCATGAGACTACATTTGTCCCTTTAATACACTTTGTGAAGAGTATCATTCTTGTCTAGGAACTCTGCACGAAGACAGAAATAATGAATTTAAATGATCCAGAATTCAATCTGCTTGTCAATGTGAAAGATTTATAATATGAAAAATATGAAATTTCCTCCATTCTGTAATCAAAGTTACTTTCAAGTTAGATCTCTTTGGTGCTCGAGATACAGCTGTGGAACAATGTATTTACTTTTTACCATGTTTTTATTAACTCGCTTTCTTGTTTGTGTGTTTGTGTGTTTGCCCGGTACAAATCTTGCAATCGATTTTTAACTAACTTCCCGACTAGCTAGACATTTGAAACTTTTAGAATAGCCCAGAACACGATGACAATGCATTATTTTAATACTTTTAGACATCTTTCAGCTGAATTGAATTAATTTTCAGTTAATTTTGTTTTTTAGAATGGTGCAGCTATCTATCGGCCGGGACGGGAAGGAAAAGTTAAACGCAAGTTAACTTCCAATTCTCGAGCTAAAGGATTGATTACGCATTTGATACCTCTTTATTACGCACTAGCGGCCCGTCCCGACTTTGTCCGGGTTGAACAAAATATTATGCCAATAAATTTCCAGATGATAGCCAATAAATTGTAAATCTTTTTTTACCTTAATAATAACCTAAATAATACCTTAAATTAATTGTATGTTAGTTAATAATTAAAATAAATTTTTTAAAAGAAAAAGGCGTGCCGGAGAACGGCTAGGTTTGAACCGCTGGCGTCAGAACAGAAGCCCACCGTGATAGCACCACGATAAGGATCGTTGAAATCTTCGGAACAAAAAGCGGTAGAAGACAGTAGTGGAAGCAATGGAGATTGTTAGGATTAAGCCCGTAACTTTATTTCTACTGATCAGATATACATAATATATAGCCTATGCCCATCTGGAATAATGTACCTTTCAAACAGTGAAAGAATTTTTCAAATAGGTACAGTGGTTCTGAAGATTACCCTCCACGTACAGAATCGCTCTCTCTTTATATATAAGTATAGATTTGATCATTTTCTTTCAAGTTAATGGGATAATTCATCAAAAAATTTTTTAAAAAGTATTTTTAATACATAGAATTGTCAAGTTTATATGATTCATCAGAAAATTTAAAAACATGGTATATAAAAAGTTATTTTTATCTTGTAATTATTCCCATCTTTTACTCAGCGATTCATAGTCGGAACAACAAAACGGTGACTAATCTAAACTAAAAATGTTTCAAGCTTTTAAGTCGAGTAGACGCTACAGTTCCATACTAATTTGTTTTGCTTTTACAGGAAATCAGACTACGGAAATCGGAGGTGAAACTTCCGTACCTGATATTTTATGAAGAATTACATCCGTTAAGTTCATTTGTCTAACGACAATGCAGCACATGGCCTGTGAGGGAAATCCCTTTCCTATTACAAAGTCAAATATATTACCTGTATTGTTATAATATTTAACGACAGTCATTTGATAAGTCCCTGTGCAAAAGCATTGAAAACAGATATCCTTAAGGTTGATACATTTTGTCCGATAGATCAGATCAGGTCCGTAGATGTAAAGATTGTTTAACCTCTCTTTAACGTAAGGCTTCACTAACGTTGCAAAATAAGCATTTGTTTCAATTATTACATCGGAATTTGATGCAAATTTCTGCCCCTGCAAGAATATTTTCAAGGCGACAATGGACCATGAAATACTTTTTTTTATTTATCAACCAATTGCTATGAAATTTTGTATACTTATACAGTGTTGTTTAGAGATGAAAATTCAAAATAAAAAAAATCAGAATGTAATTAATTAAGATATTAATTAAAATCAGTTTGTTAATTACTCTATTTAAAAATGCTCCGTGCGCATCAATTTTTGTCTCAGATATCTAATTTTCTCTCTTAAGCTAGCTTTATATAGTTATAATAAAAGTTAGTCACAATATTTGATTTACAGTAATATTTATAAAAACTAGAAAAGAAATCGATATAAATAGGTCAATTTATGAAAAATTTTATGAAAAAAATTCTTTTTATTGTAAAAATTGTAAAGTTGTTTTAAAATAGTATAATGAATTTATTAGTAAGTTTTATTCTAACATATATAAATAATCATTTTATGAAATTTTATGAAAATTCAAGAAAAATTATGACGCATGGAACATTTTGAACTTACCGAAACAACATGAAAACTTGTTTTGAGAAAATAGCATTTAAAGTTTTAATTTAAGGGGGTCCAGGACACAAAATTGTTCGAATTTTTGAAAAAAAAATTATTGCATTAAAAATTTTTGTGTTCTTTTAAGCTTAAAATGACGTTTAAATAATGTTTCTATCTTAATTAGAAGAGGAGAAATTATTTTTTTTTGCAACATTCTAATAGTAGCCAATCTTTGGTTAAACCTGTGCGTTTTTCTGCATGATAGTTTTTTTCCCCATTTCTTGTCTTTAAATTCTTATAAGTCAAGAACCGTTAAAGATAAATGGCTGAAACTTGTAACATGTCTTTTTCAACTATTTTACTTTAATTTTGATTCATAAAATTTGAAAAAATATTTACTTTTGAAAATATGATTTTTTAGAAATAAGTTACATAATTTTTTTGTAATTTTTCATCTAAATATTTTTTATTTGTTTAAAAATTAATATTTTTAAAAATGGTGAATCAAAATTAAATCTTATATATTTCTGTTTAATTAAATGAAAAAATTTTGAAATTCGACAAATAATATTTCGAGTTATAACGGTTTTAATTTACCCCACTTTTATTAAAAAATTTAAATAAAAAAATTTTTTTAAAACTTTTTCAGAAGTTTTATGATGTGATTTTGTTTACAAATTATATGGTTAACCATCACAAAAAAAATTCAAAAATTTAACTCGATAAATAAAAAAGATTTTAAAATGTATTCCGGACCCCCTTAACGTAACATTTCCATTGTTTACGTTTGAAAAATACTTAAAACTCGTTTAATAATGATCGGATCAACATACTTTTTTTTTAATTTAAAGCAAAGTATGAGTTGCAGAATCATTTTCTGAAAGAAAGAAAACACCGTTTTGGGGACATATTTTTGTCAATCTGAAGGTCCATTGCCGCCTTAATATTTGTGTACAAAAAAATAGTCCGGGGATAAGTATGAAGAATACAGAAGATGGGGAACAATTTCGTAGTGTAATTCTAATAGTTTTGACATTAATTTTAATATTTATCAATATCATGAGAGAAAAGAAGGCTTTTTTTTTTAATGTGACTTATTTGTCTTAATTTCACAACTTAAACTATCCAGTAAGGTTGCATAGTACTCCCCGGGGATATATATATATATATATATATATATATATATGTGTGTGTGTGTGTGTGTGTGTGTGTGTGTGTAGAATGGCTAAAGTTATAACATTTTCTTGGACTGGATATGAAAATAATCATTGAATAGGCACAGTGCAAGACTTCAGCCAACACTAGCAGATCCTAAATTAAGCATAATGAGAAAAATATAATAAATTAAAATAAAATCATGAACAGGATGAGTTTAACTGCAAGTGGTTATCAGAAATACGCCTGATTAATCTTACCTAAGGACTGAAATAAACTACCTTGTAGGCTGTGCAATTGTTGCGCCCGACAAAAGCAAGACTTTAGAGTAAGACTGTGTCTATTACTTAAAAATACGTTACTCTTTCTAACGATCATTAACTGATTGTCATTCCCCGTTTAACAGGTATTTCAATCTAAAAAAGCCCCACAAGAGAAAGAATGTTTGAGAAAATTCGTTGACTTACGAAGTAAAGTTCTCGCAGTGAAACAAATTCTTTTAAATAGCACATATTTTATAATGTCACTTATATAATTTTAAAGTTGTAAGATTAACTTTGTAGCTTTTATTCAGAAATTGAGGGGTCAGTGAGATTAAGACTACATTTATAATTTTACATTAATAATTAATTAAAAATTTAATAAAGCAGAATTATAAATGTTTAATTAAAATTTAAACATTATTTAAATGTAAAATAAATACTTTAATAAAAATACTATATATATACTTTTAATAAACACTTTAATAGAAATTAAAGTATTAAAGAATCTAAGAAATAAAAATTTTTTAAAAATTAATTATAAATGTATTTATAATATATATATATATATATATATATATATATATATATATATATATATATATATATATATATATAGATAGATAGATAGATAGATAGATAGATAGATAGATATTATAAAATTATTAATTATTTTATTTGAAATCAAAGAATTTGTGTTATTCTTTTAAATAACACAAATTTTACGATTTCACTTTTATAATTTTACAATTGTTAGATTAACTTTGTAGCTTTTATACAAGAATTAAGAGACCAGTGAGATAACGACTACATTTATAATTTTAAATTTATAATTAATTAAAAATATAATAAAGCAGAATTATAAATGTTAAAAATATTTATAACATTATTTAAATGTAAAATATATATTTTAATAAAAATACTATATATATTTTTAACAAATACTTTAATAAATAATAAAAGTATTAAAAAATTGAAAAAATTGAAAATAATTAAAAATTATTTATAAATGTATTTATAATATATAAATCTTATAAAATTATTAACAATTTTATTTAATTTATAGAATTTGTGTTATTTTTTAAAATAACACAAATTTTATAATTTCTCTTTTATAATTTTAAAATTGTAACATTAACTTTGTAGCTTTTATACAGGTATTGAGGGGTCAGTGAGATAAAGACTACTTTTATAATTTTACATTTATAATTAATTTTCAAACATTTATAATTTTACCCTCACGAAAGCTTTGGTATATAAGAGTAACGAACAACTGACCTTACAAATTTCAAACAAACATTTCAATCTACATTTCGAACCTACAAAATTAATGATCTATAAAATTAAATACCTTCCGATCCTTTAAAATTAATGACCCCATATTTTGCTTCGAAAACAACAATTTGCACCTCAACCGTTCTCATCTATTTTACCTTAGACAATATAACCTTAGATAATATACCTTAGACAATATTTAATATTTCTGTAGTAAAATTTCTGCTTAGATTAATTTATCAATAGAATATTTGAGTGCATATAACGCTAACTATTCCAGAATATCTTTCTATATTTGTCATATGAAATTTAATAATTTAGATAAATTTGACAGTGTAATTTAACTAAAGTCACTAAACCCCATTTTCTGCATATTTTCTATTCTTGCGAAAAGAAGCATTCATAAGCATATTTCACGGAATTAAATCGGAATGACAATGATAGAAAGAATACTTCGATAGGATCTACATCAAAAATTGTTTTTATTTGATAGTAAATCATTGTCATGATGTGTTAGCTTATTTCGACATGTTACTCTCAATAGGTTCGTGCAGTGAATTCACTCTAGATATACAGTTTTGTTACGGTCTTTTATTTAATTAATAAATACTATTCCGGCGTCGAAATCTCTCTGCTTGTATTTTGTTAGCAAACAAGAACAGCAAATATTTAGATTCGAGTCATTGGTATAAATCACTTAAACCTGATAAAATGTTCTTATTTTTTAAATTTTTAAGAGAGATTTCCCTCGAATATTTTCAAATGTTTCAACAAATATGGAAGAAATATTTTGAAATGGATAGAAGAGATTGGTCCCCTCGAATATTTTCAAATATTTCAACAAATATGGACCAAACATTTCGAAATGGATAGAAGAGATTGGTTTTAAAAAGTTGTTCTGCGATATTATGCTACGAATTCAGCCTAATTTCAGTCACGAAATGTCATAATATATTTCTATATTTGAATACTTGTGTGTCTCAATAATTCAGGAATTGAAATTAATCATTTTTTATTACTTGAGATGTAATTTCGCTGAGATGTACAAAATATCAATTTATTCACAAATTGTAGGTTTATTTGCACTTTTTTTTGCTGAACACTGTTGCCATAGCCCCCATTTTTTCCGTGCTAAGTTCTTCATCAAAGAGCTAACGCAGTTTTTCGAAAAATTAAATACTTTTTAAAAAAAAACAAAGTATTCCTCTTTCAACCAACAGATGGCACTACTGAAACTGGAAATGAATCAATCCTCTTTCGATTAAACTTGACGCATGTAAGTAATAAAATATCTTTAAATTACTGTAATTACGAAATCTCTGTACGATTTTTTTTTAATTAATTGGACACTGCTTTATACCGTGTCTGTTATAACTCTAGAACCCGATAGTAATTTTTTACTTTTAAGACATCGGCGCACAATTGTGCCATATTATTTAAAATATGGCGTTATTCCACCATATTTTTAAGAATGAGACTATTTAGTCATATTTTATTTTAGTATTCCGTGCTATTTTTGCTGTAATTAATTACGTCCAGAGCCCGTTATACAAGCATTAAAAATCCTTCTTTTAAAGCAAAACGCCAGATTTTTCCATGCTTTCTGATAGCCTTTAATGTAGCACAACGGAAAATAATTTAACTAATTAACATTAGGTTATAGCATTATGTAATTCAGCTATATCTTTACATAATATCAAGTATTAAAACGCTGTCACATCCAAAAAAGAAATCGTTAATAATGACCGACATTTCTTCGAATTCTTCAATTTTTAAGAATGATTCCGAAGAATCCATTGTTATAGTAATGAACTGGGTATTTTAATGCAGGATTTCCATTAATAGTAAATAATGAGTTTAACATTGCTGATATATAAGGAATTTTTAACTTTTATAACAGTTTTGTTTTACATAATACACGAGATAATTCTTTTTCCTTTTAATTGGATTTCAGTTCTCCCAAAACGTAATTATCCCTCGAATAATTAGACTTTGTATAAGATTTAAAATTTCTCCGATGTGCATTTCATTCACGACAAAACAAAAACTGCTGAGAAGTTCTGCTAGATACACTCTTTTTTTTCAATTGAACTTAAGAGACTATATTTTAAACTTGATTATATGGTTCAGAATGCTTAATAAATTTATATTATTCTTTCTTAGGGACTAGAAATGGACTTCTTTTGATGTTTTAAATTCTTTGCAGATTATATACCCCTAGAAAGTTATTGTTACATTTTGTTGACATTTTTTATAACCCATACAGTGTGTAACAAAATTATAAGACCACTGTGGATTTTGTGATTTTTACTATAAATAGTATAATTTTTTTAAATTAAATTAGGTTGATGTTAATAAATGAAATATAAAATATATGTATATTATTTTTAAGCGATATTTAAATATACTAATTATTTGATGAACAATTTCAAATTTTTCCAATCAAATATCTGTAACAAAATTATAAGACCACTAGTTAAAACAATTTTTTTTAATAAAACTAATATGATCTTGATCCACCATTTTTCTGAATAACTTCAAATACTCGATTTTTCATTGAATTAATTAGATTTTCGATCAAATATTTGGGAATTTTGTCCCATTCATCCATGATAGCTAGTTCCAATTCATACACAGAATCATACTAACTGTTATTTGCATACACTTGACGAGCCAAATGGCCCCCACAAGTTTTCGGTGGGATTCAGGTCTGGACTAAGGCTTGGCCAGTTTAAGACCTCGATTTTTTCTTTATGAAACCAGTTTTTAGTTGATTTACACACATCGCATGGCGCATTGTCTTGCTGAAATTTCCAGTTTGATCCTCCTAAAAATGGGCCAAAAGGTAGAAGGTATGGGTAAAGCAGTTGTTGATAACAAATAGAGTCCATTTTTCCAAGAACTCGCTGCAGATCACATTTCCCATCATATGCAAAAGCTCCCCACACCATCACAGATCCACCACCCATCTGTCTACTCAAGAAAACCCGAGGTCGCGTTCGTAAATCATGCCAGTAGGAAATATTGCCGTCCGGGCCATCCAAATTAAATTTTTTTCGTCGGAAAAAAAATATTTTTCCAAGCAGCATCCTTGGTCATGACTTCCTTTGTCCACTTCAAACTTCCTTCTTTATGATGCTTTAACAGTCTTGGCTTTCTTTTTAATCTCCGAAGAGCAACATTTGAATTTGATCTTAAAGTGCGCCAGACTGTCATATGTGAAATAGCTTTACTTGTCTGCTGCGTTATTTTACGAGTAGACAAGTTCTGTTTCGTTGCAAGCTTGAAAATTCGTCTATTATGGCGAGCTGATAATTTACTCTCTCTGCCAAATCTTTTATATTTTCCATAAAAATCTCTTTAACTTAAAACGTTATGGATAGCAGTTTTAGAACGTTTAAGTATCTTACTTATTTCACTTTACGATTTTCCAGATCCCTTATAAAACCAAATTTTTCGAACTTCTTGTTCAGATAATTCTCTTCCACATGACATTGTGAATTTCCCCATAAAAACAAACAAATTAAATTCTATTTCTGTTACAATATTATCGTTTGGACTTTTTTGTGATGTAAAGTTACAGTTTATGTACGATTTTGAAAGAAAAATAAAATAGTTTTAAAAACGGAAGCGAATTTAAATAAAAAAATAAGTGGTCTTATATTTATGTTACACCGAGATTTCAAAAAATCTTTTGCTGTGTGAAATAAACTCAATTTTTTTTTCCGTTATGCGATTTATTTGAGAAAATATAACTTTTTTCATTTGCTTCAAGTTTTAAAATTATTCATTTTATGCAGTGTAATATTAAAATGAGTGATATTTTGGGTGGTCTTATAATTTTGTTACACACTGTAATAGGTGTTAAATGTTAATTAAGAGCAAATGTTAGTTGAGAAAAATTATTCATCCCCTCATTTGTCGAAATTGATGAGTTTATGCTTAACGCATTTAAAATGTTCACTAATGAGTCAAATTTAATTGATTAAAAATAAACCCAATTGGTAATTTTTTTCCATGATATAATAATTTATTTATTTATTTACTTATTTATTCTTACCAATGCGGAGGCACTTGTCGTGAAGACATTCGCCTATAATACACAGCAGTTTTGTTGGCCATTTTATTATGGGGGCACCATATCGGCGGACCAGCATTACCCCCTTTGAAGGGACGACACAAACGTAGGTATTTTAGTGGCGCGAGGCCGGGATTCGATCCGAGCACACTCAACAACGAAAGGCCAGCTCCCTGTACGACAAGGCCACCACAGGCTCTATAATACTTATGTAGTTATGGCTGTTATATTCCTCGATAGTCTAGTAATGTCAGTTGTCCCAGATCAACATTATACTTAGTGCTGATAAATAGAATGGAAGCGTTTTTACCTTATTTATTCCTTATTTTCTGTTCCTTCTCATCATATATTTCTTACTATCATATTTAATCCCTATAATTACAAACGAAAGAAACATTGGTTACAGTATAACTCAGGGAAAAGGTGATCTAGCATTAACCCATCGGAATTTGACACGATTCAAATCCCGATTAGCGCCACTAAATGCTCTCGTGTCTAATCCTTGTATCGGCACGTTAAATATGCTAGCCAGGAAGTCCCTCCATGTGGTCTGTGGACTTGGGAGGAGGGTACAAGCACACCAGATATCGCCCCTGACGGTGCTCAGTCAGAATTGTGGGGGCACCGGGCTAAATATCTGCGCCCGTCTCTTCTGGTGGCCATTAGTTATGTGCTAAACCGGAGGCGCATATATTAACTCTGCAGCCTTATGGACCCTGTTAGGATCCGAAAACTGGCATTAGTAACAACAAAAACAAAACGATATATTTCATAATACTTAAAGGCTTTACTTTGAGATTTGGTATTATCAGCAGCAAGAAAATGCACTCGTCCTCTTCTCAGCTTGCTCTGCTCAGTACCGTAACTCGTATGTAGAAATGAGAATGTTTATTTTATGAGATGTGTTCACCAGCTACAGTATCCCTTATATATTTCAGTTAAAGAATACGCTGCAGCATATCTATATATTTAAGTAGCTAAGCCGACTTTTGGGGCAGTCCGTGAGAGAAGACTACTGCAACAATTAACTACATTTTGGTCTTAAACGAAAGATTGTAATCTGTAGATTTGTCAAATTTGGTTTTTGTAACCGCATTTTCTATCAATTAGCGATATTTTATAAATAAAAATTTCCTTCTACGCATGCTCAATGATATATTTAAATCTGGTTTTAGAAATGCACTGTTTCTGCGCATGCTCAGTGACATGTTTTAATGAGAAACACGTTTATTCCGAGAAGTCTCTCCAGATCTCTCTTTGCCATTTTTATTTTTATGATAATTATGTTTATGAAATATACGATTAAACCCGATGGAAATTGTTTATTTCACATTGTTTAATTAGCAATAATTTACAATTAAAAAATTGCTTTCTGCACATGATCAGTTATATTTTTAAATCTGGCTTTAGATACTCACTAAGCACGAGGCCGCTTAAACACATTAATTTTTTCCTGCAAAATATTATGATTTTCAACATTTGGCAATGATGTGTTGAGTATAATTTGTATATTAATGCATTTATTTACTATCTAGCCGTCATGTTTTGAAGGGTACCAACTTGTTTTAGTTAAATGTCTACTTTAGCACTGAAATATTCAGACATATATTTCAGACAAACTAGATCATTCTGAAAAATAATCACGACGCTTTCACCCAAAACTTCGGTTATTTTTTTACTTTAAGGAATGCAATATGTGAGAATGTCGTGAGAATGTTTTTTCACAATGAAACTGAAAGCTATAAAAACACATTATTATAATACGTTTCCCCTATTTTTTACCTCCATGTTAAAGCACCGTGCAAAATTACATCTGCTACACGAGAAACAGAAATATTATATTTCGTCTGAAAATTATGAAACGTCTGAATCTGTTTAAGTACTAAATGAAACATTGATATAATTCCAGAAAAGAAAATTTACAGTTTACAAAATTTCTTACATAGCTCTACTACAGCTAGAAACCTACTACTTTTTTCACGAAGGCATTTTGATACCCAACGACAGACATATGTTTTCAAGGTATAGCTCGAAATACTTATCTATCCATTTAAAGTGGATTTGTTACTATTTATGGTAGTCGTGTCTAGGACCTCCCACAAGTATTCAATCATTTGCATTTGGGGATACATATTGAAATGTGGGAGGCCATGGCAATATGTTGGTAATTCGTAAACATTTTAATGAGGTTTTTGACGAGGGCGATATGGCTTAATTGAGTTCAAATTAGTCATTTTTCGTTCCTGTAATGAAGTAGGTGCTACAACTTATAAAATGTCCTCTACATACAGCGGAATTCTCAAACTACCAGCAACACATAGCATATTGGACTAAACTTAATAGATAATCATGCCAAACAACTATAGCCTTTTCAGCAGTTTAGTGTTTTACAGTTGTCTGAATTATCCAATACGCAACGTGTATCTTGCCATCGATGAAATCGGAGAAAAGGCGGGATTTGTCACGTAAAACTGTTACATGCCATTCTGCATCCCACGCCATTTTAGGTTGCCACAAATCAACAGTCTACAATGTATTGATGCTAGTGGTAAGCAATGAATAGTTGATCCAAATATTGTCCTTCTTTTGCAAAGAGACTGAAAACAGTTAAACGGGTGATATATAGTCTTATAACCACTATAATCGCTTGTCTGATGTTTGATCCAGTGTAGTAGGGACATATTTGGACTAATCAAACGACTATCTCAAAGAAGAGTCCCATGTTGACAAGAATTAGAGACTTTACTTTTTTCAGCCATTTCTGCACAGACCCTAAACACCGCGGTTTTATTCCGTACAAGTTCTTCTATTCTTGTAGTTAACGACCCATCTTCCAGAAGGTGAAGTATTCAAGTATCTTAAAGTTCATTATTTGGCTATGTGACAAGGACTCTAGTTCAAGGCACAATGCATCACTTAAACATCCTCCATGAATAAAGTTTTCTGCAAAATTTGTTTGCTCGAAACTAGAACTGAAAATGTACGAAACGGTTTCATTGCAAATCACCTGCTTTTGTTTTATATCAGTTCTATCTAAAGTGGAATTGTTAGGAAACTTTTAACTTTCATGTAACTTACTCAGACGTTCTTGAATGCAAATTTTCAGACAAACCAAACAATGACTTGTATGGTTTGCAATTTGAATAGGTCTCAGTGTAAAGTGGTCTCTTATATATTTAATACAAGAACTATCAAACCATTCAAATTGACTCGTTTCAATGTTAATAGAAACAGGTACATTTCAACAATATAGTCTTGTTCTTTCGTATATGCTTCGTATTAGACCTCTAGAGTTTCGTAAGTAATTTCTTACTTTATTTTAATTTTAAATATTTCTTCTCTTATCAATTCTTATTGAAGAAAATTTATGTTTTTAAAATATCTTTTAGTTCGTATGGATTACATTAAAAATATTTGCTGTCTATTAAGAATATATTACACATTAATTGCATCGAAAAGTTTTGTATTTAAATTAGTGTTTTTCGTAAATTGCATAGCGTTATGTACAAGAGTGTTCTTTATTTGAAGGATGTCTAATATTGCTTCTGCTATCAAGTAGCCCTTGTGTCTGAAATAGTGAAGAAATTCAGTTCGCAGAAATTGATTCTTTTATTAGTTATAATTACTGGAAGTTCTTTTCTTAAGTTATAGAGATGACTAACTTTTACCCTAACTAGGATATATGTATATGGACGTTACCCTCTAATGAAGTAGAAACGACACTTAATAGAGATACAACGAAGTGTATTCTTCGCTTGACACGTATAACTTGCGGTTCAAAACAATACTGCGTAGATACTGGTACAAAATGTATAAACACTATGCAAGGAAATATAGTTAAAAAATACTCACAAATATCAATAAAGTCAAACCAGCGATGTTGCACGGTAATCTATCTAGCTAATAGCCACCAACGGCAACTCGCATAAACAGCTCCAAACAAACCAGACTGTCTGCGTAACCTTGCTACGTGGTATTTATAGTAACCGTCTATGATGAATTTAGCATAACTTTGTAGCTTCTTTGGATTTAGGCAAATATAATGATCGATTATTGTTAATCGATTATTTGGTAGACTTTACAAAGTTTCAGAGCCTCTCGTAATGTAAGTGCATAGCTCATTGTAACGAATGCTATCTTAACAGGCATTATCCTTAGCTACAATTATCCCATGAAGAAGAATATTTGTAATTTTTAGGGGAAAATCTATAAATAGGAAAATAATTTAACAGCAACCCTATGATGGAAACTATTTAATGTAAATAATTATGGTCTAATACGAAAATGATAATGTTAGGGAAAATATGAACATATAAGATAATATAAATATGAATTTCAACTTTTAAATCACATATGGATTTAATGTGATGCTATTTCCTTAATGCCATTTCGCTCGATAGCAATGATCGTATTTTGTCTTTTTATAGTTCCTATATCGTGAACTTAATCTAGTGTCACACAAAAGCTTTTTCACAGTCCAGTGGACACTTATAACGAAATGATGTTACTGAAATACATCCTAGCACAACGCCACTATCTCCGTACAAGCAACTAATCTTTAACAAAAAGCCTTTACATTATTTATGAAGTAAATCTTCTGTAAAAATTGCAGTCTTACAGCACAAAGCACAGCTCATTAATTACATCCCTTAAGCAAAAGAAGAAGAAAGAATGTCTCCGAAATTTTTCTACATTTTTTTTTACTCTCGTAAGCTTCCTGGAATTCTTCAAAGCATTCATTTTTCTAAAATATAATGAGCGGAATGGATTTCAATAAAGTTCCCTCTACTTAAAGCAAGTGATCCATGTAAATGAAGTCTGTAATCCATGTGCCGAATATTGGACCTTCAGGGTTGTCGATAGATTATTAACAGAGATTATGTAAGAAAAGTAAGAGCTATGTTAGTAAATACATTAGAGTTACAGAAGACTCTACTTTCAGTTATTTGTTAGCTTCATTTGCGAAATATTGGGGGTTAAACTATAATTAGTCCAATCCGCTTTAAAACTGAGTGGGTGAACAACAATGGATATCATACAATGGTAATGAAGTTTTAGCCTTTAGGGCTCAAACATCTAATCTCTTTCAAGTCAAATCTAATTCTCGGAAAACAAAACTTTCTTGTATTTTAAAGGGATTTGTTTCTAAAGATCTTAACGTTTTTAGTTTTAAATAATATATATACATAGCTTGCTGCTGATAAGTTTAGTATAAGTGTGCGCAAGTTGAAAGTTTGTGTGTTTGATTCTAAAACCATCCATGGGTTTTTTTAAGAATGAGACATAACAAGTATTGAAAATGATTTTAAATTGACATATGTGAATACGCTGTCCCATTGTTGACTCGCATGCTCGGATACATATCAATTCATTTAATGCTTCAAAGCTAGCATTTAATTTTTTTTATAGCTTTTCAGGATAAGATAATTATTTTTTAAATTAAAAAATATAAAAAATAAGCAGTAGTGTTTAAAAGAGTATAAAAAAGATAATGTTTTTGTTATTTGCATTTATTTCGATTATGTTCAAGTTGAGACCAATAAGTAAGGTTAATCCCCCTCATTTCGAACATTAATAACAGCCCGACGCGCTGACATATGCGCATTGCGTTCTTCCCTGTCTTACGTAAATTTTGCACTTCGTTTTCAAAATTTCTCTGGAGGTGGTAGCTCTAATGTAACAGTTATTAGTGCATTACGTCATGAAGCAATGGAGTCAACATGAAATTTTGTTTCAAATTAATCAAAAAAATCTGTTTAGAAAAATGAAATGTTAAGACACCCCTTTTCGATGTGCCCTTTTCGACGCACAGGGATTAATCCATAAAGAATTCATACCAGAAGGACAAACAGTTAAGACTGCTATGTACTAACTCCATTGAATTAGATGACCTCAATGTTTACCTATGAAGAGAATTTGTCCACGGATTGCCGACTTGGATTCAAAGATTTTTTTTTAAAAATTGTACTCCGTCATAGAGAAAGAAATTTTACATTTGTGTACATTTTTCTTTTTTTTAAAAAATGCAATTAATATTTTAAAATTTAAATTGTTCGGGGGAAAAATCTGATATAGTGTATTTTAAACGCTCATAAATTCCTTCGGCGGACGAAATTTATAAAATGAATCCTGTAGCGCTTTTCAGAAAAGTTCAGGCTCTCTGACAATACCAATTTTATTTGATTATTAGCATTTATGTACCTGTAAATAGTTGACAAAAATATATTTTAAATAAAAAATGTGGGGGTAGCGCTTAACCCCCCTATAGATAGAGAGCCATTACAATCCCTCAAAATGTCAATCCTAAGGGGGGTTGAATTCTCGAACTGTCAACTGGACTCCTCCAACCACAAGAGTCTGCAAGAAGAGGAAAAGGGAAATACGATTTTTTTCTTAGTACATAGCAGTCTTAATGCTGATTTTTACTGCCATAGTCTCAAGCGCCCCTTTGCGCGTATTCGTCGTGTACGGCCGAGGACAGTTCGGACAAGGGCAGAGAATGAGGACAGTTCCAAAAGTTTCCAACACATGTAGGTAATTTGTCAGATATTCATTACATCCGGCAGGGATAAATACATATCTGAAAAATACCTTAATGCAGGGATTTTTCTGGTTTCCAAGACTGAAATCGGCACTGAACGGACACAGACTTGCAAAGATTTCAGATATCCAAGCTGCTATTACCAGTGAACTTAAAGCAGTAGAGAATGAGGACAGTTCCAAAAGTTTCCAAAAATTGTAGGTAATTTGTCAGATATTAATTACATCCGGCAGGGATTAATGCATATCTGACAAACTACCTTAATGCAAGGATTTTTTCGGCTTCCAAGACTGAAATCGGCACTGAAACGGACTCAGACTTGCAAAGATTTCAGATATCCAAGCTGCTGTTACCAGGAAACTTAAAGCAGTAGAGAATGAGGACAGTTCCAAAAGTTTCCAACACTTGTTGGTAATTTGTCATATATGCATTACATCCGGCAGGGATTTCTTCGAAAGACAATAAGGTTATTTTTTGAAAATATATAATACTGCAGTATTTCTGTGATAAGTCACCTTATTAATCAGTCACACCTTGTATAAAAGTAAAGCGAGCTCGCAGTTTTCTTCCATTATTACGAAATTAAATATTAGTATCATGTGATATTTTTAGTTTATGCAGAGATAGTAAATATCCTAGATAGGTGATTAACATTCTCACCGGATAAGCCAGATGCTGAAGACCTGTTTTGAGATAAATGCCTTTATTTCTTTTTTATCATATTTCCTCATCAGATAAATAATTATATTTTTATTCAAACGTTATAAATTAGATATTATACAATCTGTAAAGATGTTGGGCAAGGAATTCAAATACTGACTCGAAGCGCAAGTTATCCGGGGAATAGAATACATAACTAATGTTTCATAATGATATATTACTTTATTAACCATGGTTAATTTTCCTCAAAATTATTTAAAGTTGGAAATATAATGTAGTCAAGAGTTGTTTTTCTTTTCTGTTACTACTGTTATCTTTGATTGCCCTTTTTTAAAGAGACAGGGACGAGCCCAACTATGGAAAAAATCCTTTAGATTCAGCCCATATGATTTAGGAATCTGACATAAAACTTTGGAATTAGGAGGAGTTTGTCAGTCGTAAGAGGGGTTAGTCAACGTTGCTGACACAAATTCCTCCTACTTTTAAAAAAATAGCTTTGACAAGCAATTCAAGCGTTCGCATATAAATTTTTCGTTACAACATCCCTACTATTTCTTGAAGAAAAATGCTTTAGTCACAACACAGGAACGCACTGAATAGGTGACACCTTCGCTGCCATTTTACACACTAGTGATGCTCATGGAATTTTTAGCTGTGTGCTGTGGGCATCACCGGTGTGTCACATGGCAGCTAAGGTATTAGATATGCTTCTCTATAAAAAAGGGTCACAGGTAGCGTATCAGTAGCGCGTCGGGTTTCAGTACTGAAGGTGATCAGATCGAATCCCGACAAGTGCCTTTAAATACCTTCGTTTCTAGTCCAGATAGGGGAACATTAAATCAGTAGAGTAGAAAGTCCTGTTTTGAGGTCAGTGGGTTGGGAAGGTGCGATTTCCGCAGATGTCATCCCTGTCAAATTGTGGCGGCACCTATCCAAGTCGGACTCTCGGGGTGCAATTATAAACTGGAGCCCCATTACTCATCCCGGGGCCTATATCGATCTGGTTTGGAACTTCTTGCCAGGAGGTATTAGGAACAGCAACAACAACAACTCCCTATGAAAAAGAAAATGAAGTGGTCATCAATTTTCTATGTGCAAACAACAATTTATAATAATCAATATCTATTATTTATGTACGGCCTCTGGGAAGACGCATAATGTGATGGCATCGAATGTAGTTATTGGAAAGCCGTATATTGAACAGTTGGGGTTAACTTGGAATTTACACCACACCAGTTTCAAAGCTGTAATTTGGTCGTATATATTCATATAGAAAGATGACGTCTAACATTTTTACATCTGCACACGGAAAATTACATTTATCTCCTACATCTTAACAGAGAAAGAATATTACTCAGGAGAACTTTTGTTTCTACAAAAACACACGCTCTCCATAGAAAACTTACTAAATAGTTTATTAGTGATCTCTGTTAATAATTACCTGATGTAATCAGGAAAAATGGATGGCGTAGGAATATCAAAACTATCATGAAATGGTTATGATTTACTGAGTAGTAGAGGTATTTTTGTTCCCATTTGACTAGGTTTGGAAATGATACACGATTTCTGTCTCTTTGATTAACCGAAGCCACTATTGTTTTAATGATTTACACTTTACAAGGTAAAGAAACATTAAGTAACTATTTATTTCAAAACATGTCTAAAATAAATTAATAAAAGGTTTATATATATATATATATATATATATATATATATATATATATATATATATATATATATATATATATATATATATATATATATATATATATATATATATATATACATATATATATATATATATATATATATATATATATATATATATATATATATATATACCGCAGAGCCATTACAATATGACCACCTGTTTAATACGACGTAGGACCACCTTCCGCTCTCAAAACTGCCAACACCTGGTGTGGCATTGACTCGACAAGGTGCTGATAGGTAGTCTGCGGTATCTGGTACGAAGCCCTCATCAACTGGTCCTGCAATTCCCACACATTGCGAGGTCGTAGCGTGGCAGCACGAATTCGGTTTTCCAGGTGGAACCACAAATGTTCTATTGGATTAATGTCAGGTGAATTTGGAGGCCAAGACATGACTTAAAAGTCACTAGAATGTTCCTCGAACCCCTCCCTGAGGATTCGATCCTTATGACATGGTGCATTATCCTGTTGGTAAACGCCATCACCCGCCGGAAACACTATTGACATGAATGGGTGCACCTGATCTGCTAGAATTTTCACGTAGCGCACAGACGTCAGGGATTATTCTATGGAGATTATTGGTCCTTATGTGCTCCATGAAAACTTCGCCCACACCATAATACCGCCGCCACCAGCTTGTCTCCGTCCAACTGCGTATCCAGGAGCCAGGATTTCTAACGGAAATCGGTGTATTCGCAAGCGTCCGTCGATGTGATGGACCAGAAAACGTGATTATTTGGACCATGCAACTTTCTTCCCTTCTTCTCTGGTCCATTTCCGATGTTCCTTGGCCTATTGCAGGCGCTGCTGGCGACAACGTGCCGTCAGAGCAGTGCCGTGCTTCGGCCGCCGGATTCGTAGGCCCATGCGAAGCAGAGAATTCTGCACTGTGTGTTGAGAAACACTGTCTGGGTCACCACTGTTGTAGATGCTCGTA